>CM059201.1:23377830-23896227 GCA_030323885.1 Branchipolynoe longqiensis | reverse complement strand
GCTTTCGGGTGGTCAAGGAACGCCAAGAGCAAAAGCTCTTGGACTTTTCTTCCGATGGCGAGGAGCACTACAACTCCCCATTCAGTATGGATGAGTTGAGGTGTTCTTTGGAAAGCTCGCATGACACAGCAGTTGGACCTGATGGAATTCATTATCAATTTTTGAAACATCTCCCTGAACATGGACTGAGACTGTTGCTTCAACTCTTCAACAACATCTGGGAGTCGGGTGTCGTCCCCGCCTCTTGGCGGGAGGCGACAGTAATACCGATTCCCAAACCTGGTAAAGACCAGAGTGAAGCCCACAACTATCGTCCCATAGCCCTTACAAGCTGCATCTGTAAAACCATGGAGCGCATGATAAACAACCGCCTCGTCTGGCTACTGGAGTCAGGACACCACCTGTCCAACCTTCAATGTGGCTTCAGACGGGGCCGCAGCCGCAACACCCTCGACCATTTGGTGTGCATGGAGACCTTCATAAGAGATGCTTTCCTCCTTAAGAAGGAGCACGTTGTGGCTGTCTTTTTCGACCTCGAAAAAGCCTATGACACAACGTGGCAGCATGGCATCATGGAGGATCTTCATGCGATTGGCCTTCGTGGCCACTTGCCAATTTTCAATCAGGAACATTCTAGCCTCAGGATTCCGCGTCCGTGTCAAGACTACCTATATCGCGCCTTCACACAACAGGAACTAGGAGTACCCTCAAGGCAGCATAACTGGCCGTGACCCTTTTCGGGGTCAAGGTCAATGGTATTGCTGCTGCTGTAAAGCGGGGGGTCTCCTGTAGTCTTTTCGTGGACGACTTTGTTTTATATTACAGCGGTGCTAACATGAATGTCATAGAGAGACAGCTACAACCAAGCATAAATGGGATCCATCGATGGTCAGTTCTGAACGGTTTCAAATTTTCCAAGACCAAAACAGTCTGCATGCACTTCTGCCTGCTGCGTAGAATACATGCGGAACCGGAGCTGACCCTGGATGGGGATCCCATTAAAGTCGTTGAGAAAACCAAATTTCTGGGCCTCATTCTCGACGCAAAACTGTCTTTTGTGCCACATATAAAGTACCTGAAAACAAGATGCCTGAAAGCGCTGGATATTCTGAGGGTGCTGTCCAGCTCAGAGTGGGGAGCGGACAGACAGAGATGTTCTGCTCTCCGTGTACAGAACCTTGGTTCGATCACGAGTGGATTACGGCAGCATAGTATAATGTATCCGCAAGGAAATCATATATTGGGCTGCTAGACACGATCCACCACCAGGGACTGCGCTTGGCCCTTGGGGCCTTCCGCACCTCACCAGTTCAGAGCCTTTATGTCGAAGCCAATGAACCATCACTTAATAACAGGAGAATCAAACTGGCCATGCAATATGTAGTCAAGATAAAAACTAATGCATTGAATCCTGCACACAATTGTCTATTCGAGCAACATGACGAATCCAGGTATGAAGCCAGGCCGAATTACATCCGGCCACTGAGGCTCCGAATGAAACCTCATTTGGAGGCCTTGGGCGTGGATTTGGACATGTTGGAGGATGCCAAAGTCCCAGAACATCCCCCATGGTCGTTGAGAAAGCCATCGGTTATCCTCCGACTCACGGAACTGAGGAAGTCTGGGACACATCCACTCGAGTACCAAGGACTGCATGCAGAGATTCAAGGCCAGTTTGCAGACCACCTCTCCATATACACTGATGGTTCGAAAGACCAAAGCCGGGTAGCTGCTGCGGCAGTCTGCCGACGGGAAAAATTTGGTGTACGTTTGCCCGATCAGAGCTCGATTTTCACTGCAGAGGCCCGAGCACTCCTTCTCGCTTTGGAGTGTATCGAGGTATCCAACCACACTAACTATGTTATATACAGTGATACCTTCTCTTGCCTCCTGGCTGTTGCTGGACTGAAAACGAATCACCCTATTCTAGCAACGGTCATTTATAAAATGAACCAACTGACAACAGATGGGTATGACATCCACCTGTGCTGGGTGCCTGGCCATGCCGGCATACAAGGAAACGAACGAGCTGATCGGGCTGCGAAGAAGGCCCTGAACTGTGATCTTGAACCGTGTCTGATCCCTCACTCTGATCTGAAACCACTAATAGCCACCCACATAAAATCCAAATGGCAACATGAGTGGGATGAAAACATTAATAAACTTAAAGAAATTGAACCATCTGTGGAAAGCCACCACAGACTCATGCGGGAGGTCGGCGGGACCAAGTGGTCCTTAGCCGCTGCCGTGTTGGCCACTCGTGGCTTACACATGCTTTTCTGCTCAAGGGGGAACCTCCCCCTGAATGTATTGGGTGTCAGTCCCCACTGACACTCAAACACATTTTACTAAGTTGCGTTGATTTTTTGGCCCTGCGCCAACGGTTCTACACTGCAGACAGTATGCATGACCTTTTTACTAAGGTAAAACAGGAAAACATTTTAGCCTTTTTGAGGGCAGCTGGACTGTACCACCTTATATAGTTTACTAAATGGATTCTATTAATTATTAATGAAACTTTTCTTTTTCTATGGGAATTTGTTTCCCTTGACCACAGATATATGATTGTGAGCTTTCTAATTTAATTAGTGTCTATTGGCACATAATTGATTGTCTGCTTTTACATGTAAAAGCGATGGTTTGAACAAAAAACAAACATTTCTCGCCGTGAATATGGCCTATGCTGCCGACACGGCGTAAAGCAACCACCAATCAATCAATCAATCATTAGTTTGTTTGTTGTTGTTTCTTTGTTGTTGTTTTACGTCCTAGCAACATCTAAGGTCATATCAGGACGGGTTCACATTAGTGAATGTAGTTGAACGTAGTTGAACGTAGTTGAACGTAGGATAGATTAACGTGGGTCAAACGTGGTGTAAGTAGGTGAAACTACATTGAAATACGTGAAAGTTGCATAGTCCGATGGTTTTGAACTTCTGTATTTTTTCTGAGATAAATATATTAGATCGATCACTAGTATCTACTTTACATTAGTTCAAAGTTACTTTTAATTTAAATTGTAAACTTTTGAGATATTTTGAGTGCAAACATGGAAAATTAGTTTTGGCAAGCTTGCCAAAACTCTGACACCATAGACTTCTGCAGTAACAGGTTCTGTTAAATTGACTCAGTATTGCCTTCTACGCAGAAACAAATGCTTAACAAGTGCATCAGTATCTAAGTTAGATATGTACAATCAAATCGAGATAATTGGTTTGGTTTTGAAAATTTGATATTTCATTGGACTATGCAGCTTTAAGGTACGGCAGGTTTTGGTACAGATAAATACGTTACGGTATGGATAAATACGTTACGGTACGGATAAATACGTTACGGTCGAGATAAATACGTTACAGTACAGATAAATACATTATGGTATGGATGCCGGTACGTTCAACTACGTTCAACTACGCTAGACTCCACTACGTTCCCCTACATCCACTAACGGCTATGTGACAATCCAAGTACACTAGAGCACCGTAGAGTACGTTAGAGCACGCTTGAGCATGATATAGCATGCTAGAATATGCTAGAGTACGCTAGAGTACTTAGCATCACGGATGCAAATTCAGCCTCTAATGTAGCGCTCTTTTGAACATGTCCAAAGATTAAATCGGAACTCACAGCCCACCCACATTATAGCCAAGTTAGCATGATGGAGAACTACGGATGCTGGTACGTTCAACTACATTCAACTGCGTTCAACTATGTTCAACAACTTTCAACTATGTTCAACTATGTCCAACTCTGTTCAACTCCGTTAGCCTCCACTACGTTCAACTACGTCCGCTAACGTGTATGTGACCGGGCCTTTAGATGTTACAAGGACGGAAATCCCGATAAACAAACAAAACAAGCCCTCCTACAATCTATATGTCAGCGTGTACCGGTCAAGCCGAAGCGCAGGGCTCTGCCGTACATACGAGTTACATCTCAGTCGCCGTGCTGTCTTCGGTAAAATCACCAGCCTGGGTAAAGTTGGGATTCTTTACACACGGTATGTGGCATGCGAATGCAAATGCGGCATGCGGCATGTGAACGGGTTGGGTCCTTTCACCCTCACCCACACCCACACCCACACATAGTGTCAGGTTTCTCTAACACTGTTTTCTATGGCAAACGCAGCAGCATTCGCATTCGCATGCCGCACTGATGGCTACATGGACCGATTCAGTTGCCGCATTTGCATTTGCATTTGCATTCGCATTCAGACACATGGAATCACCCCCATTGACTTAGATGCTTTTAGATTTTTTGCCGCATTCGCATTCGCATTCGCATTCGCATGCCGCATACCATGTGTAAGGAATGTAGCCTTAAAGCAGCATTCCAGCCACAAACTCAGCCTGTGTTCAATTCAGAGCCACGCCTCGCTCAGATACACGCCAGCACTACTTACTCTATGGATCCCGGTATCCGCAGATCCCTCAGGGTAGGCTTCTGATACCTTTGATCTTCTGATCCTCCGCATTGGTCTCTGGGGGATGCGCCCCCCCCCCCCATTCCCACCCGACCCCACCCCAAATCTGCACTCCTACACCCCCACCCCCACACATACACCCCACTCCCCCACCCACACCGCACTCATAGCCACTCAACCCCGCCTGCCTGACCTAGATACCACTGCCGCCATAATTGATTATCGGTTCTCCAACGTAGTGGACATGTGACACGTGACCAAGTGGAGCCTATTATGGGGATGTTTGCGTTAAAAGTGTGATGGGGTGATGGTCTATTACTTGTATTAGACAGGTGGTTAGGATGGCATGTGTATTTAGAATTGAGCGAGTTCATGAATGGATAAATGGTGATGATTCTATTTTGTGTTATTGCTTTCTACTGCCAGGTATGACATGCAATGGAAGTATGACGTAGTAAACGTGAAATAGAAGGGGCCAGTCTGATAGCACAATGCATGTGCTCCCACATCTATGGCAGGGTACACCAATTTAAAGCTGCATAGTCCGATGAGATATCAAATTTTCAAAACCAAACCAATTATTTAGATTTGATTTTACATATCTAATGGCCCTGTCACACTACGACGTAATGACGTCAGCGTAGGGAGAACGTGAAGAACGTTGAACTTCTCGGCGTAGTATGCAAATTTGGGCCCAAGTTGAACGTGGATGCAGCGTAATGGACGAGATCGTAACGTCGGTAAAGCGTAGTGATACCGTCATTCAACGAGAGAGGTCAACTTCCTTACGTTCACGGAACGTTATGAACGTTATTCCATCGCCAGAAGAACGTTACATGACGTTAGATACGTCATGAGACGTTGAATGCACATTCTCCTGACGTTTTCCTGACGTTCTCCTGACGTTCTCCTGACATTCCCATTACGCCACGTGGCCATTTGCACTCAGTTTAATGTGGGTCAACGTAGTGGAATGTAGTTGAACGTAGTGACTAACATTTTAATAACGTCGGTTTAACGTCATTGATGTTCACCGAACGTGTACAGAACGTACGGCGAACGTAAACCCTTACGTTCGCGTCACGTCGAAAGTTTTGAACGGGTTCAAAACCGTGACGCACGCCGACGTAACACGACGTAACATGACGTAGCTCAACGTCAGTCTAACGTCATTATGACGTCATAATAACGTAACCCAACGTACGACAACGTAATGACCAAATGTGATCACGTCAGGCTTACGTTAGCTCGTTATGTCGTAGTGTGACAGGGGTATAACTTAGATACTAATGCACTTATTAAGCATTTGTTTCTGCATAGAAGGCAATAATGAGTCAATTTAACAGAACCTGTTCCTGCAGAAGTCTATGGTGTCAGAGTTTTGGCAAGTTGCCAAAACTAATTTTCCATGTTTGCACTCAAAATATCTCAAAAGTTGACCATTTAAAGTAAAAGTAACTTTGAACTAATGTAAAGTAGATACTGGTGATCGGTGTGATATATTTATCTCAGAAAAAATTCAAAATTCAAAACAATCGGACTATGCAACTTTAAGTTGGGGAATTTGCTACTATTGAACTTGAAGCCTATGATGCAAGACTTTTGATGTGCATGCCAAAATTCATTTAGTAGGATTTGACTGAAAATATCCCCAAAGTTACACATTTATAATGAACTTTACTTCAAAATAAATCCGGGTTGATTATAAAGTGGTCCATTTAGGGAGGTGGTCGGTTTAGAGAATTAGAATATCCATACAATGGTATTGCTGGGCCCCAAATAAAGCGATCGATATAGGGGAGTGGTCGATCTGTGAAGGGGTCAGTATAGAGAGGTTTTACTATATACCTATATATATATTTATATGCATATATGTTAATGAGTATATATTGTATATATTGTAAATATGTATATATATGTATGTATATATATATATGCATATGAGTTTGATGTTTATATATATCAGGATGTTGGCACTGGCCTTGAATACGTGTGAATTTAAAAATAGAGCTGATGTGTTGACATCCGAACCTCATGACCTGCTTATGTCACATGACCATGTGATAGATTAGAGAGGACAGGCCACCACTTTTCTATGTACGCAGTTTATATTTTATTAACTCCAAAATACACACATATATAGAGAGAGAGACAGAGAGAGAGAAAGAGAGAGAGGGAGAGGGAGGATAGAGAGAAAGAGAGATATATAATAATTAATTGTCCTTTTAAAATTATTTACTCATTCATGTAACACTAATAGTACTAATACAGATGTTCTGTGATAACATACACTACACGAGTTATGCCGATGCCAGCCGAACCCCAACTGACAACTGCAATGGTTATCGGCCATTGGTGTGCTTTACTTACTAAATATAGCACAATAGGTATTTGCTAACATCGCATTGATCAAGTGACCACATATATGTAATATATATTATAATACAACATATTTGGAACACATACATAACACATATGTAACATATACATATATGTAACAAATGCCACATTTATGTAACATATATGCATTGCAACATATGTACAACACGTGTCATATATACTACACATACACAATATATAACTAAAATGCCAGCCCGTGAGTGACAGTATCTGCGGCACTGGTAGGGGTTGGGGTGGTGGCGCCACCTGTCCCAATAGTGAAAAGGGGTCACCCATAAAGTAGTACACATCATAAGGGTGACCAATATAGGGAATCTTCCCTTACGCGCCTTTATACTCGCATAATTCTTATACATCACATATATATATAGAAAATGTAAAATATACAACACATAGACCACATTAAGGCGTCCTATTAAACAGGTTTATGGGAAAGCGTCAACACTCGGAGCTGCTCCCCATTTTTGCATGACAAGTGCTGTACATTATACAGCAGGAGCCACTCCCTTAATTCTACAGGATTGGTGCTGTAACTAATACAGCACTGATCAAACTTAGATTATTGAGACTGTCAATTCTAATAGCAAGATGGCCGGAAGACCAGTGCTCCGGCACTGACAAATGTCATATTCAGATGGATAAATACATGACCAAAAAAACCCCCCCAAAACCACTAACGGGGCTGTTCATGTCTGGTAACTAAGGAGACCAGACACCTCTGCTGTTTTTGTGTTCCTTGCTGCACACCGTGCCCGACACACTCCGAAACTGTTAATAGATTTAAAACACGCCCATCGTTAGACTCCGCCTCACCCTTTTTCTTGCCGGCTAACAGGTCCCTATTACCCGAGATTAAAATGCTGGCATCAAGCATCGTTGGAATGTTATATAGCACTGAGCAGCACTGTGTATGGTTTATAGACCTAGGTCGACCTGCCCTTTACTTCTTAATAAATAGGCGCATTCCTATAGTGTCTATATATATATCGTCGACTTATTTTTTAAAGAAAGAAAAAAGAAGACATATGGCGTGTACAGTCTTTTAATAGAATGGTGGAAAAAATCCAACACAGACGTCCCATATACATATATATGTATACGTATATATACATACAAATATGTATATGTGTGCATATATATGAACAAACTTTAGCCGGGCTGAACTGCTAGTGTCGGTTGTGATACAGATAAGCGATTCCAGGGGGCGCCAGCGGTTTAGTTTCCCATAACATAGTAGTGAATGAAATGACACTTCATATGATAAAGGTTCATCTTTGTTATTTATATTCATCAAATGATTTATGTAGCGCATGGACACACATATGCATATGTACCAAATCAAAGACTTTGTTTATTTGTTTAACGAACCCAAAGCACAAAAATTAAACATCAGCTGTTGGGGGTCCAAATCAAATTCAAAGACCTGCACAAGTAACACCCATGGCTACCTAGCCTGGAGCTCGACATTATTACTAGCTACTATTACTACTAGGACAGGGCAACGTCTGTTTAGCTCATTGCCAGGATAATGTAACTGGGTTTGAGTTCGAGTCATGATGCTGATAGCTTGGAATCGTTATTTAGCATTAGCAACACTATCTAGTTGTCAGAAGTGCGAACTGGCATTACACACTCTTACATGTTGCTCGGGCGTAAAATCTCAAGAATAAAGCAACATATCATCATCATCATGCTGTGTCGTGATGTGACAAAGACTGCTTTCATTACTTGACTGCTGCTCTCCATTTAGCTCTCTGCTGTCTGAGTGATGTCCATGAGTCGGTCTTAATGTCTCTCAGCTTCAGGTTTCTCTTGATGGTGTTTCATGAAAGCTGCCTGCAAAAGTGTTGAGCGGCACTCTCTCGAGGAGCAAATAGAGGTCTCACACCGGCAAGAACATGTCCAGACAGGCGAAAAACTATTTGTCCTGCAGTGGCTGGTCGGGAGATGTTGGGAGTTCCATACATCAACCACCCTTGATGCTGCCACAGTGACATGGTTTTCTGTTCAGGGTTTGCTCCCTTAGCCTTCGGTTCTGTCAAGAACCTGTACCACAAGGCATTGGTTTACAACTCTGCAGGGCAGGGGCGTCAAACTCCCTGAGGTATTGCAATACCTGCATACCTGCATACCACTCCAAACGAACAAATACCCATATATATATACCCATATGCTTGCCGCTGTCAAGTATCTCAAAACTGTAACGTATACAGAATGCGGCTGACAGGTTGTTGATGGGTACAAAGAAATTTGATCACATCACTCCTGTGCTGAAATCATTACACTGGCTCCCTGTGGAGAAGAGAATTGATTTCAAGGTGCTGCTTCTTGTTTATCATGCCTTGCATGATGAGGCTCCAGAATATATGAGAGATATGCTCCAGGAGAGAACAAATGTTCGAACACTGCGCTCCACAGTCTCCAGCCAGTTAGCAGTTCCTCAGAGCAGACTCAAAGGCTTTGGGGATTGTGCTTTTAGTATTGCTGCCCCGAGACTGTGGAATGCTCTGCCAGGATATATCACAGATTGTAAATCTGTTGGTGCTTTTAAAAAAGGTCTTAAGACACATTTGTTTTAATCTGCTTTTAACTAGGTGCAATTTATTTTCCTGTATATTTGTTTGTTATGTAAAGTGCCTGAGAATGGCTTGCTGGATCGGGCACTATATAAATGTTTTATTATTATTTTTATTATTATAACCATATATATATATACAGTAACACCTCTGTATACCGACCCTTCCACAGATCGACCACTCCCCTATATCGATCGCTTTGTTTGGGTCCCAACAATACCATTGTAAGGATATTCTAGCTCTCTAAACCGACCACCTTCCTAAATGGACCACATAAAGTCGGTCCCATGGTCGGTCGATTTAGAGAGGTTTTACTATACATAGGTACCAAAGCAAACCAAACAAACAGGTTGTGTTTCGGAGCAGTGTGTTAGCTGGACATCATCGAAAAGGAGTCACTAGGTTTCTGGCTGGGACTCAGACAAGCATGTACCTTAAAGTCTCGCGTGGCTGTAGATCACACGAGATATGAACATAGCCGAGCGAGGGGTCGGCGGGTTGCATAATTAAAACCCCTCCCCCACCCAGTTAAGAGCGATAAAGCCAGCGCTCTTTTGCGCGCCAAAATAGCCTGCAAAGTCGTCTGCATCGGGTTAATGTCGTCTGCTGCCACTAAATCGACATCGCAATGACTTCAGTACATATTGAGCACTCACGAAGACTTCATTTTTAATTTGGCGAAGAGGATGTTTAAAAACATTTAGGTTTTCCTCAATACACCCCAACCTAGAGTTTGTTTGTTGTTATTTTACATCCTAGCAACATCTAAGGTCATATCAGGATGGATACCGACTTGTGACAGTGCGCACTCATGGTGACTTTATAGTGCTGTCCCACTGGGAAACCAGGCCACTGGCACCATGACCTGATATCCCACTCAGTCACATTATCCTGACACTGAGCCAACCAGTCCCTCCCCTATCCTATTAATGCTGAGCGCCTGGCTAGGAAGCAACAAGTATCAATTTTTCAGTCATTGGTTTGACTCGACCAGGGTTCGAACCCACGACCCCACGATCTAGCAGCACGGGAGACGGACCCTCTAACTCATTCAGCCATCCAGTCTGTTCCCCCTTCCGATATATGGCATCTGCACCGTCTGCAAACTCCCAGCATGCCCCAGCAGACATGCGCACAACTCGTGACCTTGCACACTCAGTGCACCCTCTGCCGGTGAAAATGCTAACCAGACTGGATTCGGGGTTAAACGGCTGTGAATAACAGTTCAAGAAACATTCCTCCCCAGACATGACCCTGAAAATCACCAGGATCACATGTGCCTGGAAACCATGGAAAGAGGACTCTGGTAATTTAACGCCGCGCTTTTAAGCACTAAGATGGTGGCTGATCCTGCATGAATCACGCTTCACAGCGCCACCTATCGCTTAACCACTGCATTAGGGTCGCCACTTATTTCCAAAAACACTTATCTATAGAGGATGTAACTGTGACACCATATCATGACTAGCGGTTTCCATAGTGACAGGTGACAAAGTAAGCTTTACTCACTTTGCAATATCAATATGACCCTTGTTGCCGACACTTTCATAAACCTCACAATCAGTCACTCAGTCTCATATTTGGATACTTATTATTACAGTTGCCCGGCCTGGTTTCAGTTCACTGAGATGACAAAAAACTCAGAGGGTAATATATGAATGATATCAGAGGTGGGCAACCAGTGGTCCACAACTGATTCATCAAAGGCTGTGGTATGTGCTGTCCTGTCTGTGGGAAAGTGCATATACAACACCCCTTGCTGCCTATCGGAAAGAATACCCTAAGTGGCGGCCGCAGGTTTCCTCCAAAGAAATATGTCATAATGACCATATGTTTGACATCCAATAACCGATGATACCAAAATTAATGTGCTCCAGAGATGTGGGTAAATAAAACAAGCTTTATTTTGACATCACAGGTGGGATTCCCTCATCACATGACCTAATATTAGTCCCCAAATGACCAAATCTGGTTCCCCACAGACTGCTTTCACTTTCACTGCTTTACATGCAACTGTTCCATGGCCCATTATTTTTGTCTTAATTGTCAACTTTCATTAATTATTCTAACCAAGTGTTGTTTTTGTTGCTAGATGAACAAGCTGCCTGCATAAATAAATATCGCAGCTTTCTACTGTACTAAAGGTTCGTTGGTTGTTGGAGTTTATGTCCTGGCAACATATAAGGTCATATCAGGACGGATAGCGAGTTGTGACAGTGCACACTCATAACAACTTTATAATGCTGCCCAACTGGGAGACCAGACCACCAGCACCCCTGACCTGATATCCCACTCAGTCACATTATTCTGACACTGAGCCAACCAGTCCCTCCCCTATCCTAATGCCGAGCGCCTAGCTAGGAAGCGACAGGTATACATTTTTAAGTCATTGGTTTGACTGGAACAGTGTTCAAAACCGTCATGGATTCGAATTATACGATCTACCAAAACGGGAGATGGATGGTCAACTCCTTCGGCCATCCCGTCTGGTCAACTCTACTAAGGGAGATATGGTACAAGAATACACTAATGCATATTGTGTTCTGATGTACAGGTTCGTGAATGGAGGTGATGTCGGCTGTAGGGGTGTGTATGAATGACGGGTGGCTGATTCCACTGTGTTATTATTTTGAATAACATATTTTTGTTGTTTTAATTATGAAAAGTGCAATCAGGATAAACATGTCCATCTCGCTGCTCAATAGTGTCACAACACAAAGCAACAGTAGTAGTTATCAATGATTATCAGGACAGATTGCCCGCCACAGATGTTGAGAAGTGAAATGTTTGTAAGTGGTTAGAACGTGGGGGAGGGTGAGACGAGGGGTATTCTCGGCCAGGGACTAGTCGAGTGGAATTTTGTAATTACTGTCATCGTCGACAAGTTAATTAGGGAGCAGACAATGAGGGAATGGGCAGGGGCAGTGTGTGGAGGGTGTGTGTGTGTGGACCGAGTGGCGTGTGTGTGTGTGTGTGGATTTGGGAGTGCATGTGTAATGAGTGTGGGGAGGGAGTGTGCAGGGTGTCTGCCTGTGCCGCGTGTGTGAGGAGCATGTTGTAAATATGTGATGTGTGCGGAGTGAGGGATATATGTATGTGGCGTGTGTGTGGGGTAAGCAGCAGATGTGTGGAGAGTGTGTGATGTGTGTGGAGAGTATGTGATGTGTGTTGAGAGTATGTGATATGTGTGGCGAGTGTTTGATGTGTGTGGAGAGTATGTGATGTGTGGAGAGTATGTGATGTGTGTGGAGAGTATGTGATGTGTGTGGAGAATAGCTGATGTGTGTGGAGAGTGTGTGATGTGTGTGGAGAGTATGTGATGTGTGTGGAGAGTATGTGATGTGTGTGGAGAGAATGTGATGTTTGTGGAGAGTATGTGATGTGTGTGGAGAGAATGTGATGTGTGTGGAGAATAGCTGATGTGTGTGGAGAGTGTGTGATGTGTGTGGAGAGTATGTGATGTGTGTGGAGAGTATGTGATGTGTGTGGAGAGAATGTGATGTTTGTGGAGAGTATGTGATGTGTGTGGAGAGAATGTGATGTGTGTGGAGAATAGCTGATGTGTGTGGAGAGTGTGTGATGTGTGTGGAGAGTATGTGATGTGTGTGGAGAGTATGTGATGTGTGTGGAGAGTATGTGATGTGTGTGGAGAGTATGTGATGTGTGTGGAGAGTATGTGATGTGTGTGGAGAATATGTGATGTGTGTGGAGAGTATGTGATGTGTGTGGAGAGAAGGTGATGAGTGTGGCGAGTATGTGATGTGTCTGGAAAGTATGTGATGTGTGTGGAGAGTATGTGATGTGTTTGGAGAGTGTATGATGTGTGTGGAGAATAGCTGAAGTGTATGGACACTATGTGATATGTGTGGAGAGAATGTGATGTGTGTGGAGAGTATGTGATGAATGCTTGGTGTGTGTGAGGAGTGTTCTGTTAGGGATATGTGTAGAGGGCGTGTGGGTGTGTGTGTGTGTGTGGGTGGGTGTGGGTATGGGTGTGGGTGTGGGTGTGGGTGTGGAGAGGGAGTGTGGGGTATGGATCTCGGGGCTCAAGGACAAGAGCTATGGATGAGTGGCGACCACGTGGAGGGGATTGGTAGGGGTTGAGATGGGGTCGGGTTGGGGGTCGGGTGGAGGAGAGGGGGTAGAGGTTGGAGAGAGGGAGGGGAGAGGGTGGGGGATAGGTTGGCTCGGGGAGGAGTAGAGGGGTGGATGAGTGGATGAGTGGATAAGTAGGGGAGTGGAGGATGGAGGAGTGGATGAGTGGGGGAGTGGAGGAGTGGATGAGTGGAGGGGTGAAGGAGTGGAAGAGTGGAGGAGTGGAGGAGTGGTGGAGTGGAGGAGTGGAGGAGTGGAAGAGTGAAAGAGTGAAAGAGTGAAAGAGTGGAGGAGTGGATGAGTGGATGAGTGGATGAGTGGATGAGTGGATGAGTGGGGGGTGGAGGAGTGGAGGAGTGGGGAAGTGGAGGAGTGGAGGAGTGGAAGAGTGAAAGAGTGAAAGAGTGAAAGAGTGGATGAGTGGATGAGGAATGGAGGAGTGGAGGAGTGGGGAGTGGAGGAGTGGGGAGTGGAGGAGTGGAGGAGTGGAGGAGTGGAGGAGTGGGGAGTGGAGGAGTGGAGGAGTGGAAGAGTGGAGGAGTGAAGGAGTGGAGGAGTGGAGGAGTAGAGGAGGGAGGAATGGAGGAATGGAGGATAGGAAAGGAGTAAAACCGGTAGGGGTCGGGTGCAGATAGGAAAAAGAATGGCTATTTGTAGGGTTGTAGAGGGAATACATGCGGGAGGAATGGGGGCTGCGTCGGGCGGCAGTGGGGAGGGACTGGGGAAGGGGTAGGTGGAGGAGGGGTGGGGAGGGGATCGAAGGATCGTGAATCAAGTTGATCAGATAACCCGGTGCTTGTCACCGAGTAGGCTGATCCACTGTGACAAGAGGGGGAGGGCGGGAGTGCGTGGGGGTGGGAGGGGGGAGAGGGGAGAGGGGAGAGGGGGAGAGTGGGGTGGGTGGCTGGGAGGTCTGGTGCAGATCGAAGCGGGCGGAGTGTGTGGGAGAGAGGTGTGTGTGTGGGGGGGGGGGGGTATGGAGGTGGGGGCTCGATGACTAGGAGTTGACGGCGGAGCGGTGGGTGTGGGGCTCACACCTCCCTTCACACACGAACAATTCTAACATAAATATGAATCAGGCCATCTATGCATCTCATCGACATGACAAATTCCCTCGATAAACCTTTGTTGGTTTAATTGTTGTTGTTGTTGCAATTCATTATATGATTCTGTCTGATGTTAAGTATTACTCGCTGCTTTTCATGCGATGTTAACTCTGTACCTGCAACAAGTCGTCTATGCTATCAAAACAATGCCACCCCAATGCCACCCTCCCCTGTACAGCCACATCCACCTACACCTCACCCCACCTACACACCCACCCATGTACACCCACCCCACATACACCCACTCCACCCCACATGCACTCACCCCACATACACCTCCACCCACATACACGCACCTCATTGCGCCTACACCCACCCATCAACCCTCATCCCATGTTCACCCACCCCCACGTCACCCCACATGCACTCACCACACATACACCCATCTACCCCAACTACGCCCACTCTTAACCGACCTCCACTCACCTCCCCCACCTCCACCCACCCACCCCACCTACATCCACCCCACCCAAACCCATTCCCTCCCCACAAACACACCCTACCCCCCTAGACCCACTCGCGCCCCATATACGGCCACCCCACCTCACCTACACCCACGCACCCCAGACCTACACCCACCTCACCCCACCTACACCCACCAGCCTACACCCATCCCATGTACACCCACCCCACATACACGCACTCCACCCCACATATACCCACATACACCTACACCCACATACACCCACCTCAATGCACCTACACCCACCCACGCCAGACCTACACCCACCACACATACTCACCCCACATACACCCCCCCCACACCCACTCCCGTCCCATACATACCCACCTACCCCACCTAAGCCCACTCCCGCCCCATACACACCCACCCCACTCCACCTACACCCACCCACCCCAGACCTGCACCCACCGCTCTAGATACAAGATTCACCCCGTACTGCAGCAGTAGGGGTGCAAACCAACCCTATGTAAAAGCTGTTGAAAATGCGGGTCAAAGAATTGAGAGCCTAATTTTACAATCTAAGAAGCAACAATTATTCTTTACATATATCTTATTGATAGCCCGCTACCTTTGAGTTGAAAAATCTAATATAATATTTAGTTTAATAAGATCTAAAAGTGAAATCGACGGCGTTCTGCGGCCGCCATCTTGTCTTTTTGCATTCTCGCCCATTTCACCAAATCTGTGCCGATATAAGTAGCCATTTGATACTGGAGCCACAGTTTCTAGTTCATGTTCCATACTAATCCTATTTTCGCCAGTATTTAAACTACATTGTCCTTCACCCGTGTACTACAAGTACCGGGTGAATCTTTTATCTACCACCCCTCATACTCACCCCACATACACACGCCCCACCCCACCATCACCCACCCTACCCCACGTACACCCACACCCGCCAAAATAACAACACCCCCTTCCTTTGACCAACACCTGGCACCCTTCTCACTCCCCCTCCCACACCACACCCCATCCCCAAATCCCCAATCCCCAACCCTTCTGGGTTTGTTTATTACATTTGTCACTAGTAATCTGGTACTAACGATGAGATAAATCATGCTTTTTCCCTCCCGCCAGGATACTGATAATTTGCCAGCTCAATATGCTTTCCTGATCCTTTGCACCCTCGTACACACATGCGCGCACACACAGGCACACAAACACACGCGCACACATCCCCGTCACTGATTCGATGCTAGCCTCTGCGCATGCGTCCCGCTTCCACCCCCGCGCAGATTGCATCGCAGGACAGCGCCACCACTCCCGACAATTGTCAGGGAGTCGGGTGGGGGTGGGGGTGGAGAAGAGTGGGGATGCTAGGGTAGGGGAGGGGAGAGGGAGAAGAGAAGAGTGAAAAGCAAAAGGAACATGAAAAGCAAAAGGAAAAGGAGAATGGAAAAGGAAAAGGAAAAGGAGAATGGAAAAGGAAAGGGAAAATGGAAAAGGAGAATGGAAAAGGAAATGGAGAATGGAACAAGAAAAGGAGAATGGAAAAGGAAAAGAAGAATGGAAAAGGAAAAGGAGAATGGAAAAGGAAAAGGAGAATGGAAAATGAAATGGAGAATGGAACAGGAAAAGGAGAATGGAAAAGGAAAAGGAGAATGGAAAAGGAAAAGGAAAAGGAGAATGGAAAAGGAAAGGGAAAATGGAAAAGGAGAATGGAAAAGGAAATGGAGAATGGAACAGGAAAAGGAAAATGGAAAAGGAGAATGGAAAAGATGAAGGAGAATGGAAAATGAAAATGGAAAGGAAAAGGAGAATGGAAAATGAAAAGGAAAATGGAAAAGGAGAATGGAAAAGGAAATAGAGAATGGAAATGGAAAATGGAAAAGGAACAGGAAAAGGAAAAGGAGAATGGAAAGGAAAAGGAGAATGGAAAAGGAAGAAGTAAAGGAATGGGGGTGGAGGGAGACGAGGGAAAGGGAAAGAGAAAGGGAGAATGGAAAAAGGAAAAAAGGGATGGGGCATGGGAATGGTGGAAAGAGGTAAAAACGTAAGGGAAAGTGGGGAGAATAGGCAAGTAGAGAAGTGGTCAGCACGATGTGATCAAAACCAACGAGGAAGAGAAAAGAAGGAGAAGGAGAATGAGTGTCAGGTGGTGGTGTACAGAATTGTCCACATGCTCAAAATATTTAGTTCCTAATGGCAGATAGTTGGCAGTAGGCAGTAGGCAATAGGCAGTAGGCAATAGACAGTAGGCAATAGGCAATAGGCAATAGACAGTAGGCGATAGGCAATAGGCAATAGGCAGTGGACAGGAATAGTAGTTCCTTAATAAAATCTCACCTCCGCAAACAAAGTAAAGACAATGGAACAAAAAAGGGCTCTCTGTGTGTCTGTGCAGGTCTTAGTGCAGATGCCGTCGAAGTGAACTCCCCGTCGGGGGCGGACATTAATTATTGTCTCAGCACCCTACTTTTATTTTTCAATTATTCCCGCCGCGTCCGCCCCGATGGTGATTTAATCACGGGGTTTTAAGGGTAGTTAATCCGCGTCGTTGTTTGCAGTGATTTATAAACATAAGCGAACACCGTGTTTTATTCACTGCTAAACGACTACACCAAAAAAACTAATCTACTAAATAGTGTACGTGTGGGGGGCGGGGGGGGGGGGGTCTGGGTAGGGAGCGGGGCAGTACCAAATAATTCTATGTGATTTAGAAATGGATGCTTTCGATTTGATTCGCGCCAAATAGAAATTAATTGAGCGTGTGTTTTGTGAGTGTCATTTGTTAAAACGGTGTATTTTTTATATATTTGGGATGCCAGTTGGTGAGGTGGAGTCAGCCTGCTATCATCGTCAGGGGAGTATGAGCCGAGATGACGGTGAAACTCCCAATTATCGCCCTTTCACTACATTTAACTCTGTTTTATCACCGCCTTCCATGCAAACACTACTCGGCTTCTTTGTCGCACATACCAGGCGGGGGTTAATTCGCACCAGGACCGCCCCGCCTCAACAACTACCACCCACCTGCATTTCTATCACATTCTATCTTTTTTTAATATTAAAACAAAATAATAATAAGAAGAAGAAGAAGAAATATTCCCTAACCAAGGAGCCTGGTCCAACGGTTGGTCAAATCTCATTTATATTAAAATCATACTATTAGTATTGACATTGTCTTATTACAAATCTACTTGACTAATTGATTAATTAATTGACATTATAAACTCCTTGATATGTGTGCAATGGAAATTGTTTAGCAGAACTCCCCTCACATGGTTCCACTTTTTATTATATTTGGTCAAAGTTCCATTTTTTTAATTAAATATTAAACCATTTGTATACATTAAATCTTAAAACTTGATTATCTTAGAAACGATAATAGATATAAACTTCCTGTTTTTGGAGTTGGGCTTATAATTACAATGTCTACAAGAAACAAGCAAAACATTGCACACTATGCATATTTCAAAATTTCACTGCCGGTACCAAATACTACTTACTAGCCAATCAGGACAGGGGTTTGGATTTGTAAAAAAAAAAAAAGTGTATTTTTAGCTTATTACTAATATTAGACTAATTTTTTCCTCTGTGTGGTTTTCCCTGTAATTTTTTGTTTGTTATTTTGTTCAGCACAATTCAATTTCACCTAGAGACGGCAACCGGAAGTACCATATGGCAGAGCGGGCAGGCCACCTGATCCCCGCCATTGTTCCCCGTTGTGTTATTTATTTATCGCGTGTTCTTTTTTAAATTATTTTGTTTTACAACTTGGGGTCATTGTAGTCGGTATCTGACGCGCGTTGAAGAGGCCAGCAGCAGATGTGAGAAGGACACAGGATTCGATGAGGGTTGTGTGGGAGGGGGGGGGGAGTGGGGGGGATGCTGGAGAGGCTGAGTGGCTTAGGAGCTGGGGTATGGGGCGGGTCCCCGTGTTACTAACTGTTAGAGGTCAGGGTACTGCTTAGGGGAGGGCCTCTCCAGTCTATTCACCGCCATATCCCTTTGTGTGGAAAGTGTTTCTTTGTTATTTATTTATTTGATAAATTTGAACACCAGACATGCATCGTCATTACTAATTTTCGTCTGCTGCCCCTTTAATTAAAGTTGCATAATCCGATGGTTTCTTAAATTAAGTCCATGTCTTTTAGATCAATATAGTAGGTTCGTTGTAATAATCGACCTAACTTCAGCTTGAAATAGTTTTTTTATTATAAATTGTTAACTTTTAATATATTTAAAGTTAATTTTGGTGTGCACGTAACAAAATTGAGCATAATAGGCTTAAACAATAACATCTTCTTTTGTTTGGTTTTG
This sequence comes from Branchipolynoe longqiensis, assembly GCA_030323885.1. Classification (NCBI taxonomy): domain Eukaryota; kingdom Metazoa; phylum Annelida; class Polychaeta; order Phyllodocida; family Polynoidae; genus Branchipolynoe; species Branchipolynoe longqiensis. The sequence continues at coordinate 23,876,904 of CM059201.1, read as the reverse complement.
TTTTGTTTGTTTAAATTAAATTGACTAAGTATATAACTGCTTAATAACCATACAAGGATCAAAGCTGGATATGTGGAATCAACGCAAGTGAGTGCATTCCCAATGTGGACATATGACGTCAGCGTAGAAACAAAATCACATTCGTAGTGAACGTAATTTGGCAGCAAACGACATTTACTGGGAGCAGACAACAATTTAAAAGTAGACGGTCGATAGAATCATTCATACTTTCCGTGAGTTGCTCCTGTCACGTTCGAACGATAGTGGTCTGATTACACATGGTGAAATTATATTATTCTAATCAACACCAGTATGCACACGAAGGGAGTCGTCCACAAATAGTCAGGACCAGACAGGGACGGACGAGTTGAGCGTCCGTCTCCAGTTTTGGTAGATGATTGGATTCCAACCCACAGGTTTGAACCCTGGTCGAGTCAAGCCAATGACTTAACAAATTGATACTTGTCGCTTCCTTGCCAGGCGCTCCACATTATTAGGATATGGCAAGGACTGGTGTGCTCAGTGTCAGGATAATGTGACTGAGTGGGATGCTGGCAAACGGATTTCCCAGTGGGGCAGCACTATAAAGTCCCCATGCGTGCACACTGTCACAAGTCGGTACTCGTCCTGAGATGACCTTAGATGTTGCCAGGATGTAAAACTCGAACAACCAACCAACAAATAGTCATTGTTCCTTCCATCTGGAATTATTGCAAGCAGAACCGGCTTTGCAGCAAAGGATTAATAATTAGTTATGTCCTAATGGGATGCTGTAATTAATCGGGCTACTTTATTTGTATGGCATCTTATAGTCCAAATTGTACGTCTTCCGAAAAGAAAAGCCCTAGCCCTACCCAACCTCATCTGTAACGAATAACCTTGATCAAGTACGGCATTTGTGAGAAAGCACTTTTTGTTTCTCACCTTCACCATGATCTTTGCAATAAATTTGTCGTGAAATCCAGCCTCCTCTTATCGGTTGGCTGGTACGCATCCGGCGTGTCCGTTCTCTGTCCGGTGTGTACGGTGGCAAGTTTTGAACATGCACAAAACTTGTACCAGACACCGCCGGACTGACATATATGGTTGGTGTCCGTTTTAAGTCTGTTTAATCCATTTAGTCCGGTTCATGTCCGGTACACATCCATTACGTCTCCGGTTTGCTTCGTGCAGAGTCCATTGACAGTGTTGCGGGAATTCAGTCAGTATATGTTTTCGGTGCATCCGTGAACAGTCCGGTACATGTGCGGTTGATGTTTGGTCCATCCGTTAGACATTCGGTTGTCGTCCGGTTATCGTCCGGTGGCTATTTGTTAATGTACCTTCCTCGTCTGTTTAGCATCCATTTCGTTCGGCGGCCTTTGTAACATTTCGGCACATTTCGGTACATTTTGATACCAGACACCAACGGACTAGAAAATTCTCTGTCCGGTTGTGTCCGGTAATCAATCCGGTAAGGTGTGACAGGCACTTTAAAACAAACCAAAACTAAACCTGAACAACAAAGAGCAGTTTCACAAGCACCAACTGATCCTGATTTTAAATGCAATATTTTGTGTACAAAATAAAGAATGCTGTCACATAAGTAGGAGCAGACAACACTTGCTAGCGGGGAGCAACTACCATATGTATTCGTCTACTCTTTAATAACATTAATTATTTTCCTACAAGTAATTATTTCCGAAATCTTCAAATTTTAATTCAAATTCTTTCCTAACCCGGCTTTGGCTTAAACTTTAAAGAGAGAAATAGCATTCTCTCTGGAGAAAATTTAATTGAAAAAAAATTAAGCCCATTAAACTGATGGCTCCTGGATTAGATCACGAGTTATCTGCACGCCCTTCTGAGCAAGCTATCGCTCACGGAGCTGGTACCTGGTGACAGATAAGGAACACAGAAGGTGCAGGCGGCTTGCCATATGGCAGCAGATTGTAGCACGTGTGTTTACATAGTGAGATCATTGTCTGTCGTTCAATTTGTGTGTTAAAATAAAAAATAAAAAAACCCCGAGCCCCCCCCCCACCCCCGCTTAAAGAAGCGAGAAAAGGAACAAACAGTTAAAGCTGCATAGTCCGATGACGCATCAACATTTTTTAAACCAAAATAATTATCTTGATTTGATTCTACATATCTAACTTAGGTACTGATGCAATTATTAAGCATTTGTCGCCACATAAAAGGCAATACTGAGTGAATTTAGTCAAACCTGTTACTACAGAAGCCTATGGTTTCAGAGTTTTGGAGTGCTTGCCAAAATTAATGTTACACGTTGGCACTTCAAATATCTCAAAAGTTATCCATTTAAAATAAAAGTTACTTGAAACTAAAGTAAGGTAGACTATATCAATCAATTTAATATCTTTCTCTCAGAAACATTTCAGAAACTCAAAACCATCGGACTATGCAACTTTAATTGTTAATTCAGGTGGAGTTATTATAAAGGGATTAACTATTATTAATAGCATTAATAATAGTATTAACAACGGAACCGATGTGTTTACGTTTTCATTATATGAAACCTATTGTTTGCATTCTTTTGTGATTCAAAGGTTCATATCATGTTAAATAGAATAATGGACGTGGGGCAATGTCAGGCAGGGATCAAAAATACAAGTGCAGACACATTCACTCCATTAGCGTTCGTCACTTTCCACTATGTACAGTGGCTTTGAATTACATATGAGACTGTCTCAAAAGGTGCTAAGCAATATGGGACAAAACTTTGTCTATAGTAACGATCAACACACCATCTACTTATGCATTCGCTCATGATAAACTGATTTGTTTTTTACATGGTGTTTCATAATCCCAATAGAATACATATTGATTTGAAGCAAATGTCCTTGTGTTTTCAGTGTAAGCGTTTCTGTGCTGTTTTGTGTCAATCATTACTATGGACAAAAAAATGAAGAGTTAGCACCTTTTGAGACAGGCTCATATATATAAATATATATATATATATATATATATATACACACAGAAAAACCTCCCTAGCCGACCACCTCCACAGACCGACCACTCCCCTATATCGATTGCTTTATTTGGGTTCCAACAATACCATTGTAATAATATATAACTCCCTAATGCGGTCACCTCCCTAAATGGACCACTTAAAGCGGGTCCCAAGGTTGGTCGATTTAGAGAAGTTTTACTGTATATATATGTATCCCTTATATATATATATATATATATATATATATATATATATTATGTAGTGATTTTGATTTAAAGTGTGCGTATTAACTATATATATATACATATATATATATATAAGGATATATAAGGATATATATATTATACAGATTAAAAAAATTATATACCATATATGTCGCAATAGAAGCACGCTACCCAATAGAAGCACCCCCCCCCCCACACTGCATATCAAGACTGAAAGCGCCCACAAATTTACGATCATATTCCGACTGAATGCATATAAAATAAGAAAATCCCAGTTTATTTAAGAGGCACGACAAAAACAAATAAAAATGTACAATCATATTCAGACTAGATAAAGGATTCACCCAGTACTTGCAGTATGGGTGAATACCAATGCTATATAAAAGCTGTCAAAAAAGCGGGGAAATGCAATGAGAGCCTAAATTCACAATCTAAGAAGCAACATTTATTCTTTATATATGTTTTCATATTCCGCCGCTACCTTTGAGTTGAAAAATATAATAAAAATATAGTTTAATAGAATTTAAAGATGAAATTGACGGCGTTCTATGGCCGCCATCTTGTCTTTCTGCCTTCTCTCCCATTTCACCAAATCTATGCCAATATAAGTACCCATTTGATACTGGAGCCAGGCATTCTACTTCCTGTTCCATACTAAAGCTATGTTCGCCCGTATTTAGACTACGTTGTCGTTCACCCGTGTACTGTGAGTACAGGGTAAATCTTTTATCTAATTCGGACTGAATGCACATGAAATTAAAAAGATGCCTGAAATTCTTTAACTTTGAATAAACGCGCATCCATGTGTCTGCACTCGCGCAGTGCACATATATTGGGACATATACAGTATATAATATATATTTTTTTGTAAATATAGTTTATTCATTGAAAAAAGTCTTTTTTCAGCGCCGTGGCACTGGTCTTCCAGCCATGTGACAATACAGCTATTTACAATATATGTATATGTAGTCTGATATTGTCATCAGCAGCTAGCTCAAATCAGCTGAAATAACAATACTAAACATTCAAAGACTTACATATGGTATAGTCTGACAATTCATATATAAAAACAGTAGTTATATGTTGTATTCATACACACTTAGATACATACATGTGTATTGATTAGACCTTTACATTATGGAGTGGTTAGGTGCATAGTTTCCCTTCATAGGTTTCTATGCCTACTATGTTGTGAATTGCAAAACTATCATGTTTGTTGGAGTTAACATTTTGAGATGGAGTGTTAGAAGAATGGTTTGTTTATTCTGTTAGATAGAGTGTGGTTAGCTTGTAGGGTTAGGCTTAAAAGGTTCATACCTCGGGTGTTTTTTAAAAACTAAATGAAGTAGTTTGAGTAAGTCGGTTGTTAGTATATTATACAGAATACATATATTTAGTTTGAATCCGCACACATTGAGTAGAATCATTCAGATCTGTAGGCCCCCGCTGAATCCGCTTGATTGAAGCCGAACATGAATCTGGCATGTTTTTATATCAACAATAACGATTCTAATTTTCCCACATATAAATAAACCACATCGGTTTCATTTTGATTGAGTATGTAGTGATTCAGGAACAGATCAATACAGGTTCACGTGGTATATTCCTCGAATATATCACGACTTATATACTTTAGGAAATTGGTGGTTTTGTGGTTTCCAAAATTAGAAGCAATAGGCTGCAATCCTATTATTAGAATCGAGGATTATTGCTGCATTGATAAGAATTTGTATATTGCATGCGGAATTGTTGCCTGTCGCCACTTTCTGTACTATTCATGAGCTATAAATGTAATATCGAATAGCTCTCAAAGTGTAACCAGATATATTTCTAAACAGGAAGAATAACCATCCATCCCCGATGAATATCACCTACAGCCAACTTCCCCACCACATCCCTGAAGGTATTCAGTAACTTATATTACACACTGACCATACCGACTCCCATTCACAAATACACATAGATCTATGCATATATATATATATATATATATATATATATATATATATACATATATATACATATCTATGTATATGTATATGAATTTATACATATATGTATATCCATATATGTATACATACGTATATATATTTGAAATTCAGGTAGAAAGTGAGTGACCTGTCAGGGAGCATAGGTGGTGTAATTGTTAGCACACAGACCCGGAATGCAAAGAGATGTGGGTTCGAGTCCCGTTATAGGCACAATATTTCCTATTTTCATCACCCTCACGATATATATATATATATATAAATATATATATGCATATATATGTATATATATATACATGCTGGATAAGAAATATACGAGTATAATAATCTGGAATTCTGTACTATCCTAACACCCACCACCAGTAATCGGGTGGTTGAGCCTCGGACTGCTCAGGCTTCAACACCGACGGCGGCGCCACCGCTCGTCTGCTCGCTGTCCTACTAACTTAATGCTGAGAATATGTATATGTATATCTAGATGTATATATATATATATATATATATATATATATGTATGTGAATATATGTATATACGTAAATATATGTGTGCTATATAATTTATTATGTGTATATAACCCCCCCCCGCCCCCCTGTTAGTGCTACCGGGCACTTTATGCTTCCCCCCTCCTAGAATCGACTCGAACGGTCTCTGGCCACTCACTTCAAACTGATATAAGCGGATACAAACATAATAGCTCCAGTACAATAAGAGGAGAAACAAACAGATAGTGGGTTGAGTAATATAATATCTGGCAAGATTATATAGGCCCTTGCCACTAATAGAAATATCCTCCAATGCCACTGACACTTGTCAACATCCGGTGGAGGTGAGGAGGGCCCCACCGGTACAGTGTCGGTCGGGTCTTACGGAGTACAACAATATGATAATAATTCCTTTACATATCGTCATACTTGCATAATGCATTATACATCACATATGTATATATGCATACATGTATATATTATGTAGATATGTGTATATGTGTATGTGTATATGTGTGTATATATGTATATGTGTATACGTATATATGTGTATACATGTATATGTGTATACGTGTATATGTGTATGTGTATACAGTCTACTCTGTCAATAATGGCCTCTGTCAATAACGAATCTCTGTCAATAACAGCAAAAAGTGCTGGTCCCGTCATGGCACCCCTTTAATTTAATAGCATTGCCTCTGTGTCTAACGGACAACTGTCTTATGCGGACAACGAGCGATTTTTTTCACCTATTTGATCAATATTCTCTGTCAATAACGACATGCCATATAGTTATTCTAACATGTGCATCATGTGTTTTTTGCCGTTTCCTCACAATTGAATGCAATCCCAATGGTTTAATTTAATAGCATTGCCTCTGTGTCTAACGGACAACTGTCTTATGTGGACAACGAGCCGTTTTTTTCACCTATTTGATCAATATTCTCTGTCAATAACCTCATGTAAGGACCGTCATAGTCAGTCGAGTATAAAAGAAACCCATTGGTTTCAACCCATTCTGTCAGTCTCTGCCTATAACTGATCTCTCTCTATAACGGCATCTTGCTCCAGTCCCATGGGTGTCCGTAGACAGAGTACATTGTATGTGTGTATGTGTGTATGTGTATATGTGTATATGTGTATATGTGTGTATGTGTGTATGTGTATATGTGTATATGTGTATATGTGTATATTTGTATATCTGTGTATGTGTGTATGTGTATATGTGTGTATGTGTGTATGTGTATATGTGTGTATGTGTGTACATGTGTATATGTGTATGTGTATATGTGTATATGCGTATATGCGTATATGTGTACATGTGTACATGTGTACATGTGTACATGTGTACATGTGTACATGTGTATATGTGTATATGTGTATATATGCATATATGTATATATATGTATACATGAGTATATATGTGTAAACATATATGTATATCGCTGATGCAAGCAATCCGAGAAAACACTTGAAACAATAACCATGCACATCCTAGAACTTAGTAGTTCACAGAATCATATCATTCACACAGCAATGTGATATGTTATGACACACCACGTGATAACCACCAGCGCAGCCAGCAGCCAGGCTTGTATTAGCTTACTACTTCACTAAATAATCACAGTCAGATAAGCCTGTATTTTCTTATTGTTTCATTAAATAATTACCTCACATAAACGCAATAAATGCAATGGGAACCGCCATGTTAAGGTGAAACTACTCTGATTAGACATACCAAAGATGAAAAAGAAAAACAATAATCTATCTATTAAGTATTATCTCATCTCTCCCAGTCGAAATCAGCGCTTGCATCTATCTACCCCACTACGCCAAACGCAAAAGAAAAGGAGGACGAACAAAAAAGGTAGCCTGATCATAGAACTGATAGCAGCAATAAGGCAGCGTCGACTGCTTGTGTCCAAATGTCACCACTAGTGCAGTGTCAGCGCGGGCACCAGCGGGGTCTTGTTACTTCCGGTTCATGCCCACACGGAAATCAAATGTCAGGGTATTGTGCACAGACCTTTAGTGTACGTCGCTTGTAATTAAACCAGGATAACCCAAGTCCTCCCTCAGAGGCAAATGAGGCCTACACCTCCCCCCTCCCCCCCCCCCCATCCCATACATGTTTTTGTTTGTTGTTGTTTTACGTCCTAACAACATCTAATGTCATATCAGGACGGTTACCGACTTGTGACAGTATGCACTCATGGCAATTTTATAGTGCTGCCCCACTGGGAAATCAGGCCACCCGCACCAGTACCTGATATCCCACTCAGTCACATTATCCTGACACTGAGCTAACCAGCCCTTGCCCTCTCCTAATAATGCCGAGCACCAGGCTAGGAAGCAACAAGTGTAAATTTTTAAGTCATTGGTTTGACTTCGACCAGGAACCGAACCCGCAAACTCCCGATCTTCCGCACGCGAGGCCCGTGCTCTACCCATTCAGCCACCGCGCCCGGTACTGGTTTGGGTAAGTATGTGCACATGCGCATACACTTAAGCTGAGATTCCTTACACACGGTATGCGGTATGCGGTATGCGAATGCGAATGCGACAAAAAAATCGAAACGCCTTGAAGCCTATGGGCTACATTCCTTACACGCGGTATGCAAATTCCGATCGGTCCATGTAGCGACATGCGACAAGTGGGGTGCGGCATGCGACAAGTGGGAATGCGGCATGCGACAAGTGGGGTGCAAATAGAAACCTGAGTCTGATGTGTCCATTAGTTTAACACTAGGAGAGGCGACTGACCATTACGGAACGGTCACACACAGGGGTGTTAAGTGGAAACATCTGGTAGTGGTGGTGGTGGGGAAACGCTTGCCGCTTACCGAGTAGAAGGAATCCTCCCATTCGCATACCGCATACCGCATACCGCGTAGAAGGAATCTTAGCTTTACACTACAGCTCTAGCCAAAAATAAGCAGATGTGTCCTCACGCGACTTTTCAACTTACAGAGGTGCCTACTACTATCACCGTATCACGTCGAATGGCACTAGTTCCGTGCGAAGTCACCGGAATAGTAAACAATTAAAGCCGTGACTCTACGTACTTGTAAGTTGTATGTATCATCACCGTCCTCCTCAGTGGTTGAATTGATTTCAAAATGGACCTCAGCCTTCGGCTTCAACTGATTTGAAATCACTCCGCCCGTTGACTCGGGACTATTACACATGTGTCAACGTGCATATACTTGAAATGGTGTCTTTCTTGATTATTAAAAATGTTGGCCCTGCATTGTGGATATGTATATATATATATATATATATATATATATATGTATATATATATATGTACAGTAAAACCTCCCTAAATCGACCGACCTTGGGACCGACTTTAATTGACCCATTTAGGGAGGTAATCAGTTTAGGGAGTTAGAATATGGTTATACTGGTCTTGTTGGGACCCAAATAAACCGATCGATATAGGGGAGTGGTCGATCTGTGGCGGTGGTCGGTTAGAGAGGTTTTACAATATGTACAGTAAAACCTCTCTAAATCGACCGACCTTGGGATCGACTTTAAGTAGTCCATTTAGGGAGGTGGTCGGTTTTGGGAGTTAGGATATGGTTACAATGGTATTGTTGGGCCCGAAATAAAGTGATCGATCTAGGGGAGTGGTTGATCTGCGGAGGTTAGGGACACTTTACTGTATAGTGAAACCTCGGTTTTCAAACCTAATTCGCTCCTAAATGTTGTTCATAAATCGATTTGTTTGTGAAGCGAAACAAATTTTGAGGAAGGAGGATGGGACAGTTGTTACTGTTTGTCCCCCCTCCATAAGAATATCAGGTAACTGAAATTCTGGATTTTTGGTCTATTTCTGTTTTCAGTTTCTTTGCAGGACTCGACTCAGTAACGGTTATTCATAAACCGAAAATGCGTTCAGAAACCGATGCACGGTTTGCAACAACAAAAAATGCTCGTAAACTGATTTGTTTGAAAAGCATACTGTTCGAAAATTTAGGACCGTAGATCTTGCTGGGACGTAAAACCCCAAAGAACGTACGTTAGTGCCACCACACCTGCTTACGTGCTCATCTACCAAGCTTCCCGTCACACACTTCTCTCGGGCACCCGGAAGTAACTGCGCGTACACATACGCGCGCATGCGTGTTGCGGGCGTGCATCTTGGGTGCTTGTGTGTGTATGTATGTTTTATGTGGTACATATATCGAACATATCCAATTCAATTTATAATGACATTTTGGTTTGTTGTAAATGTAGCAGGTCAATCAACGCCCTTACCCACCGGGCGCAGTGGCCGAATCGGTAGAGCACAGGCCTCACGTGCGGAAGATCGGGAGTTCGCGAGTTTGGTTCCCAGTCGAGTCAAACCAATGACTTAAAAATTGATACTTGTCACTTCCTAGCCTGGTGCTCGCCATTATTAGGATAGGGCAAAGGCTGGTTAGCTCGGTGTCAGGATAATGTGACTGAGTGGGATATCGTGTCATGGTGCCAGCAGCTTGATTTCCCAGTGGGGCAGCACTATAAAATCGGCATGAGTGCGTACTGTCACAAGTCGGTACCCATCTTGATATGACCTTGGATGTTGCTAGGACGTAAAACAACAACAAAAACAACAAAAACGCCCTTATCCCACCTTCCTCTCACCTCACCCCCCCCCCCCCCCACCACCTTCCACCTTCCTCACGCCCCCACCGTCCCCATATCTGCCCCCATGCCACCTCCCCATCCTCCCCTATGACCAGACGGGATGGCCGAATGAGTTGAGCGTCCGTCTCCTGTTTAGGTAGATCGTGGGATTTCGAACCCTGGTCGAGTCAAACCAAGACTTACCAATTTATACTTGTTGCTTCCCAGCCAGGCACTCGGCATTATCAGGATAGGGCAAAGACTGGTTCACTCAGTGTCAGGACAATGTGAGTGAGTGGGATATCAGGGTCATGGTGGCCTGGACTCCCAGTGGGGCACCACTATAAAGTCGTCATGAATGCGCACTGCCACAAGTCGGTACCCGGTGTCGCAGTTTCAGCGCCCGGTCAGTTTCAGCGCCCGGTCAGTTTCATGCGCATGCGTCAAAATCTAACATCATCGTCACTAACCTTATAAATTTAATATAATGTTTTTGGTAAAGATGTTTTCTATATGTGTACCAAACGATTTGTTTCCAGATGGTGTAATTTGAGAGATATTTGACTTCTTCTGTATTTTCTGTATGAACATTGCTCACGACCACTGACAATGCCTTGAGTTTGACAGTACGTGCAGTGAAAAACGTTAGTTTTATTCAAAACTAATACAAATCAAGAACCCTAACCTTATAAATTTAATACAGTCTTTTTGGTAAAGATGTTTTTTATATGTGTACCAATCGATTTGTTAATAGGTCGTGTAGTTTTAGAGATATTTCACTTTTGCTGTATTTTCTGTATGAAGATTGCTCACGACCATTGACAATGCCTTGAGTTTGAGTCTATACGGGCCGCTGAAACTGACCGGGCGCTGAAACCGCGTCACCGGACTGATATTACCATAGATGTTGCCAGGACGTAAAACTCCAACCAACCATTCTCCCCCCAAAAAGAACCCAAACAAAAGTATGTGCACGAGTAAATCCAGCATGGCCGATTCAGGCCGTGCCTTTCTGTATCCGGACGAATAGGGAGTTTGTATTTGCCCTCTAAACACCAGTCTGCTTATACAACTGAGCGCTGAGCGCATGCAGTGACACACATGAGTAGACAGTCACTGGAGCGCACCGTTCATGCTCGCAATTCACACTCACATAATCACTGTTATGCTTAGGAATGTGCCTGCCGTATTTCCTCCATTAATAGTCTCCTTCGAACAAGCGCGTCCCTGGGCCGCATTGAGGGTACGCCTCTGAGATGACGCCTAGACATCTCGGAGACGCCTTTTGACTTTTTGACATTCAGGGTACGCCTCCGGGTCGTCTCGGAAACGTCTCCCATTTCAGAATAGAGACAAAGAGCGCCTCGAAAATGGCTGCCATATTCTGGGGTTTCAGCCAATCGGAGCTATTCATTTCCATTGAAAATGACTGCCTCCTATGGGGGCGGCCATTTTCGAGGCGACCCAACTGCTTTTGCCGTTCAGAAGTTATTGGTTTGACTCCATCAGGAATCGAACTCCCGACCTTCTGCATGGGAAGTCTGCACTCTCTCTACCGATTCGGCAAATGGGTCCGGTGTAAACATGAGTTAGGGAGAGAATAATGCCGGTGACATTCACAAAATTCGGGTCTGCATGACGCAGTGTTTGACACATTAAGACTGTACATATACAAATCTCACATTTAGGAATCTGTGAAAATTAGGTCACGTTCGTATCCGCATTTATACCCCTGTCACACTACAACGTAATGAGCCAACGTGAGCCGAACGTGGTGATATTTCATCATTACGTTGATGTACGTTGGATTACGTTATGATGATGTTAGACTGACGTTGATCTACGTCACATTACGTCGTGTTACGTCGAGTTACATGGAAGTTTTGGACATGTTCAAAAGTTTCGACGTAGCTCGAACATAAGGGTTTACGTTCGCCGTACGTTCTGTTCACGTTCAGCGAACGTCAATGACGTTAAACGGACGTTAGGCAAACGTTCCTCACTACGTTCCACTACGTTCCACTCGTTGACCCACATTAAAGCTGGTGGAAACGTCCATGCGGCGTAATGGGAAAGTCAGGAGAACGTCAGGAGAACGTCAGGAGAACGAACATGCATTCAACATACGTTCAACGTCTCATGACATAGCTAACGTCATGTAACGTTCTTCTGGCGATGGAATAACGTTCATAACGTTCCGTGATCGTCATTACGTTGACCTCTCTCATTGAATGACGATATCACTACGCTTTACCGACGTTACGCTCTCGTCCACTACGCTGCATCCACGTTCAACTTGTGCCCGAATTTGCATACTACGCCGAGAAGTTCAACGTTCTTCAAGTTCTCCCTACGTCGACGTCGTTTCGTCGTAGTGTGACAGGGCCATAAGATACGCAGAGCCATCCATGAATAAGTCAGATTTGGGTCTCTTCTTAAAGTTGCATAGTCCGATGGTTTTGAATTTCTGGTTTTTTTTTTAGATAAATATATTAGATCGATCACTAGTATCTTCTTTACATTAGATCAAAGTTACTTTCATTTTAAATGGTAAACTTTTGAGATATTTTAAGTGCAAACATGGAAAATTAGTTTTGGCAAGCTTGCCAAAACTCTGACACCATAGACTTCTGCAGTAACAGGTTCTGTTAAATTGACTCAGTATTGCCTTCTACGCAGAAACCCATGCTTAATAAATGCATCAGTATCTAAGTTAGATATGTAAAATCAAATCTAGATAATTGGTTTGGTTTTGAAAATTTGATATTTCATCGGACTATGCAGTATTATTACTTGACTAATAAGATTGCATCGTCATATGGTTTTGAATTTCTGCTGTCCCTGGTTAATCATACATACCTGTACACTGATTAATGATATTTCCCGAAATTAAAAGGAAATCTCCCTCTTTCTATATAATTGTCAGGGGTACAGTGAGCACAGGCTGAGCCATGGGTGAGTAGGTGGCGCCACGTGACGAGCTTGTTTCTCTAACAAAAAACACCTACCTAAATTTGATTCTACATACGTAACTTGGATACTGACGTGCTTATTAAACGTATAAATTAATATGAATAAGCAATGCTTAGGACTGACCCCCGCAAAATGCTAGGATAATTATTTATTTATTTATTCATCAACACGAGTATATTAAGCAATCGCTGTCGTCCACCCTGTGTGCTGCGAAGTGAAGTTCGACGAGCGATTTCCGTTTCCGTTTGCTGGATTTTGGTGATTCCAGGTTGGGGTGTCGGTATTATGATGTTGCATCGAAAGAACACTAAGTTAATTTAATAGAACCTATCACTACTGCAAATCCTGTCATTTTGAGTTGATACTGTGCGAGCAGCTATAACTTATACTATAACTATAAGCCGACAAAGAAAATACATTTGGGGATTTAGACAAACTGAACAGACTAGATCGTCATTCCGACTGCGTATGCACTGAAAACGGCGTCGAGAGCAAAGCAAGGGGCTCGGCCATTGAGTTTGCCAATCATGTAGGGCAAAACTTCTATTTTATTCAAAATAATAGAAATACATAACAATTTGGCATAAACATGGATGCACACATGCAATATAATGTTATAGTGAATATATTTAAGACAAAACTAACCATAGTTCAGCATTTTGAGCTAAGAAACATACAATTCCACACAAACAAATGTGTACGGCCATTGAGTTTGCTGATACGCATAGTGCAAAGCTTTGACTTTATTAACAATTAATAGAAATACATAACAATTTGGCATAAACATGGATGCACGCATGTAATATAAGGATCTGATGAATATATCTAAGACAAAACTAGCCATAGTTAAACATTTTGAGCTAAGAAACATACAATTCCACATAAAACAATCAGTCATTTACTAAACTGGCCATGGCTCTGACACTAGTCAGGGTGACCCGATTTGTCTAAATCGAAATGCAGATGGCATAAGATGTGATGATTAGATTGATGTAAAAGCAATGCTGGATAAAAGAGTAACACCTTAATTTATTATATATATATTTTTAGTTGGTATTATATGATTCAAACAAGAGCTGAGATGAGCTGAAACTAGCAGATCTCATAGCAGCTGTCAGTGTCTTAGCATTAGCCATATGCTTCGCGCGGGTTTGTTTTTCTCCCACGCATCCCCAAATGCACCACGACACTGTAATGCCGAATCCGTCTATTCTCTGTACGAAAGACTGCACACGCATATTGACATGTGCCGGTTTACTTTATGTCTGGCATTTCATTGTGCACACCAAAATTATTTTTCAGTTCAAATATCTCCAAAAGCTACTCACTTATTATCAAACTGTCCAGACTAAAGTAAAATAGGTTGTATACACACACACACACACACACACAATCACCGTTATATACATGCATTTACTTATCAAATACGGCAGAAAATAAAACCATCAGATTATGCAACTTCAATCTAATGGCGAAACTGGGGTTGGGGGGGGGGGGAGTAGGGAGGTAGGCACTTCCAGTATTTAGCAGGCTCTCATGATTGTACGAAGGATTCTTCGGCAGCGACATGAAGTGTGTGTGCATTGAGTGAAAATAAACAAGGGAGGAGTTGTGGTGTTCTCTATGGCGGAGTGGTTAGAGTGTCTGACTTTTTTCTAGGTCAGACTCCTAATCTGAGGGTCGGCGATTCGATTCCCCGTGCCCCCAGCTCTGCCAATTTGGATTTCCACCGCTGTGTATAACTTACAGCGACATCAAAGGCCGGTTGCTCTCATACCATGGCTATGTGGTGTGGGAGGTTAAAAATCCCTTGGGTCGGTAAAAGTGTAGGCTCGAGCTTTCTATCGACCAGCAGTGGAGTGGGGAAGACCAGTCGTCTGTGACTGGGATTTCCCCTGCTTGGGACAACTAATGTACCAAAAAAAGAGAGACAAATAAGTGTTCACACTTCCTGTCTACCATTCGCTATATCGCTATATCGTTACTTTAGCTGCCCTACAGTTCAACCCCACTAAGTCAATCGCCCTGAATCAACACAAAGTCTCCAGTGAGGGTCGGGAGATGAAGGGGGAGGGGGGGGGGGGGGCTCAAACTCAAAGCGATACTTTCGAAGTCCCTAAGTGCACAAACAATTAACGTTGTTTGTTTGTTGTTGTTTTATGTCCTGGCAACATCTAAGGTCATATCAGGACGGGTACCGACTTGTGACAGTGCGCACTCATGGCAACCTTATTAGTGCTGCCCACAGGGAGACCAGGCCTCCAGTACCATGAACTGATATCCCACTCAGCCACATTATCCTGACAGCGAGCCAACCAGTCCTTGCCCTATCCTAATAATGCCGAGCGCCTAGCTAGGAAGCGACAAGTATAAATTTTTAAGTCATTGGTTTGACTCGACCAGGGTTCGATCCCCTGATCTACCGACATGGGAGATGGATGCTCTAACTCATTCGGCCATCCCGTCTAACATCACCTACTGAAACTGGTTTTGAAGAGCTTCAGCATTTCTTTCTCTTTAAAACAAGTTATATGAAGAACCCATATTGGTAGATGCAATGCTCATTGCGTGGATTTGAACTGGGAACTGGGAATAGTCGGGGTATTTTGAGTTGATACGGTTCCAGCAGGTATAAGTCATAGTATAAGCTGAGAACGAAAATAAATTTGCGGATTTAGATACATACTTAAATCTCTGTGCGAAAGACTGCACATGCAAATCAGTATGTGCAAGTCTATGCTCACCCCTGTTTAAGTAAGCCGTTCACAACACCTATCAATCAGTTCGCCAGTGATTTAGAACCCTTATTCACTTTCCGGATATTCCCCAGGAAGAACCCATTGTCGCACCTTGTGGTGTTTTATCTCCATTACATTTATATTGCAAAGATACGTCTTTCAAATCCGATATATTTTTTTTCGCAATCACAATCGCTATTATAAGAAAGATATTTAATTGCCAACCTCATTAATAATAATAATAACAAAAATAATAATAAGAAGAATAATAATATAATGTAATGTATTTATAAGCTAGACTGGTTCGATTCCCCATGCCTCCACCTCTGCCAATTTGTATTTACACCGCTGTGTATAACTTACAGCGTCATCAAAGGCCAGTTGCTCTCATACCATGTCTATGTGGTATGGGAGGTTAAAACTCCCTTGGGTCGGTAAAAGTGTAGGCTCGGGCTTTCTTTCGACAAACTGTCTAATGGTGAAAACAAGTCTATTCAGACTTATCCATAATAGGCAGTATAAATCTTCAAGAAAAAAAAAAAAATGCACCCCCCTTCCACCCTCACACCCTTATCAGAGAATCGGGGAAGCAGTATAATTAAGGAATCGGATGGTATCGCCTAATCAGTAAAAACGCTACCTAGATTCTCGTGCGAATCCCAACCGAGTCAAACCAATGACTTACAAAATTGATACTTGTCACGACGTCGCCTTAGCCACAGAATTCCTCGGATATGGCAAGTTCTGGTTAGCTCAACATCAGGATAAGATGACAGTGGAATATCGGGTCATGGTGCTGTTGGTTCAGTTTTCCAGCGGAACAACACTATAAAGCGTAACATCGCCACGAGTGCACACTGTCACAAGTAACGTCGTGATATGACCCTAGATGGTGCCCGGGCATAAAACCCCAACAAACATGGAGATGATGTGGGGATACCTTTTCAATATATTTTTTTTACATTTGTTGATTAAGCAGGGTAAATTTTAATGGCTGACAATTGGTCTGCTCCCTTCGTGGCTCCTTGCCCCGTCCTCGTACTGTGGGGACACAAGGTACGTAGCCACAAGGATTAATCCTTATTTCATTAGTTTGAAACAGCAAGGATTCAAGCATTAACACCGTAATAATTTAATGCAGATGATGTTCCCTGTGACTTAAAGCTGCATAGTCCAATGAAGACCTCAAATTTCCAAAACCAAAGCAATTATCTAGATCATCTTCGTCTTCTTTTCGTTCGCCTTCAATTACACTTGGAGCCCAGTTATTTGTCTCCAAGTGTCATATGGCTGTGTATGCATGGTACCATGGTTTGTTAAGGGGCTGTCACATTAGGGTTTTTTGCGGGAGCGTATGGCGGCGTAAGCGCGTTACGTCATATACGTCGGCATACGCCGTATACGCTACTCATACGCTACGCATACGCTACTCATACGCTACTCATACGCCGCCAGATGCCGCCAGATGCCGGCGTATGTGAAGCGTATGAGGCATACGCCGCCATACGCTTTCATAAATCCGTCCGTCCAAATTTTTTTGTGCATGCTCAAAAAAACCCGACCTATGAGGGCGTATGGCCCATACTGTCAAAAAATGTCACAGCACGCTCCCATACGCTCCTCATACGCTCCTCGTACGCTCCTCGTAGGTTCCACATACGCTCAAAACCACCCGAAAGGTCACCAAATGTCATCATAGGCCGGCACGCGCAGGACCTACGTAGGTTTTCAATACGCTCCCGCCATACGCCGTAATGTGACAGGGCCTTTAGGGTGCGCCTTGCGGCCTGCTACCTCCGACTTCAGCACTCGAGGTTTTCTGTTAGGGTTACCTCACCCTTCGCTCCTGATCAAAGGACCTACCTTGGGAGCACAAGATCTAGATCATGATTTTACATATCTAACTGAGATAGTAGTGCACTTAATACGCATTTGTCACCACACAGAAGGGAATACTGAGGCAATTGAATAGAACATGTTACTGTGGAAGCCTATGGTGTCAGAATCTTGGCAAGCTTGCCAACATTTATTTTGCATGGTTGTAGTTCAAATATCTCAAAAGTTTCTATTTAAAATAAAAGTTACTTCAAACTAAAGCGAGGCTTATTATAACAATCAACCTAATATATTTATCTCAGAAAATGACAGAAGCTCAAAACCATCAGACTATGCTACTTTAAACATCGAAAACATTGGCACACACAAAATAACAAAGAGAATGCATTAATGCACGTGATACCCTCAATGAGCTAAACAACAAAAACATGAATACAAAGGAATCCTAGTGTAAAATATTCTGATAAAACGCATTGGTGGGGGAATGCAAATGGTATATAATGGTAAATGGCATATAGTGCCAGGTGCATGAATGTATTTATGTAGTTGCTGGTGATCATTTACTTATGGTCAATAGTCATTGTGTATTAGATAGATAGTGTGAAAGAGGCACTAGAGATAGTGTGTAAGGGGCACTTGGAGCTCTACTCACTACCCCCTCCCCCCTCTGTTAGTCATGGATCACCACACACTCAGCTCAGGCAGGTGGTGGCCAAGCAGCCACACCACATGGTGGTGGTGGGCAGATCACTGTAGCCATGGTGACACAGGAATGCTTGATGTTCATTGGTGGAACTATAAATGCTTGATTCTCATTGGAGAACACGGTCAGGTGGTATGCCATAGCGGATCCATGTACCACTATATAATAATAAACCTGAGGAATTGTCTGTCTCTACTTTCATTCTTTATACTCTTCCTTTCTCTTCTTGCCTGTATTGATTTCATTATAGCCTGCCTACACAAACCACAGATTCCAGCTGAGGACTTTACACTAGGACATCTTCACATGAAAATGGCAACAGGTTAGTTATTTCTAAGTGAGTTCCCAGTGTGTGTGTGGAGCACGTGTTTACATGCGTGTGTTGGTGTTGGGTGGAGGTAACATGGTGTTCACATGGGCTGTGTGTATTGTTGTGTTTGTGTGTTCGCGTATCCACCTCTCAGCAGGCGCCTCGCTCCTGACTGACCGTTGACCTTCTACGGACGTATCGTAACCCCAGGATGCACCCCCATTCCACCCACGCAAGCAATACCACAACCTCATGTCTAAAGTCAGGTAATACACCAGTTGATATCCAGACCTCCCCTTTAAAGTCTGGTAATACACCAGTTAATACCCACCTCTCCATTGATGGCCCTGTCACACTACGATGTAATGACGTCAGCGTAGGGAGAACGTGAAGAACGTTGAACTTCTCGGCGTAGTATGCAAATTTGGGCACAAGTTGAACGTGGATGCAGCGTAGTGGACGAGATCGTAACGTCGGTAAAGCGTAGTGATACCGTCATTCAACGAGAGAGGACAACTTCATTACGTTCACGGAACATTATGAACGTTATTCCATCGCCAGAACTACGTTACCTGGTGGTGATACGTTGAACGTACGTTCTCCTGACGTTCTCCTGACATTTTCCTGACGTTATCCTGACGTTCCCATTACGCCGCGTGGACGTTTCCACCGGGTTTAATGTGGGTCAACGTAGTGGAACGTAGTTGAACGTAGTGACTAATGTTTTAATAACGTTGGTTTAACGTCATTGACGTTCACCGAACGTGTACAGAACGTACGGCGAACGTAAACCCTTACGTTCGAACTACGTCAAAAGTTTTGAACATGTCCAAAACCTCGACATAATTCGACGTAACACGACGTAACGTGATGTAGTTCGACGTCAGTCTAACGTCATTCTGACGTCATCATAACGTAATCCAACATACATCAACCTAATGATGAAAAATCACCACGTCAGGCTTAAGTTGGCTCGTTACGTCGTAGTGTGACAGGGGTATAAAGTCTGGTAATAAGTTGATATCGCAACCTCCAATTTTCTTTTCTTGAAGATCGATACTGCCTATCATGGATATGTCTGAATAGTCTTGTTTTCACCATTAGCCAGTTGTTCAGTAGAAAGCCCGAGCCTACACTTTTACTGACCCAAAGGATTTTTAACCCCCAACACCTCCTAGACATGGCATGAGAGCAATTGGCCTTTGATGATGTTTTAAGTTATACACAGTGGTGGTACAGCAGTTGATACCTTGACCTGTCCATTAAAGTCCAGCAATATTACCAGTTGATATCGTGTTCTCCACAACTCTGGTTGGTAATCCACTAGTTCATATCCCCACCTCCTCATTAAAGTTTGGTAATACACGAAGTGATAGCTCACCTTTCTCTTAAAGTATAGTGTTACAACAGTTGATATCCCCCTCCCCATTAAAATCTGGTAATACACCAGTTGATATACCAACCTCCACTTGAAAGTCTGGTAATACACCAGTTGATATTCTATTCCTAACGTCCTTTTAAAGCCTGGTAATACACCAGTTGATATCCCAACATTTCCTTTAAAGCCTGGTAATACACCAGTTGATATCCCAACCTCCACTATAAAGTCTGGTAATCATCATCATGCTGTCGACAATGAAAGGCGGGCCGCCAATTTTTTTTTGGAATTAACTGATCGTTTGGTTTAACTGAGCTTGGTTTAACGGGGTTATACTGTATTTACATAAAAAGCAATAATCAAAGTGTCCAGATACATTGTATATTATTACAAGCGCAATATACACTTACTCAAAGTGAAAGTCGAAGCCAAAGCTCAGTTAAACCAATGATCGGTTAATCCAAACAAATTTCTAGGGTCCCTTCAAGTTTGGTTTAATGGGGTTATACTGTACTATAATACTACAACTATATCATAGATGGTTACCTGGTTATACAGAGGTAAATTAATAACAGCTAGTTTGGCTATGGTGATCAGGAAATGTTTGTATCGTATGTGATACGTGGGTTACTAGAGGGTTAAAGTTAACCCTTTAAAATAAAAGTTACGTCAAACTAAAGTAAGGATAATAACCAACCTAATACATTTAACTAAAAAAAATGGCAGAACCTCAAAACCATCAGTTTGTGCGACATTAGTGCAGCATGGAATGATAGGGGATTACTCAAATTGGAATACTGAAACGGACCGGGCTACCCTCTATGGAAGATCTTCTGATCAAAAAGAATCTACGATGGACTGGACACCTCCTGAGGATGTCATCAGACAGGCTACCAAAGCAGATCCTCTACTCTCAACTGACTTCTGGTTACAGAAAGAAAGGGTGCCCTCGTCTCCGGTTCAAGGATACCCCATCAAGAGAAACCTGAAGTTGAGAGACATTAAGACCAACTCATGAACATCACTCTCACAGCAGAGAGCTAAACGGAGAGCGGCAGTCAAGTAATGAAAGCAGTCTTTGTCGCATCATGACCGACAGCATGATGATGATGACTCAAAATGGGGTTTCTCGTGGTTAATTTAGGGAAATAGTCACAAAGCCTAGTAGATACTCAGCAATAATTATAGGTTAGATGGTTGGAGTTTTACGTCTTAGCAATATTGTCTTTACGGGTAGTGACTTGCAACAGTGTGTACTCATGAGGGTTTTATAATGCTGCCTCACTGGGATACCGCACCACTGGCACCAATGACCCGATATTGTTCTCAGTCACATTATCCTGACCCTGCGACAACCAGACATTGAGAACCTCTAGTCATGCCGAGCGCCAGGAGAGGTAGCCACAATTTCAAAGCTTGTAAGTTTTTTTTTTTTTTTACTAATTTTGTTTGAATAATGAAATACCTCAAATATATATATATAATAATTCTTCTATTGGAGGTAAAAACACTTCCGAGCGAGCGGAGTGTCAAGCCCCGCACAGGAGGTTGAGTGGTGCATGCCGGTGTCACAGTTTCCGCCGTCCGCCAGTTTCCGCGGTACACATCACTTCTGTGCATGCATCAAAATTGAACAGCATCATCACTAACCTTATAAATTTAATATAATGTTTTTGGGAAAGATGTTTTCTATATGTGTACCAAGCGATTTGTTTCTAGGTGGTGTGGTTTTAGAGATATTTCACTTTTTCTGTATTTTCTGTATGAAGATTGCTCACGACCATTGACAATGCCTTGAGTTTGACGGTACGCGCAGTGCAAAACATTAGTTTGATTCAAAATTAATAGAAATCAAGAACCCTAACCTTATAAATGTAATATATTCTTTTTGGTAAAGATGTTTTCTATATGTGTAGCAAGCGATTTGTTTCGAGGTGGTGTGGTTTTAGAGATATTTCACTTTTTCTGTATGAAGATTGCTCACGGCCATTGACAATGCATTTGAGTGTATGCGTACCGTGGAAACTGGCGGATGGCGGAAACTGCGACACCGGCACCCCCACCCACCTGGGTGGGGGTGGGGGGCACTCCAGATCTTATTACACACGATAAAGTTCTTATCACTATCCATATATATATACCGGCTTAATTGTACTATGTATATATTTGCTATATATATATATATATATATATATATATAATTACACTGGTTCCCTTGTAGCACCAGGCGACCCCAATCCTCAAAGTATGATATGGCGTAGAGCAGGTGTACCAGCCCCTTCAGCACTGACACCTTAGCCCTATACCCTTAACGCAATGCTGCCACCAACTGCCACTGCACCCAATGAGATGCAACTGGTAGTGATGGGAGGCCCACTCCTTGTGTCGAGCATTCTGATTGGTTGTCCGGGGAGGGTCACGTGATGCGCATACCAGGGCATGCCAGGACGGCCTGCTAGGTAGGACCGGCATGATCTTTGCTTTATTGGTGCGCGCGGGGTCATGGCGTGACCTGACTTCCGGGTGCAGTATTAGCATCCGGTTCTTGCCCCGAGAGCATTGTCATCCAATGTCCAAGCAGAATAGCTTATATCTGTGATATGTCATTCGAAAACAGGGCTTTATGGATAAGCCTCTGCAGAGTCTATCTAGAAGAAGACCACTTTGTTCCTAACAAACTCATGTTTAAAAAAACAAAAATCAATATTTATGAAGAATAATTTAATTTAAATTCCATACAAAATAAAATAATAAAATGGACTCATATATATAGGCATAGTTTAGTGATGAAAATCACAGATATAAGCTATTCTGCTTCGTGAACAGTTGTACTAAAAGGTTTACTATTTGATAGGAGTAACTAACGCTGAATTCCCTAAACCTAATGTCATAAAACGGAATCATATTCCTAGTTTCCGTGAAGCAAGGCACACGCATGTGCTCTGGCTTACCAAAATCAGTTTAACTACATACCACCAACAAAACACCAAAACTGCCCGCGATATTTTTCAACTTTGGGATTAATCGTTGACCTTTTGATCTTTGATCTTTGCTTCCAATAATACGAGAAACACCGGGAGCCGTGGCCAGAATAAATGCATCGTGTCCATACATTTCGCGTAAGCCAGGAAATCGATGAAAGAAATTAAAAACAAAACAAAACAACAACAAAAAGCCCAGTCGACCCCGAACCCAACTCCGGCCAGTGGATGACAGCAAATTGCAGCTGCCAAATATAGTTGGAATAGCGTGCATCAAATTTCATTTCCCAACTTCCGCATGAGGGGGTTCTTCCGGAATTGACTACTATATTACCAGGCCATTCCATTTCTCCCACCGGACACACATTCTACTGATTATTCCACCCAACACACCTACAAGTCACCGGGGCTCGTGAAAAGGGGGAGGGCGTACCCAGGGCCTCAAACAGATAGTAGTAGTTGTTGGTTGTTTAGTTTTGTTGTTGATCTTTGCATTCCTGGACTAAGGTCATAACCAGCAATCTGGGATTATTGATATGGGTCATTGTTTAAAACTGGGCACAAAAGTGTGACATGGAAACCAAAAGTGAAAAGCTTACAAATAATAGCAAAACAGCTTCCAAATAATAGCCTAATCCAATGTCCTATGAAGGTTTGAATGTTGTGTATATATGTCAGAGTTGAACAAATTTAATTTCACTTTTTGAATTAGATCTTGTACAAATTGAGCAATACATTAATATCACTTGTGTAACATGAACATCAAAGACGCATCCAGAACCTCATTTTAACATATACAACATAGTCAAATAAGATGTTATTGATTACTCTTAAAAAGACAAGGTTATGACTTACAAGAAAAAAGTTACAAAATAAGTTGAAAAAGTTTGGCTACATGCATAGTGTAAATGTGTAAATTTTCACTTTTTCACATTAGCACAAAATCATATAAGTAAACTTTTAATTTCTTTCTTGGGATAGCTTCAATAAATGTATTATTGCTAACATACTTAATACACATAGAATGCAATCAATAAAAGAAAGAACAAATTATCAGCATCGTGATGTGGAAACCAAATATGTGGTGCCCAGTTTTAAAGAATGACCCATATACATTGCACATTCCCCATTCCTATTCCTATAACAGCCCAACCATCCCTTCCTGACCAGGTGACGAGGGTGCGGAGCAACTCCAACCACATAAATCTCCCTCTGTCTGCAAGGGTTTATTAGTGACAGTATCATCTGTTCAGCCACTGTGCTGACTGGTGCAGGTTCTCTGCACACAGAACAGCTTGGAACGCTTGATAGGCTCCACAAACATGGATTGTTAAGGTTGCCTCGTCCGATGCTTTTGAGTTTCTGTCATTTTATCTGAGATAAATATATCAAATTGATTGATATAATCTACCTTGTTTTACAGTCAGCACCATGACCTGATATCCCACTCAGTCACATTATCCTGACATTGAGCCAACCAGTTTTTGCCCTATCCTAATAATGCTGAGCGCCTGGCTAAGAAGTGACAAGTATACATTTTTAAGTGATCGGTTTGACTCGACCCGGGTTCGAACCTCTGGGGTCGAATCCCATGATCTACCAAAACGCGAGACGGACGCTCAACTTATTCGGCCATCCAGCCTGGTGATTGAGATAGGAAGATGGCAAACCTTGTACTAGTAGTAGTATTACTATCACACCGCGATGTAGTCACTTAACTTAACATCACCAAAACCAGGCTGAACAAGCATAAGTAACACAGCCAGGCAGCTCCAATAATAGCTTGCATGTTTTTCAAAACCAATTCATCTAAAGGAGATAAATCTGGTCCAGCTCAAGCTGAGGATGCCGAGGTCAACTGTTAAACAATTGCGGAGAGGAGGGGGAAGAGGGGAGTGGAGGGGTAGAGGGGACATGGGAGGGGAATGGAGGGTAGAGGGACATGGTAGGGGAATGGAGGGGTAGAGGGGACATGGAGGGGAATGGAGGGATAGAGGGACATGGAAGGGAATGGAGGGGTAGAGGGGACAGTGGAGGGAATGGCTGGGTAGAGGGGACAGTGGAGGGAATGGAGGGGTAGAGGGGACATGAGAAGGGAATGGAGGGGTAGAGGGAGAATGAAGGGGAATGGAGGGGTAGAGGGACATGGAGGGGATTGGAAGGGTAGAGGGACATGGAGGGGAATGGAGGGTAGAGGGACATGGGAGGGGAATGGAGGGTAGAGGGGACATGGAGGGAAATGGAGGGTGAGGGACAGGAGGGGAATGGAGGGGTGGGGACATGGGAGGGGAATGGAGGGGTAGAGGGGTCATGGAGGGTAATGGAGGGGGTAAGAGGGGACATGGGAGGGGAATGGAGGGGTAGAGGGGACATGGAGGGTAATGGAGGGGTAGAGGGACAATGGAGGGGAATGGAGGGTAAGGGGACATGAAGGGAATGAGGGGTAGAGGACATTGGAGGGGTAAGGGGACATGGAGGGATAGAGGGGACATGGAAGGGAATGGAGGGGTAGAGGGACAGTGGAGGGGTAGAGGGTAGAGGGGACATGGAGGGGTAGAGGGGACAGTGGAGGGAATGGAGGGGTAGAGGGGACATGAGAGGGGAATGGAGGGGTAGAGGGGACATGGGAGGGGAATGGGGTGTAGAGGGACATGGGAGGAATGGAGGGTAGAGGGGACATGGAGGGGTAGAGGGGACATGGAGGGGCATGGAGGGGTAGAGGGGACATGAGAGGGGAATTGAGGGGTAGAGGGGACATGGAGGGGATTGGAGGGGTAGAGGGGACATGGGATGGGAATGGAGGGGTAGAGGGGACATGGGAGGGGAATGGAGGGGTAGAGGGGACATGGGAGGGGAATGGAGGGGTAGAGGGGACATGGGATGGGAATGGAGGGGTAGAGGGGACATGGGAAGGGATGTGCCGTGAGCCAATTCACAACTAACTGAAGTTAATTTTAAGTTCATTGTCCGATGTTTTTGAGTTGTTGCCTCTTTTAATTATAGATAAATATATCGGGTTGATCGCCATGATCTAGATTAATTTAATTTGAAGTAATTTTTAATTAAAATGTCTACTGTTGGTGATATTTGAACTGCAACCATGCGAAATTGATTTAGGCTTGCACGTCAAAGATCTGACACCATAGCTTCAGCAGTAACAAGGTCTATTAAATCAGCTTAGTATAATAGTATTCCCTTCTGTGAAGCAACACATGCTTAATAAGTGCACCAGTATTTATGTTAGATATGACGGATCAAATCTAGGCTTGTGTTTTGGTTTCGAAAATTTGAAGCTGTCATTGAACTAATTTGATGAGACAAGTAATGTCTTCCATAAAATAGTGTCACACGGAGATGGGTAATAAACCAATGTCAAGTATATTAAAGCTGCATAGTCCGATGAAAACATAAAATTTTCAAAACCAAAACCATTATCTAGATTTGATTCTACATATCTAACTTAGATGCTGGTGCACTTATTAAACATTTGTCGTCACATATAAGGGGATACTGAGTCAATTAATAGAACCTGTTACTGCAGAAGCCTATGGTGATAGAGTTTTGGCAAGCTTGCCAAAATCAATTTAGCATGTTTCCATTTCAAATATCTCAAAAGTTAGCGATTTAAACTGAAAGTTACTTCAAACTAGAGTAAGGTAGATTAAAACAATCAACCTAATATGTTTATCTCAGAAAATGAGAGAAAGTAAAATCCATCGGACTATGCAACTTTAAGGAGCTGTAGTCAGTAATAACAAGAGATAGTTGTCAACAAGAAATGTTACGGGTACGTACAAGTATGTTAGGAAATCCCACCAGGAAGATATAACATTCCTCTTTCAATAATTATGTTTGAAGCCCATTGGTTATAGGTTTAATATCAGTAATTATTTTTAGATTACACACATGTATTTATATATATAAATGTATATATTCATAATATATGTATGTATTCTGTGTATATATATATGGCGAATAGACACACATATATATATTCTGTATCTAAATATACAGAATAGACACACACATATACATATATACATACACATAATACATACATATATTTATTTCTGTATATATGCAGGTTTGTGAAAAAATCAAATAACATCATTTCAAAGAATGACTTCACAGAATAAAAGTAGAACATTCATATCCAATGATGATGGTTACCAGGTTACACCCATATCATTACATTCGCTGAATCATATATATATATATATATAAATATATATATATATATATATTATTGTTCTGTTACTTTAGGAAAGGAATCCGGCCATACGACCATATATGATACAGCCAGAAGACTTTGTCAGAACTCATCGATCAGTTGAAAAATTGTAAACCCTGTAACCTACCTCATTATACTTATGTATCACGTGCATTATTAATTATCACATTATGTTTATAGTTGAATAGTCCGATGGTTTTGAGTTTCCAACATTTTCTGAGATAAATACATTAGGTTGATCGTTTTGAGATATTTGAAATGCAACCATGCAAAATTAATTTGAGAAGCATGCCGAAAACTCTGACGCCACAGCATTCTGCAATAACAGGTTCTATTCAAGTGCCTCAGTATTCCCTTCTGTGTGGTGACAAATGTTTATTAAGTGCACCAGTATCTAAGTTAGATATGTAGAATCAAATATAGATAATTGTTTTGGGTTTTAAAATTTGATGTTTTCATGGGAATATGCAGCTATCAAACAAACAAACGACATTACGTGTCAAACTATTCTACGAAACTACAGTTGGACGCTGACCGTACTTTACCACACCCACCCACCATCGTTCTTTAAGGACACTACTGCATAGGGGTCGTGTCGGACGGGCTCCAAAGTCCAGGTGATCGGGCAAGGCCCCCTGGACTTGGATGACGTCGATTAGTGTCCTCTCGTTCTATTAAAGTTGCATAGTCCGATGGTTTTGAATTTCTGTCTTTGTTCTGAGATAAATATATTAGATTGATCATTAGTATCTACTTTACATTAGTTTAAAGCTACTTTCATTCTAAATGGTAAACTTTTGAAATATTTGAAGTGCAAACATGGAAAATTAGTTTCAGCAAGCTTGCCAAAACTCGGACACCCTAGACTTCTGCAGTAACAGGTTCTAAAACTTCTATTAAATTGACTCAGTATTCCCTTCAATGCAGAAATAAATGTTTAATAATTGCATCATTATCTAAGTTAGATATGTAGAATCAAATCTAGATAATTATTTTGGTTTTGAAAATTTGTTATTTCATCGGAATATGCAGCTTTAAATAAACCTTTTTAACTCCCAAATCTGTCTTTGGCTTCCCTCCTTCGAATCACGTGCACAAGTATTGTACCAAACTACAGTTGGAAGACGAGTGAGGAAATGTTCTGTTCCAATGAACACCATCCATTTACAAATCCTCTTCATCCACAAACTTTTAATTTAAAAAAAAAAATTTAAAACACCCCCATTGAATTTGAAGGACATCAAGCTTAGCCTTGCCTCGCGTGCAAGAAGCCATCTGACGCAGCAGCCAGACATAGACAAAGGTACGGCTCCATAGACCCTCCTTGAAGCGGGGGATACACTCGCATTCTGGGAGAATTAACTCAATAACAAACCGCGTGGATTTCACAAAGCGCCACTAATCAAAAGCCCGCCGCCACCTAACGCCCCCAATAATGCCCAAAATTCGCATCCTATCAGTCGTGTCCGGAAGCGCCGCGCATCACGTGACAAGTCGCCGACCAATAAAGCCCAAATTCGCCGCCTATCAGTCGTGTCCGGAAGCGCCGCGCATCACGTGACAAGTCGCCGACCTTTCCTACCTCCACCTCGGCGTGCCGTGAAGAGCTACACTTCTGACCGTTCCGGCACCTCTTTACAGCCGGCCCACGGGCGCTTTGACACCGACCAATCAGGAGGCTTATTACATCCGCATCGCCCATAAGTCAGCTTATGCAGTGGCAATGGCCGGCTTCGTGAGAGAGAGAAAAAAAACCCAACAAAACAAAAAAAACTAAAAAGAAAAATTCAAGGAAGGTATGTCTGCATCAGGAGTGCTGTTGGAACAGATCTCCCATGCTCAGATCGTATCATATTCATCCCATCCCTAGTCTGTTGTTTTTTAATCTGAGATATAAAATAAATATATTCTGACTTATTTGTGGGTTTTTAGTGATGCACTCGGAATTGACCCGCCTCTTCATTTGGTTGTGGTATTTTTCATATTGTATTTTGATATTTGTTTCTGCCGGTTATGCACCAACACTACATCAGAGAGTACCCACCCTCCTTACACCCAATCACCGTTTGTTTTCACCTTTCACGTCAGGCACCGGACGTAGTGGCCGAATGGTAAAGCGAAAGCGTGCCAGGCTAAAAGG
The DNA here is from genome assembly GCA_030323885.1 of Branchipolynoe longqiensis. Lineage (NCBI taxonomy): Eukaryota > Metazoa > Annelida > Polychaeta > Phyllodocida > Polynoidae > Branchipolynoe > Branchipolynoe longqiensis. The sequence continues at coordinate 23,847,355 of CM059201.1, read as the reverse complement.
TCGGGAGTTCGAATTAATGAAATTGATACTTATTCGCTACCTAGCCTGGTATTCGGCATAAATATGATTGGACAAGGACTGGTTAGCACAGTATCGGGATAATGTGACTGTATGGGATATCCAATCATGGTGCTGGTGGCCTGGTTTCCCAGTGGGGCACGACTATAAAGTCACCATGAGTGTGCAAGTCGTGCACACTAACACAAGTCGGTACTTGTCCTGATATAACCTTAGGTGTTGCTAGGATGTAAAACAACAACTCTTCCACGTGAGACACTTATTGGACTTTTGTAAATAACTACGTTTGAGGGCACCGCTAATAGAAGACAGTTATTACTACTTTATATATATATATATATATATGCCCATATGCATGCAGCAGACGCTAGCCTCGCAGTTTGCCCTTCCTTGTGCTTTGTAGATGTGGTGTGGTAAGAAGGCATTATACAAAATAAACCACGTGACTCTACCCTTTAACAAACCTTTAACAAACCTTTCAACTGCCAGGATGGCCGAATGAGTTAGAGCGTCCGTCTCCCGTGCTGGTAGATCGTGGGTTCGAACCCTGGTCGAGTCAAACCAATGACTTAAAAAATTATACTTGTCACTTCCTAGCCAGGCCTCGGCATTATTAGGACAAGGCAAGGACTGGTGTGCTCAGTGTTAGGATAATGTGACTGAGTGGGATACCAGGTCATGGTGCTGGCAGCCTGGTTTCCCAGTGGGACAGCACTAAAAAGTTGTCATGAGTGTGCACTGTCACAAGTCGGTACACGTACTGATATGACCTTAGATGTTGCTAGGATGTAAAACAACAACAAACAAAACAAACTTCAACTGCTTCATGAAATGCACTAATTGGTATGTAACACGTGAACAAATAAGTGGAAAATTTGCATTTGACTCTTCATAAGGCAAGTTTGATAGGAAAAGAACATCTATGAAGCTAACATCTCATATCCCTTACACAGACTACATATAGATATAGATGTATATATATACATATGTATGTATATATATATACATATATATATACATATACATCCTTAAGTCTCTCTCGCTCTCTCTTTATATATATATACAGATACACATATATGTCTAACTACAGTCTACTCTGCCAATAACGGCCTCTGTCAATAGGAATCTCTCTCAATAACAGCAAAAAGTACTGGTCCCATCATGGCAGCCCTTTAATTAATAGCATTGCCTCTGTGCCTAATGGACAACACTCTTATGCGGTCAACGAGCCGTTGTTTCACCTTTTTGATAAATAATCTCTGTCAATAACAAAATGCCATATATTTATTCTAACATGTGTACCATGTGTTTTTTGCCGTTTCCTCACAATTGAATGCAATCCCAATGGTTTAATTTAATAGTATTGCCTCTGTGTCTCACGGACAACTGTGTTATGTGGACAACGAGCCGTTTTCTCACCTATTTGATCAATATTCTCTGTCAATAACCTCATGCAAGGACCGTCATAGTCAGTGAAGTATAAAAGAAAAACATTGGTTTCAACCCAATGGTTTCAACCCAATCCCATATCTCAGTCTCTGCCTATAACGGATCTCTCTCTATAACGGCATCTTGCTCCAGTCCCATGGGTGCCCGTTATAGACAGAGTAGACTGAATATACCTACTGAAGTCTCTCTCTTGCTCTCTCTCAAATACAGATACATATATGTGTCTAACTAGTCTGTTCCTCACTCAGATCACAGCCTACGCACAATTATGTACATATTTATGTATCCAGTAAAACCTCTCTAACTGACCAGCTCCACAGATCGACCAATCTCGTATATCGATCGCTTTATTTGGGTCCCAACAAAACTATTGTAACCATATGCTAACTCCCTACACAGACCATCTCCCTAAATGGACCATTTAAATTATAGTCGGTCCCAAGGTCGGTCGATTTAGACGGGTTTTACTTTATATATATATATAAAGTCTTTGCTACAGTACAATGATTAAGACAAGACAAGGAAGTGGGTTGAGATGATATATTCTCTGGCTTAGGGGATATGATGCCCTAGCCTAATAAAATAAAAAATTTCAGTGCACGAGTGACAGTATTCGCGGCACTGGGGGGGGAGGGGTGGCGCCAGCTGTCCCACCCAGGGGAGGGGCCACCCATAAGGTAGTATACAGAATCAGGGTGGGCAGTAGGGGATATTCCCTTACGCGCCTTTATACTCGCATAAGTTTTATACATCACATAAAGTCTTTGCTACAGTACAATGATAAGACAAGACAAGGAAGTGGGTTGAGATGATATATTCTCTGGCTTAGGGGATATGATGCCAATATCGAAGGTGAGCAATATCTGAGATACCCCAACCCCACCCGGGCAGTCTCTTAGTACAAGTCCGTTCCATCTACCGGTGTCGCTGCGAGCGACGTTGCTACTCTCATGTCGTTCATGATGCGGACGGAGAGGGGGGTCTTGAGGTAGGTAAATACTGTGTCTGTCCGCCAGTCCCCCCTTGTGCGGAGCTCCTCTATGGAGGCCCCGCACAGGGAGAGGAAGGTGCATCCTCCTCTCCTCAGTGAGTGGGAGGAGACCGTGGTCGGATCGAGGCCTGCTCTTCCTGCGAAGAAGCGTAGGGTCGACTGGTAGACCTTATAAGGAAGAGGGGAGGAGCCTCCGGCGACAGACGGTATCCTGAACGCCATGTCTCCAGGGGAGGCCGGCAACTGCTCAAAATGGCGCTTGGTCCAATGGACCGCGCATATTTTGAGGTTCTGGCAGCGCGCGACCGGGATCTCCAGCACCCTTTCCTTAAATTGGATGGTCTTGGATCGCCTTATGCTTATAAGCATCCCCCAGGGGAAGAAACGGAAGTCCTCTCTGCGGAGCGCGGAGTCGGAGGAGGTGACCTGACACTTCCTGAGCAGGGCCCTGAAGCTGCACAGGAGCGCTGCACGCCAGGCTACATGGGACGGATTAAGCGTGAGAAAGGAGAACATCCGCAGGAGTGTCTCGGGTAGAATAGGGACCGCTTGTTTTGGTGCGACCGAGCACTTCCTGTGAATCCCCCTCAGGGTCGAAGCAATCTCAAAGTCTGTATAGGGTATAGGTGGTGCCCCCCCCATCTTCAAGAAATTGTTCAATCCGCTCAGGTAGTTGAGGATGGATGAATATTTCATAGATCTAGCGAGCCAGGTGGCGGACAGTGCCACCTGGCCTGGGGGTCAGGGGAGGGGGGAGTGTGACTCCGAGAATTCGTTAATGAATTCCAAGTACCTCCTCACCTGCGCTCCCCACGTCGCTATCGAGTTGGGGGCATACAACCTGCTTTGGAAGCCTTGCTTCTCTCTCACGAGCTCTGTTATCCCTGCAAGACGAAGGGAGGGGCTTACTGAACAGGTCTCTACAGCATAGACTACCAGCGGTGTCCGCCTCAGATATGCGGCCTGCACTGGTTGGGTCGTCCAGCCTGCTCAGTGCGTCACAGATTATGTTCTCCCTGCTGCGAATAAAAATGGGAGAAAATTCAAAATTGTACTCAGAGGCCACCCAGAATAGGCGCCTGAGGTAGAACATGATTTCAGGGCTCCTGGATCGACCGGAGTTGAGGGCAGCCTTGACCGTCGTGCTGTCAGTGACCATCACAACCGCGCAGTCCCTCCAGGAGCCGCCCCATTTGAGTGCTGCGGCATAGGCCGCCCACATCTCCCGCACATTGATGTGCGCTGTGGAGCTAAGCTCATCAGGACTGAGATGATGGTGGCCGAGACTCGCTCCTAGGTCCCCATCATCGGCTTGGCCGAAGGCCCCCGCAACCCAGTCCCCCCCATGAAGGGCCCCATAGCAAAAATCGGAGGCGTCACTGTATGTTGAGAGATGTGCTGCGAAGGAGCCAAGTATTTTTGCTTTACCATTGAAACGAGCCGCAAAATCGCTCCACCAATCTACGTCATCCCGAAAACCTCTGGAGAGTCGAACTTTGAAATGTGGCTCTTGTATGCTACCGATCGCATCGTAGATGCGGCGACAGAAGGTCCTACCACCCTTTACCACCTTGCTGCAATGAGCCAACAAGCCCCCCAGCCTCTCGAGCTCCCTCCGGGTTACTTTACGTTTGTCCTTCACCTCCCCCAGGATCACATTCAGTTTACTAAGCTTGTCTTCGGGGAGCCTCATTTCCAATTCGACTGAGTCAATAATGATCCCTAAAAACCATACAGCAGTGCTAGGGGAGCTCAATTTACCAAAACTCACGAAGAAACCGAGTCGTCTGAGAATCGCAATTATTACACTTTGGTCCCTGCAGCCTTCTGCGAGGCTCGCACTCACTATGCAAAAGTCGTCTAAATAGTTAATGACTCTGGCAACCCCCTCCCTCACCGCGCATCTCACCACAAAGTCAGAGATCTTGCTGAAGACATACGGGCTAGAAGAGAGTCCCATACATAGCATGTTGTCTTTCATGTAGGTGCATTGTTCATTCTTGTCAGCACTAAATACCCAGTGGAGGCCCTGCCTGTCTCGATCGCGGGGGTGGATGCAGACCGCTCTATAGGCATCCTTTATGTCCACTGTGGCCATGTAGTCCCCCCTCTCCATCATCTCAGCCACCGTGTCTACACTTTTGTAAGAAAGTTTTTCCCAAACCTGCTTGGTTCAAGTATTGACAGAGCCGCCTGCGGGGCGACTACAGTCCACAATCGTCCTACTACCACCATCATCTTTTGGGACACAGAAAATATTATGTATACAAGTTGGAGGGGCATCTACTACTGTTATGCAACCCCCATCTATCTCACTCTTTAATTTCTTAGTGATGGCGTTAATATCTGCAGAGTCACGAGGGTGTTTACAAACCGGGTTATATTCTAGCGTGCAGTCGGGATTGATTACATTAAAACCAAAAACAGTCCCCATTAATAGGTATTGGCCGTCTGGGTCTGTGTCGCCCCTGAGGAACAGTTCAGTGAATACGCGGCAGGGGCGGAGTTGTGCCAAGCAGCCCACCACATAATGGGTGCAAGCGCATGTGCCGTGTGTGCATTCATTGTATACCCAAAAAGTACATTGGGAGTCATCTTCTTTTACTGTCACCAGGAGGGCGTGGTCCTTGTAAACCACCGACAGCCACCCCCCCCCTTCATCTTCGGGGCGGCTCGCCCAACCGGTGATGTAATCCCCCCCATGTGGGCTTATCCTGTTGGGGTCGGTGCCGCTACCAGGGGCGCTGTATCTGGCTTCGGCCTGGATGTGGTTACTGCCATCCCCCTTAATCCCCCCATCCGCAGGGGTGCCAGCACCACATGTGTTATTTGTGGTCGCCCCCCTTCCCCTCACGCCTCTGACATCTGAGGCATCGGCGTCATAGCCATTGTAATGGGAGTGGCGGGCGTGATTGCTCGCGTCCCCGGTGTTATCGCCCTCACCAAGGTCCACCTCACTATTTATTTTCCCGCCTTTTCTTATTGGGATAGCGTCCCCCCCCCCTTCTGGGGTTTCCACATGGAGGTGGCCTAGACATTCCCCGTGGTTTCTATCGGGATAAAAAGGATAGTCAAAATGGCCGGCAGCCGTGAAAGCTTCCGACCCAACTCCGCCCTTATTTGTACTTAGTGTAAGTGAGGTATAATTCTCATTTTGTATGAGTGAGGCATAATCGCCCCTTACTGGGGGGTCTGTGTAGCTAAGATTTATCGCGCCCCTGCCGAGGCTATTCGTACTATCAGCGACACCTTCATCCGACCCGACACTGTTAATATTGGCACCGATCGTGCAATCGGCCCCTGTAACCACTACACCACCGACAGAGCCTAAACAGTTTGCATCAATGCTAATTATGCCATCGGTGTCATTCCTACCAGTCGCACGTTCATCAGACCTGAAGCAGTTTACATCGGTAGTGGTTCTGCAGTCGACATTATTCATACCATCTATCACCTTCCTAGACCTGACACTGTTCATATCCGTGACGTGGTGCTTATCAGGCTGGTTGACACTGATCAAAACCGTGGTGTCTGCATGACTTACTGAATTTTGTTCGTCACCGTCATAGTTACAACATTCATGCACAACAGCGGCCTGGCGGGCTTCCCCCCCATCGCCCGCATCACTCCCTACAGTAATGTCAAGCAAAAAATTCTCGGTATCGAGAGTGTTCTTTATTGGTTTAAGGCATTTTCCACCCGGGCTCTTCCCAGCCGCGTCATCTGTAATAAATACATGGTTATCATCTGCGCCATTACCCACGCCATGCGTGGGCTCTGAAATAGATACATGTTTAGCACTGATATAATTGACCCGGTCATTTCTTTTTCTTCTCCCGTCAATGTCCCTTTTACCAACAACACCTCCCCGTGCCTTAACTACTGTCTCGTTAGTGATCGTGCGATGTGGGGCGCCTGCCCATCAGTCCTTGTTACATTTAGCGAGTTTGTGGGAGCGGCTCCCACACTTGCTGCAGCTGTGGGTATAGTTACAGTTCTCCTCGGAACGTGAGCACCCGCTCTCTTTATTCCAGTGGAAGCAGTAGCGCTTACTTCCACCCGAATTGCCCCCTCTTTTAGCACTTGAAGTAGTGGTTGGTCCCTTTCTTACTCTTCATCTGCTGTGAGCCATAGTGAATTACGCTTGCCCCCTGAAAAGCTTCAGCGAAGGCGGCAAAGCCATGCTCCTCCTACATATATATTTATCAAGAGTATATATATATATACATCTATATGTAGCGAAACCCTTGGGTGAGGCTGAAGTACTTAGACAACACTATCACATGACAACTGAGTGACCCTCACTGTCAGCTAAGCCCCCTCCCACCCATGTCCTGCCTGTGATCCATATCGGGTAGAGGAGGTCGTAAATAAGGAGCTGATCAAGGGAGGACGGGGGATTAGCAAGATCTACTCCCATCACTATGCAGCAAATCGTCTCATCAGGGCGTGGCAGGTGGAGGAGTGTGATGGGAACGGCGGTCCCCAGCTTTGAGCGGGCGCGACGGATAGGTGGGGGCGGGGAATGAGGGGGGGGGGGGTGTAGGAGGGGTGTGAGGGGATGAGAGAGGAATAGGAGAAGAAGGGGAGGGGGAGAGGGAAATGGAAAGGGGGGAAGGGGAAAGGAGGGGAGGGGAGACTGGGAAAGGGAGGGAAGAGCAGCAGTTAATAAAAAAGAAGGGTGGAATGGAACCGGAAGGAATGAGATCAAAGGTAGAAGAGGATTGGAATGGGAATAAGAATAGGAGATGTGAAGAGAAGAGAGAAATGGGGTTGGGGGTGTTGGGGAGGACTGAAGAGGAGAGGGAAGAGGGAAGGAGAGGAGGAAGGAGGAGAGGAGAGAGGAGAGGAGAGCGGAGAGGGGAGAGCGGAGGAGATGAGATGAGAGGAGAGGAAAGGAGAAGGGAGAAGAGGAGACGGGAGAGCAGAGATGACATGAGATGAGAGGAGTGGAGATGTGTGGAGGAGAGGAGAGGAGAGGAGAGGACGGGAGGAGAAGACAGATATGGAGAGGAGAGGGAATGAGAGGAGAGGGAATGTGAGGAGAGGGGTGAGGAATAGACCGGAGAGATGAGAGGAGAGGAGACAAGAGGAGAGGAGAGAGGAGAGGAGACAAGAGGAGAGGAGAGAGGAGAGGAGAGGAGAGGAGAGGGGAGGGGGAGAGCTTGAGAGGGAGAGAGGGTGAGAGGGGGAAGGGGGGGGGGAGGAGAGGGGGGGAGGAGAGGGGAAGGGAGAATATGAGAGGGGGATAGAGGGAATGAGAGAAGCGGAGAGAAGAGGAGAGAAGAGGAGAGGAGAGAGGGAGGGGAGGGGGGGGGGGGGGAGGTGAGGGGATTGGACGACAACGGGGGAAATGGAGCGGTGTTGTGTAGGGCGGGATGGGGAGGGACGGGAGGAGGTCGGGTGGGGCGGTCCGGGACGGGGAAGGACGGCGAGGGAAAGGTGGGAGTGGGTTGGGTCGCGGTGGTTGTGTGACGTAGGGATTAGGCAGGCATATTATTAGGAGCACACGGGAGGTCACCCGGTCGTCACCCCCCCCCCCCCTCACCCCCACCCCCACCCCCACCCCACACCCCACACACACTGCCGTCCCCGCTTCTGAACTTGTTCCTTCTAAACAAACAAAAAATGGCGTGAAATATATCTCTATATAAAATCAAATAAACTCCCCACCCCCTCCCCAATGAGTGAGCTGTAACAGGGTTGACGACTACCACCCACAGGTGGCGCGTCCGTGTCATCTGGATGAAACGTGATATATATATGTGGTCATTGAGATATATCACAGGCACTGAGTAATATCTACAAGTGAGAATTTAGTAGTGTAGAAGTGTAGTGTAGAAATGTTATATTCTCATCATGCATTACATGGCACATATATGTAATATTTATTATATATATTATATATATAAATTATATATATATTATATCTGCTTCATTAGTAACACAGTGTATCCATTTTTGAGAGCCAGGAGGTGGTCAGTTAGGGAAGTTTTACTGTAGTTGCATAGTACCTCAAGTAGACACGTCATGTGACACCGCTAAGCTCATCTTACGCAGACGGCTCTAACATGGTTCTTATTTTGCATTGAATATGGCAGGATTTTCTCAATTATCCCAGAGTCTACTCTAAACTGTGGCAGTGGACTTGTTTTTGTTTAGTTAAAGTTGCTGCCTCTGTGGGGTGGGGGTGGATGGTTGGCTCTATGGGGGTGGGGGTGGTAATGGTTGTGCTGTCTATGTGGGGGTGGGGGTGGTATGGTTGTGCTGTCTCTGTGGGGTGTGGGTGGTATGGTTGTGCTGTCTCTGTGGGGTGGGGGTGGTATGGTTATGATGTTTATGTGGGGTGGGAGGTATGGTTGTGCTGTCTCTGTGGGGTGTGGGTGGTATGGTTGTGCTGTCTCTGTGGGGTGGGGGTGGTATGGTTGCGCTGTCTCTGTGGGGTGGGGTGGTATGGTTGTGCTGTCTCTGTGGGGTTGGGTGTATGGTTTTTATATTTGTTTGTGCTGTCTCTGTGGGGTGGGGGTGGTATGGTTGCGCTGTCTCTGTGGGGTGGGGTGGTATGGTTGTGCTGTCTCTGTGTGGTGGGGGTTGTATGGTTGTGATGTCTTTGTGGGGTAGGGGTGGTATGGTTGTGCTGTCTCTGTGAGGTGGGGGTGGTATGGTTGTGCTGTCTCTGTGGGGTGGGGGTGGTATGGTTGGCGTGTGTCTGAGGGGTGGGCGTGGTGTGGTTGTGGTGTGTTTGAAATGTGGTATTGTTGTGGTGTGTCTGAGGGGTGAGGTGGTATGGTTGTGGTGTGTTTGAAGGGTGGTATGGTTGTGGTGTGTCTGACGGGTGGGGTGGTATGATTGTGGTGTGCTTGAAGGGTGATACTGATATGGTTGTGGTGTGTTTGAAGGGTGATAGGATTGTCGTGTGTCTGTGAGTTGGGGGTGGTATGATTGTGGTGTTTTTGAAGGGTGATATGGTTGTGGTGTCTGAGAGGTGGGGATAGTATGATTGGTGTGTGTTTGAAGGGTGATATGGTTGTGCTGTCTCTGTGGGGTGGGGGGGGGGTATGGTTGTCCTGTGTCTGTGTGTTAGAGGTGGTATGATTATGAATGATATGCAAATGAGGCAGTAAGAATGTATGCTATTAACACCTATCTCGAATAGTACACATATGTTGATGTCATGTCAGTGAAGCAGTGTGCATGTTAGTGCTGTGTCAGTGACACACACGTTAACCATGATGGTATGTAGGAGAGAGGGCGATAAAATGCACATCGGAGTGTGAATCGGTCAGCGTGCATGTTATGTGAATGGTACGGTCAGGACGCGGAGCATTTTTGTTTGTTTGTTGTTTTACGTCCTAGCAACATCTAAGGTCATATCAGGATGGCTACCAACTTGTGACAGTACACACTCATAACAACTTTATAGTGCTGCTCCACTGGAAGACCAGGCCGCCTGCACCATGACCTGATATCCCACTCAGTCACATTATCCTGACACTGAGCCAACCAGTCCTTGCCCTATCCTAATAATGCCTAGTGCCAGGCTAGGAAGCAACAAGTATCAATTTTTAAGTCATTGGTTTGACTCTACCAGGGTTCGAACCCACGACCCCACGATCTACCAACACGGGATACGGACGCTCTAACTCATTCGGCCCTCCCGTCTGGTCGAACGCGGAGCAGGTCTGGATACGGCACCAGGGGGCGCTGCAAATGCGGATCTAGCGGGCTCTGTTGTCACACAGGATCGAGTTGGAGGGAGTGGGAGGGGAGAGGGTGCGCGGGGCAGGGGTCTCTGGAATGGCCCAGGACTGACAAAGACCTCACGTGACCGACGCTAAGAAGCTTAGCAATCATGGGATGCTACCATAAACCTAAACACTGCGGGATAATTACAGTAAAATCCTATAATGACATTCAATTTAATCAAATAAAAAAATAAAAAATATGTAATATATATATAATATATATAATTTATATAATATGTATACTATGTATAATATGTATAATATGTATAATATATAATAATATGTATATATAATATATATAACATATATAACATATATAACATAAAACATATATAATATATATTGAAATATATAAAATATATAATATATAAAAATATATGATATATATAATATATATAACATATATAATATATACAGTGAAACCCCGATATTAGACACCCCAATTTAAGGTGATTTGGGATATAACGCAATGAGTCATTCCTTAATTAAAAAATAATTCAATTAAGTGAACCCTGATCTAGTGCAAGCCCGCTTTTTTCTGTAATGACTTTTTATGGACCCCAACGGTTACATTGGGGTCCATAAAAAGTCATTACATGGTTATATTCCCCCTGAATGTGTTGCTACCTTGTCGTGGTGGGGAGGCTTGTGTGCCTCCGTGACCATGAGAGCTATACCGGCGGGGGCTAGCCTGCTGGCAGGTTTAACCAAGCCGGGCAGGACTCATGGTAGAGGACAGACTAAGAGCAGCAACTGGTCCTCCAGGTTGGGGGTTGGGCATGGGGCCAACAACCCCACCCCGGAAAAAGAACAATGTTACAGAATCACGAACAAGAAACTCAAGGCCCAGGACCGGGAAAACTGGAGAGCCCTTGTTCGTGGCCTATGCCCAAAGTTGGGCGGTAGGCAACACGTTCATCTACGACACAGCTGAGGAGGTGTTTGTGTGGATGGGCGCTGACGCCTCAATGGGCGAAGAACAAGAAGAACGGTTACATTATAACGAAGTTCCACTGTATATATATAGGAATATATTTAAATACTATTTTACGGGTTGTTTCAAATTGGCAGGGACATTAGAAGGACATTCATTCTTAGGCAATATTTTAATACAAAGGCATGTCAATTATTCGGATTGGTCAATGGAAAAAAGCAGCTAGGACTTACCTGATACTGATAATTATGAAAATATGTGGAACGCGCTAATTCTGGCTGGCAGATTGATCTGTTCTGAAATGTATAAAGAAGAAATTTAGTAGACGCTCCTTTACATCAACTGAAACTACACGGGGGTAGAATGTTGCTCAAGCCTTATTGGAACTGTTTCCATGGAAGGTTATGTCGATAAGTTTGCACACACTCCCATATGAACAGAACCAGACGGTATTGACTGATAATATACCATGCACTTTCAGTGGGGCAGCACAATAAAGCCACATCCAGGACTGCGCAAGTCGGCGCCTCAGATGCCGCTAGGAGGTAAAACACCAATACGTCAATCGATCATTGATATCATGGAATATCTAACGTCGGTTAGAAGTAAGAAATTCTCTTAATGACACAAGTTTCAAAACACAGTAAAACCTCTCAAAATCGACCAACCTTGGGACCAACTTTAAGTGGTCCATTTACGGAGGTGGTCGGGTTCGGGAGTTAGAATATGGTTACAATGGTATTGCTGTGACCCAAATAAAGCGATCGAAATAGGGGAGTGGTCGATCTGTGGAGGTGGTCGGTTAGGGAAGTTGTACTGTAGTTGCATAGTACTGGGAATAAAACAGCGGTCAACCATTTAATTTAATCTTAGTAATTTTAATTGGGTTCTATATTCTCAAATTCAGTGGGTATACAGTAGCAACGATCACGTGACCTGTAAGTAGACACGGTCATGTGACACCGCTAAGCTCATCTTAGGCAGACGGCTCTAACATGGTTCTTATTTTGCATTGAATATGGCAGGATTTTCTCAATTATCGCAGAGCCTACTCTAAACTGTGGCAGTGGACTTGTTTTTGTTTAGTTAAAGTTGCATAGTCCGATGGTTGTGAGTTTCGGTAACCTTCTGAGATAAATGCATTAGATTGATCATTAAAATCTAATTTACTTTAGTTTGAAGTAACTTTTATTTTAAATGGTTAACCAGTGTTAACCATGGAGATATTTGAAGTGAAAGGCCATATTAATATGGGTACACACTTCTGACAGTATATATTCATGGTGGCTTTATACTGCTGCCCCAGTGAGATACGATGGCCGTGGCAGCATGACTCAATATCCCAGTCAGTCATGTAATTCCGTTATCGAAAAAATCAGTCCTTCCTCCCTCTCTTAGTAAATTGAACAACTGGCAGAGGAATGACAAGTGTTAATACTGTAGTTCTTTGGTTAAATCGAACCGGTCGGGAATCGATCCCTTCCCCCGCCCCCCCCCCCCAACCTTCCATACAAGAAAGTGAAAACTTAAAGGCCCAGTCACACCTTACCGGATTGAGCAACGGACACAACCGGACAAAGAATTGTCTAGTCCGGTGGTATTCGGTATCAAAATGTACCGAAATGTGTCGAAATGTTGCGCTTTCAACGGACAAGAAACATACATTAATGAATAGCCACCGGACGATAAATGGACAATAACCAGACGACAATGAATAACAGTGGACAAGCAATGGTCAACCGACGGGCGAAAACCGAATGTCAAAGGGATGGACCGGACACCAACTGGACACCAACCGGTCACCAACCAGACACCTACTGGACTGATCACAGACGTGCCAAAAACATTAAAAACCGACGGATTGAATTCCCGCAGCGCCGTCAATGGATTCTGCAGAAAGCAAACTGGAGATGTAATGGATGGGTAACGGACAGGAACCAGACAAACCGGACTAAACACAAAACGGACACCAACCGTACACCTCAGTCTGGCCGTGTCCGGTACAAGTTTTGTGCATGTTCAAAACTTGCTACCGTACACAGTGGACACCACTGGACACAGAACTGACATGCCGGATGCCAACCGTACATAAACCGTACATTGCCGTATTTCACCGGACAGTGTCTGTTTTCTATCCGGTACCCCAATCCGGTGAGGTCTGACTGGGGCTTTAACCAAAACATAAACCCATCAATCCGAAAATAAAAAACACCAATGCAACATAAATATCAACCAACTCTTGAAGTTGCCTAATCCGATAAAAGCATCAGCTTTTTAAAAGCAAAACAATTATCTAGATTTGAACATACCCAAATTAGATATTGGTGTACTTATTACTTATTTATTACTGCATGGAAGGGACAACTATATCAGAACCTGATACTGATGAAACCTATGGGGTCAGAATTTGGGCGAGCACACCAAAATTAATTGTGCGTGTTTACACCTCAAATAGTTCATATTAGTCATTGTAAAGCGAAGTTACTTCAAACTGAAGTAAGTAGATAAAGCCACACCAGATGTGTCCCATAAAGAAACTAAAAATACAAAAGAATCAAGACCCATGGGTAGACAGGGAACTACTGACACTCATCACAACCAAGCGAAAATTAGGTGACAAAGCTAAGCATACAAAAGATCCAGAAGATAAAATGGCATATGATACTGCCAGAAATCACTCTCTCAAAGTGGTAAAGACAGCAAAAAAGAAATACATAATAAAGCAAGACAAGGACTAGGGAAGCAACACAAATAAGTTCTGTAAAAATGTAAAGCTGCTATTCCCCCCAAAAAACACTGAAGAACGAATACTTTTCCAGGATAATGAAGGAAATATGCTCCTAAATAGTGAGGCAGCAAATAAACTAAACACATACTTCGCAAAGTAGGTAGGGCAAAGATTATCACACAAATTCACAAGAAACTGGGAAAACAAATCAGACAATATCCAAGATGAAATCCCACTTGCAAAACCGACTTAAAAGAGATAACAAAATTAATAAATGACATAGACACAAACAAATCAAGTGGAATAGATGGGATCCCCACAAAAATACTGAAGGAGGCATTTCAAGCCATCCCAGATACCATGAGGACCTGTTCACCATCTCCTTTGAAAAGGGGCACTTCATCACAGACTGGAAAATGGCAACCATCCCATCTACGAAAGTGTGAAAAGAGGAACATGGGGAACTATAGACCAATATCAATTTTGCAAGCACCAGGCAAGCTAATTAAAAAACTATTCCACAGGCACATACATGAGCACCTGGAAAATAACAGTATACTAAACAAAAGACAAGGGGGTTTTAGGAAACTGCACTCCACATCAAAAACAATAGCAAACCTAACAAGTGACATACTGGCATCGATGAACCAAAAACGATTAGATGGGGCAGCCTTCATTGATTTCAGCAAAGCTTTTGAAACAGTCGGCCACAATATACTACTGAAAGAATTAAACAACATGGGCATAAAGTCCAAGTCAATAAGCTGGATGAAATGCTACCTAAACAACAGGCAACAAAAAACAAAAGTAAATCATACTTTATCAGACCAACAGCCTGTAACATGTGGCGTAGCCCAAGGATCAGTCCTGGGGCCTGTACTCTTTATACTCTACATAAACGACCTAGAAAAATGGCTAGAAACAGAACATCTCCAACTATATGCAGATGACACAGTCATATATGCAGAGGGAAACACAGAGGAAGAGGTAACAACTAAGCTGAACAAACTCCTACTAAAGCTGGATGACTGGTGTGAGTCCAATAAATTAAATATCAATGCAAATAAATCCGAAACAGTGCTCTTCTCACATAAATCAATGCTGGAAAGAAATCTACACTGCAAGCTCAGAAACCAAATATTAGAAAATATAAATCACTCCAAAATAACCAGCTAAACTACAATCTATGTATAACAAAAATCATCCAAAAAAAACCACCACAAACTGTGGCTATTTGCAAAACTAAGAAACTATATGATGCAAGAAGCATCAATATAAATCTTCAAAGGTATGGTCCTCCCATAATTCGACTAGGGGCATGTAATTTACATGGGGGCTAAAAAAGCATTACTAAAAAAACTGCAAATACTGCAAAATAGAGCCCTAAAGACCTGCCTCAAACAGAGAAACTGCACCCTACCTATGACATACACAAAAGAACTAAAGTAATGTTATTAGAAAACAGAAGAATAATCCACCTAAAAACCCTAGCATATGGATATAGTCGAGACAATAAACATCTAATCCAACCACTAAGGAACACCAGAGCAAACAATGCACCACTACTAAGGCAGACCAGAAGCCAAATTAAAGCTCATGAAAGAAGCACACTGGAAATGGCTGCCAAAGTATGGAATGCACAAACGGTACAGGAATGACAAATTCCTGACCTAAAAACATACACAAAATATCTGTGCAAAATAAAACCAGGAAACCCCCTCTAAGCTGGTCCACAAGGCTGCATGTGATATGTCACGGCCCACCAGCTGGATAGCCCATGAGAGGTAACCTCCTGCCAGAAAACAGCCAGATAACACCAAATCCAAACATAAACCAACTACCTATTAGTGTGCAAGCCTATAATATGTAAATAGAATAGGCTAGTCTAGAATTAAGTGTAGGAAAAAATAAAAAGAGGAAGACTCTTAGCAAGAAAATCCAAAAAAACTAACATAGATCACTAACCACAAACCATAATCTTGAGAAACACAGACCAATAACTGCCCAGCATTGAAAACAAGCTCGATCATCCGAGCTTATATGCTATGGACAGCATAAGCATCCCATAAAAAAAAAGAAGAAGAAAAAAAGATAATAACGATTAACCTAATAATATATGTATCTCAGAATATGACAGAAGCTGAAAATTATCGGAATTTGCAACTTTAAGATGCTAGCCGCTGCTGTTCGCTATTTTGTTTAGCTCCATTGGGCGGCAGCGGGTCCGCTCCTATCATCGAGTCGGGCGCAGACAGTTCAGAACTTTGTGCATTGTGCAGCTGTTGTTGTTTTTGATACAGGAATGCCTGCGTGGTGGTGTGGTGGCGCCACCAGTATGGCGGGCTCAGAACCACGTTTTATGTGTGACCCGCCGGGACCACCACATGTCCAGGCCGCGTCGCGAGCATCACCATTTGGACCAGTTTTACCAACAATGCACACTGTTCCGTTTTGCCAATAACTGTCGGCTGCCCTGTTTTACCAATAGTACATTGGCTCGCTTTACCCAGAACTGCTGGCTGCCCTGTTTTACCAACAGTTGTATGTGGCCCCGTTTTACCAATGACTGCTGACGGGCCTGTTTTATCAATAGTAGTATTAGTACATTTCCTCACTTTGGCAATGACTGCTGAGTGTCCTGTTTTACCAACAGTACATTGCCTCACTTTACCAATGACTGCTGACTGCCCTGTTTTACCAACCATTGTACGTGTCCCCATTTTACCAATGACTGGTGATTGCCCTGTTTTACCAATAGTACATTTCCTCACTTTTGGCAATGACTGCTGAGTGTCCTGTTTTACCAACAGTATATTGCCTCGCTTTATCAATGACTGCTGACTGCCCTTTTTTTTGTTACCAACCAAAAATAGCACACTTCCCCGTTTCACCAATGACTGCTGACTGCCCTGTTTTACCAACAGTAGATTGCCTTCCCTTACCCTAATACCAATGACTGCCGACTGCCCTATTTTACCAACAATTGCACACTGCCCCGTTTTACCAATGACTGCCGACTCCGCCGTTTTATCAATAGCTATACATTGACCTGTTACACCAATGGCTGCAAACTGCCCCGTTTTACCAATGACTACCAACTGCCATGCTTTACCAACAGTCATTCACTGCTCCGTTTTACCAACAATTGTACACTACCCCACTTTAGCAATGGCTGCCGTCTGCCCCGTTTTACCAACAATTACTGACTGGTCCATTTTAACAACAGTTGCACACTGCCCTATTTTACCAATGATTGCCGACTGCCACGTTTTACTAATAGCCCTGTCACATTACGACATTTCTCTCCAACGCGTGTCGACGTGTGCCATTTTGGGCGAAATGACGGGACACGTTGGGAAGTGTGACGCGCGCATTATGCGCGCGTTGGTCGTCCGTCGGTACACATCGGTACACTTTGAGTGACAGCGAAGGTCGCACCCAGATGTTGGCGCACGTTGGCGCACCTCAAATGTTTAGTGCTTACACAAAACATTGGACGCGCGCCAATGTCTGGGTGCGACCTTTACGGGGACGTTAGGTGCACGTCGAGATCCGTTGGATGCGCTGGAATAATGTTATGCGAACACTATGGGCATGCCACGCGCGTGTGATGGTCGTTCCCACACGTCGCACCAAATTGTTGCTTTGTTGTTTTACATTCTAGCTACATCTAAGGTCATATCAGGATGGCGCGCCAACCTCTTTTTGTTTTTTTCCGCCACGCGTCGACACACATTGGCCATGCGCTACTAACATGCTGCGCTGATGTCGAACTTCCGCAGAAATGTTGGACGTGTCTCGACGGGTACAACTTATTTTGCGCATTGACGGCGTGCCAGCAAGAAGCGTCATAATGTGACAGCCCCATAACACCTGCTGACCACTCCGGTTTACCAATGGCTGCCAACTGGCCCCTTTTACCAACAGCTAATCACTGCCCCATTTTACCAACAACCGCCTACTGTTCTGTTTTATCAATGACTTCCGCCTGATCCGTTTTACCAATGAATGTCGACTGGTTCGTTTTACCAGAAGCTGCACCCTGCCCTGTTTTACTAACGGCACATTTGGCAGGCTGCCAATAAATGCACCCAGCTATTGTCAGTGATGTGTCCTGTATATGTTGACGTCAATGTGCGGGTTTTCGTTCTCGTTTTCCCCATCCGAGACGCGTGTCAATTTTCCAGAACGAGGCTGGTGACCTTTATACGGCAAAGTAATATTAATGGATGCAATTAATATATTATCTAGATAAAAAGAATGACGATGTAAGCAGCTATATCACCCACCCGCTATCCTCCCAACACATTGCACACCATGTCACCGTAAAGATTATAAGTCAATCTGGAAAAGGAGATACCATGCCACTAAACAAGATCTAAGGAGAAATTACTACGTCATACACACTAACCAAAGAAAACATCATTCTTATAAAACCCAAGTAACCTCAACTTGTGCCACGTTGCATGCATCTCAATTAATTGTGTATTTCAGTTGCATTGTGCTAAGATTAACAAATAATATATAATTTTCTCTCTTTTTAACTCATCCAAATTTGTAATGGCATGGACATCGCGTACGGTGATGAAAAGTAAAACAGTAAGGCCTAACTAAAAATAAATGTGAAAAGTAAAACAGGAAGGCCTAACACAAAATAAATGTTTCTGGTTATTCATCTGCCCTGAAAAACCTTGCGGACCATACTCATTTTCAGATGACAAAAAAATAGGAAGAGGTACTTTTTTTCTTCTTTTCTTTTGTACATTAGTTGTTTATCATCATCATCATCATGCTGTCGGTCGCGATGCGACAAAGACTGCTTTCATTACTTGACTGCCGCTCTCCATTTAGCTGCGGTTGTACATTTCATGAAAGCTGCCTGCAAAAGTGTTGAAGTGCTGCTGGCTTTTGCAAGTTAGCAGCAGCACTCTCTCGGGGAGCAAATAGAGGTTTCACACCGGCAAGAACATGTCAAGACAGGCGCAAAACTATTTGTCCCTGCAGTGGCTGGTCAGAAGATGTTGGGAGTTCCATACATCAACCGCCCTTAATGCTGCCACAGTGACATGGTTTTCTGTTTAGGGTTTGCTCCCTTAGCCTTCGGTTCTGTCAAGAACCTGTAAAACAAGGCAGTGGTTTACAACTCTGCAGGACAGGGGCGTTAAACTCCCTGAGGTATTGCTATACCTGCAATACCTGCATACCTAAATTTCAGTCGCAGACGACTGGTCTTCCTCATTCCACTGCTCTTTGCCCTATCCTAATAATGTCGAGCGTCTGGCTAGGAAGCAACAAGTATAAACTTTTAAGTCATTGGTTTGACTCAACCAGGATTCGAACCCAAGATCCCACGATTTACCAACACAGGAGACGGACGCTCTAACTCATTCAGCCATCACGTCTACTTTATTAACTTTAAATGACTTATTATTTAATATTTTTATATAAACTATTTTACTTCACATATACCTGGCGATAGCGTTCCTTGCTTCAATGAAATTTTCTGACAAATTACATGGATTGTACCTTTTGTGTATGTCAAATTGCATCGCGGTCAAAGGATTCACGGTAAAAACTGTATATAATCAAAAATCTCTGTCTACCCTACTTTTTTCTGTATGCTTGCAGCAGAAAACGCAAAAATTGTAGGCCTAAGCTGAAGAATACAAATCTTTACAAAACTCAAAATGCAAGTAGAAACATACAAAAGTGAGACAGTAGGCCATCATAATGAGAGTAGATTTCTCCGGTGGAACGCGGAGCATGCAACAACAACACAAACATTTACATAGATATCACACTACATCTCCCACTTCGATAGCAGTGTACTCACCAAACATTCCTTCGGGGGTTGTGCCCCTAAAGGCCCAGTCAGACCTTACCGGACTCAGTACCGGACACCACCAGACAAAGAATTGTTTAGTCCGGTGGTGTTCAGTGTCAAACTGTTGCAACAGCCACCAGACGAAACGGACGCTAAATGGACAAGAAATGTACATTAACGAATAGCCAACGGATGAGAACTAGACGAGAACCAGACGGCAACCGAATGTCAAACGGATGAACCGGACACCAACCGGACACCTACTGAACTGATCACGGACGCGCCGGAAACAAAAATCCGATGGACCAAATTCCTGCAGCACCATCAACGGACTCTTCAGGAAGCAAACCGGAGGTGTATCGGATGGGTACTGGACATGAAACGGGCAAAATGGACTAAACAGACTTAAAATGGACAGCAACCATACACCTCAGTCCGGCGGTGTCCGGTACAAGTTTTGTGCATTTTCAAAACTTGCTACCGTACTCACCGGACACCACCGGTCACAGAACGGACACGCCGGATGCCAACCATATTTAAACCATACATTGCTGTATTTCACCGGACAGTGTCCGGTTTCTGTCTGGTTCCTCAATCCGGTGAGGTCTGACTTGGGGCTTTAGCAACGCCGAAACTATCAAGATTCGATGGACGATGATATGACCTAGTTAACCCAGCAATGATACACATTGCAGTCGGTTTCAACTGATGCGTAAATTATGTTACTTGCTTTCACTTCAACTACCTCCAAAGTTGGCAAGTTTGCATAAAAGTTACTCTGAACTTGCATATGGAAATTCTGAGACCATTGTCTTCAGCAGAAACAGGTTCTATTAAATTGATTTAATATTCCTTTCTATGCAGCACTGAAAAGTAAAGCTTATTTGATTATTTAACTTATTTAGAGCACATTGATTTTCGTATCATCCTCTAGTGGACCTCAAATTTGCAATGAATGCTTAATAATAATAATAACAATAATAATAATAAATGAGCCAGCATCTAACTTGGACATGCAGAATAAATTCCAAATAATTATTTTGGTTTAAAAAATGTCAGGCTTTCATCACACTATGCAGATTTAACTTTATACACTTACTGGATTAAACCCAGCAGAGTTATCTACCCACAATGTTATTCCTCATCAGACATTAACATTATACTATAATGCCCCATAATTTATAGCTCCAAGATCACGTAATCATAACCTATTCAATGCCATCGGACGGGAGAGACCCACAATGCATCGGTCTATTAAGTCATCGCCATTGGCTGTAAATCCCACACTCCAAATGCGTCAGCCAATCAGGTCACGCCAACATAATAGATCCACAATGGTCTCCCTCAGCCGACACGCACCGTTGAATTCACGCCGAAACCTCTTCACCATGAGAAGCCTCATGCGCTTAATGACAATGTTTCCTTGTCGTGTACCCGGGCCTCTGCAGAAAACTTCTCACTAAATGTCGTCTGCCGTCACTTCAGGCGGCACCAAGCGACGACCCACTAATCAGCAATGTGAATTCCGAACGTTCCAAATGGAATTATAGTGAATTCCATTGATCGCAGACGATATTTAACCTGAGCAGACGATATTGCGAACTCAATTGTGAAGTGCCTAAATGATAGTGTTCCGTAGCAGCTTGAATAGATAAATGCAGACTTTTTTCCCCCCTGACACCCTTCTCCCCTTCTCTCTTTCTCTTTCTCCATCGAACCCTTGCATCTGTCACGTGGTCTGTAATTAGGAAGGTGCCAACTTGAGGTCAGACCTCCGCCATGATTATCCAACAGACGTCACGCTTCACACCTCTGTATTAATATGAGCCAGCCTGGAGGCACCACCACCACCACCACCACAACCACCACCACCACCAACCACCACCACCACCACCACCACCACCACCAACAACTACCACCACCACCAACAACAACCACCACCACCGCCAACAACCACCACCACCTACACCACCACCACCACCAACAACAACAACAACCACCACCAACACCACCCACCACCACCACCAACACCACCACCACCCACCACCACCACCAACAACAACCACCACCACTACCTACACCACCACCACCAACAACAACCACCACCACTACCACTACCACCACCACCACCACCACCCACCATCACCACCAACCACCAACAACAAAAACAACCACCACCACCAGCACCACACCCACACCACACCACCAACAACACAACCACCAAACACCCAACAACCACCCAACCACCACCACCACCAACAACAACAACCACCACCACCAACACCAACACCAACAACCACCACCACCACCAACCACCAACACCACCCACCAACCACCATCACCACCAACCACCACCACCACCACAAACCACCACCACCACTACCAACCAGCACCACCACCACAACCAACAGCAACCACCACCACCAACAACAACAACCACCACCAACCACCATCACCACCAACCACCACCACCAACCATCACCAACCACCACCATCACCACCACCACACACCACCACCACCACCAACAACACACCACCACTGCCACCATCACACCACCCACCATCAACCACCACCACCACACACCACCACCACACAAACCACCACCACCCACCATAAACACAGCACCAACACAGCCACACCAGCACCAACACCACCACCATCAACCACCACCACACGCCATCACACCACCACACCATCACACCACCACCACCACCACAACCCCACCACCACCATCACCACCACCACTACAACCACCACCATCACCACCACCACAACAACAACACCACCACCAACCACCACCATCCTCCACCACCACTACCAACCATCACCACCACCACCCACCACCCCCACCACCACCAGCACCATCCACGACGACCACCACCAACCACCACCACCAACCGGCAACCACCACTACCACCAACCGCCAACCACCACTACTACCAACCACCATCACCAGCATCCACCACCATCCACCACCACACACCACCACCACCACTACACCACCTTCCACCACCACACACCACCACCACCACCATCCACCACCAGTGGGGCCAGACTGATAAACTACGCATATGGCAGTGTCTGGGACAAAGTCTGGTGAGAGAGGGAGTGGCCCCTACTGCATAATAGAATACACAGTTATTAAGCTACTTGAAACAGTAAAAATATGTTTAAAAAATCAAAATATGCACACACAAAAACACCGACAGCAAAAACTACTTTCCACCTTTATATAATAAAAAAGAGTTCAGGCACAAAACCACGTAAACGACAATCCAAAAAGGGAGATAAACATTGGAATCAAACCTTTAAAAATCTTTTTTTCTTTTTATTCCTACTCTTTTTATATTGCTCCATAATCAGGTGGTCATGTGAAAATTGGAATTAGTAAGCTTGAAAATTATTTTCAGGCAAAGATCTTTTATTTAAACTACATTTTTGGATTGGCGTTTACGTGGTTTTGCGCCTGAACTCTTCTATATATATATATATATATATATATATATACCTATGTAAATCGATCGACCATGGGACTGACTTTAAATGGTTCATTTAGGGAGATGGGAGGTTTAAGGAGTTTAAATTGTTTTTATTACAATGGTATAGTATGGGCGATCATGTGATACCCAAATAAAACGATCGATATAGGGGAGTGGTCGATCTGTGGTCCAAGTGGTCGGTTAAAGAGGTTTTACTGTATATATATATATAGTAGTCTTCACTGACCTCTCAGGCAAGGCGCAACATTGAGGGGTGGGCGTGGATGGATATGGTGATTGCAACAGCGAGCCTAAATACACTAATGGTTAGAATACCAGCCCCTGGAATGGAAAGAAGTGCGGGTTCTAATCCTGATCTAGGCACACTCTTTCTAATTGTCATCACCCCGTGACACTGATTGCCGTGACCTGGATCCCGTACAAGTTACATGCTGTGCGATGCGCTGAACAGGTAAGTGCATTGCCTGGATGCATGTAAGCATAAGCAGTACATGGGTTATGGATGCAAACCCTTTAAATTACTTACGATTCCAGGGGGACAAGTGTAGTACTACTAGTACTACTAGTAATATGCACTGACCTCTCAAGAAAGGGGCCACGTAATGCTTTATATAGCCCACAAACATATATATTCCTCCAGTGTGTGTGGCGCGGGGGTTGGGGGGGGGGGGGCTACCCACCAATGACCCTGACAGCGGGGGGGGGGGGGCACCACCAATGCGCCAAGGAGGAATAGATATATACAGTGTATGTCCCCCTTGCATTTATACTCTTATAATGCGTTATACATCACATATATGAACATCTGCAATATATAGCGTGTATATGACTATGTGCAATAAAGAACAGTGGACTACTCTATTGTTTATGTCCCATAATGCTTTATACAACACACATATATACGTATATATACATATATAATATATGTATATATATGTACTATATAATTTATTATGTGGATATAAATAACGGCAGTCCCCTACATGCCTCTCTCTGCCCATTCGCTGCGGAGCGGGCATTCTCTCCTTCCCACCCCCTCTGCACCTTGAGTGTGAGCCAACGGTCATTCAAACTGAATGTATATATACATATGTATCCATAGGCTTACCGTAAAACCGTCCGTACGAGAATCTCGACAAAGAGTTAACACAAAAGAAGACTCTACAATACACTGCCCTAACGCTCATCCCACCACGCGACCACCCTCAAGCTATCACCATTCCTAAATCTACTCCTCTTCCTGCAAGCAGCGACAATAGCGTTACCTTTAGGCGCTACGCAGTAGGTATGCTAGCTGTGAATTAAATCATCAAATATTCCTCCACCCCTGCCCCCCCCCGCTCCCCCCCCCCCCCCGCACAAAAAAAGCAGAGAAAAAACCCCAGTGTATAGTGGCGCGCCTCTGTTGACCCATCTTTGACCTTTGAGGGACAACCTCTAATTACATGACGTCATTATGTCACCACGCGTCAGTGGTGACGTGGATTAGACGCGACAGGGGAGCCGTCCACCTGTAACTCCATTGTCCGCTCTGTGAGAGTCGCGCTGTAGGTGGTCCCCCTCGAACTATCGGGCTGGCTGCGCGATTCTAAACAAAATTCATCTAGGCAAGACAATGCAGCCCAAGGACTAACTAAAAACAAACAAAAAAGAATTCGCACACGAAATAATTGCGCATGCGCAGTGGACCCCGTGCGGTGATGCGTGAAAGGGTGACCCTTGAGAGTGATTAAAAAAAAATCTGCAATTGGATTAATGTGAACAGATTTTTTCATGGTCACCTGCGCTAAAATTGCGCGCTGTGCTGGGAGCGTGCGTCTATTGTGAGTGCGATAATAAGAAGCGCGCTGCGGCCCATCTCCGGTCTTGCGCACTGCCGAGAGGATGCCGGGAACGCTAAGCCTACCGAAAGGGCTAGTTTTCCGGTTGAGTGGAGCTTAGAAATAAAACCTAATTGCTGCTACAAATTTTAAAAAAAGAAGTAAAACAACTATTCTTTTTAAACCAAGGAAATTAGCGCTCCAGAATGCAGCAGCAGCAGCGGGTTTTGTCATTAATGTAATGGCGCAATGAGGTACCATGTGTTCGCTCTAAACTATTTATTTAAGATCTTTTTAAAAACAAAAACACACCCCACACACGGCAGAAGAGAACAATTGAAAAATCCATTCAGTATTGAGCGCGATTACACTGCCACCTCTGAGGAGCGTTCCATAGCATCATCCCATAGACATCAGAAGAACCAGGTTCTATTAAATTCACTTAGTATGTCCAATGCAGCAACAAATCCCCAATCTAAGTCACCGCAACCTTTTTTCCTGTGTATATATATATTCAATTTATATATATATATATATATAAACATATATATATATATATATATATATAAATTGAATATGTAGAATGAAATGTAGATAAGTATTTAGGTTTTGAAAATTTGATGTTTTCATCGGACAAGACAGCTTTATGTTACGAAAACATGGAATGACACATGCCAATGCTGCACAACCAGCACAGTGACAGCAGTATATAATGAGGACCTTACAGAGAAGGACCGACCCACCAAAAGCCAGATGAGCAATGCAACAACCAAATCGCGGCAACCAGCGTCCGCTCCCGTCGGCCGCTGTCATACAACGATGGGATGACAGAAGGAAACACCACTTTCCTTAATTATCGCCCACCACATCTGCGTACAACCCTTCAACTGAATATTGTGCAGACGGTCAATGATGTCTGCGTTTAGCGTCACTTAGCTAAATTCATCAGGGTGGTGCTGCCACTTTGTATAATTGTCTGCATGAAATATTCAGTCTATGCTACAATTCTATATAATGTACAAAGTTATTCTGTATTCACCCAGTGGTATTTCCTAATGTGGACTTAATGTGTTCATACATTAAACAAATCCTCCAGTGTGTGAGGCGCGAGGGGGGCACCCGTACACAACTCCCCGACAGCTTGGGGGGGGGGGCACTCCCCCAATGCGCCGATGGAGGAATAGTAGCAACGCATATAATTATGTTCCCCTAGCATCTATACTTGTATTATTGTATAATATGTAATATGTCACGCACACGCGCACCTATATATATATATAGTTGGAAAGCAGTTTTTTCTGTCGGTGTTTTTGTGTGTGTATATTTGATTTTTAAAACATATTTTTACTGTTTCAAGTATCTTAATAACTGTGTATTCTATTATGCAGCAGCGCCCACTCCCTCTCTCACCAGACTTTGTCCCAGACGCCTGATGCGTAGTTTATCAGTCTGGCCCCACTGGTGGTGGATGGTGGTGGTGGTGGTGGTTGGTGGTGGTGGTCGTGGTGGTTGGTGGCTAGGCTCATACACATGGCAGGTGTGTATGAGCCTAGTGGCAGCAAGCAAGTGAGCAGCCAGTGGGATCAGTGGTGTATACATATCACAGGTGGGTAGGCTGGTGGAATAGCCAAACCCCTCCCTGGGGTTCATGGAACCGGAGGGAGGGGGCAGCACCATGCGATTCCTACATCCGCATATACTGTAGTATATACGTTGGTATATACATACATACATATATATAGAGAGATATATTGGATATATGTGTTTATAGATTGATTGTTGGAGTTTTGTGTCCTAGCAACATTTGAGGTCATATCAGGACGGGTACGAACTTCTGACAGTGACAATGCACACTCATGGCGACTTTTATAGGGTTGTCCAACTGGGAGACCAGTCCGCCGGCACCATGACCCAATATATAACTTAGTTGTGATACTGAGAAAACTAGTCCTAGCACGGTCATAGTAATGCCCAGCGCCAGTCTAGATAGCGACAAGTATACATTTGGTAAGTCATTGGTTTAACTCGGCCAGGGCTCGAATCCCAGACCTTCTGTATGGTAAGCCAGCACTCTTACAGATTCGGCCACCACTGAATATATGTGTTTGTTTGTTGCTGTTTATATATGTGTATATTGTGTATATATGTGTGAAATGCATATATATAAATAATCAAATACATATGCTGTATATCCACTGCAATACTATTTCTAAGTGGTATCTACTAGATAGAACAATAACAATATAAAATACCCATCACCATATACATATCCATATCGTATAAATATAATACGTACACATATTCATCAGATGTGTACAAAATATAAATAATATATATAAACACATATATGAATACATATTTATATATACATATGTATATATATATATACATATCTATATATATACATATCTATATACATATAATGCATATAAATATATACATGTAAATATATATCAAGGTTTCCCAATATAACAGAACGGTTTAGCAACATCAAATATATATCATATAAAAATAGTATTTATATATATGCATGAAATATGGTATTTAGGTGCATGGTATTATAATTTATATATATATATATGTATAAATAAACACATACATGTATACATACAGAGATATATTTACATATACTTCTAACAGATAATGCAATAGTACATGCTGCATTTATACCGCTATATATTTAAACAGTCCATCCTGACTATTTTTGTTGGCGATCTTTGTGTGTTTAACATTACCTTTCTTAACCAGTAATCGACCTGCAACGGTCACGGATAAATGCCTGTGTTTCACTAAACCAAGGTAAGCATTTAATGAAAGCAAACCACCATTAAGAAATAGAGTTAGTAGATTACTGTAATCCTCTTACCAGCCAAGGCTCCTAATCCTAT
The DNA here is from genome assembly GCA_030323885.1 of Branchipolynoe longqiensis. Taxonomy (NCBI): domain Eukaryota; kingdom Metazoa; phylum Annelida; class Polychaeta; order Phyllodocida; family Polynoidae; genus Branchipolynoe; species Branchipolynoe longqiensis. The sequence goes on along the minus strand of CM059201.1, from coordinate 23,819,457 downwards.
CCCTGCCTATTGTGAGGTATACTTCACACAGATACAGGAGTTAGTGGTCATGAGTCTAGGCCACTACTAGATAAAAGTTTCACCCTGTACTTGCAGTACACGGGTGAATGACAACGTAGTGTAAATATGGGTGAAAATAGCTTTAGTATGGAACAGGAAGTAGAATGCCTGGCTCCAGTATCAAATGGATACTTATATTGGCATAGATTTGGTGAAATGGGAGAGAATGCAAAAAGACAAAATGGCAGCCATAGAACGCCATCAATTTCACCTTTAAATTCTATTAAACTATATGTTTTATTATATTTTTCAACTCAAAGGTAGCGGGGAATTATGCAAACATATATAAAGAATAAATGTTACTTCTTAGATTGTGAATTAAGGCTCTCATTTCATTTCCCCGCATTTTTCAACAGCTTTTATATAGAGCTGGTATTCACCCATGTACTGCGAGTACAGGGTGAATCCTTTATCTAGGCCAGTACCTGCCTTGTCCCCATTTTAATCCAAGTCACGTAATGGCCGGTACACACCTACCGTTTACGATCGTTTTTCCGCACCCACCTAGCGTATACGATCTAAAACTGCCCAAAATTCGTGAGGTGTGCACTCCCCTAGCACATCTACCGATTGCGATTCGCGATTTTTAGGGCTAAAACGGTAGGTGTGCGCTAGCCTTACGATTGCGATTCGCGATTCGAAAAATGAATCGGCCCGTTTTCAGTTTTAAGCGGATGGGGAGTTTTAGTGCGCGAATCGTAAACGGTAGGTGTGTACCGGCCATAAAGTCTCATGCGTCTATACGCGGGCACATTGCCCGGGTAGTTGTAATTATAGGCATTAAACCAATGAGTGAAGATAAGCCACTTAAAAGGGCTATGACTGGAGTAGTTAGCCAGCATTCACCTCACCAGGTAAACCATCACGTGTACAGGTATGCATGGGTCAGGTGATTGTATTGTCGAGGCTAGATAGTCCAATACTTAGCATATTCACCCGGCTATTACAGAAAAATGTCTTATTTCAAACACCGTGTCCTCGTATGTGCAACACTTATCCAAATCCAATAGCAGTTTTATCCAATTAGGATGAGCTTTCTGTTCCTCAATTTAAACAAATCTAATTTGTTTGACCGGTAATCATCTCGGTTAAGTATTTTCATATCCTTAATATACTTTCACAGAAGTTATCAACCGATCAAATATATCATTGTAAGTTCCTCATATACCCATATATAAATACATATATGAATATATATATCTACATAAATACATACACAAATATACAAATATACATATATGTATACATATATATATGTATACACATATATGTATACATATATGTACATATATGTATACATATACATAATATATATATATATATATACATATATGTACATATGCATATATATACATATATAAGGAGCATAATATATTATACGTATATAAATGGCGGAATTAAATGCTTCTAATTAATCATTTATTAGGGGCAGGGGGCTCCGTATGGATATTTCGATATTGTCCAACCAATGGTCGGTGCCTGCGAGCCCGGGACTGCCCTATGTTGGCGACAAAACGGTGGGTTCGGCCGCCGGTCCGCCATATTCGTTCATTGTTGGCTCAGATTTCAAACTATATTTACCTGAAAAAAAGGTGTGGTGACTAAGCCGTTATACAGGAGTGACGAGGGCCCAGTCGTTGTTCCCCCTATATATATGTCTATATATATATGTCTATATATAGATATTTAGATACACATATATATATATACTCACCACATCGACTTATATATATATACATATATATATATGCTGCATAATTTATATAAATTTAAAAAACGTATAGCTCACCACTATATTATAGGGGGAGCGTGCGTGCCCAGACGTGGCGCCCCCCAACGGACATGAGTGAGAGCAGGATGGTAGTTGTAGGTTAAGCAGGCCCAACCAGTAGATGACTGGGAGGGGGAGTAGTAGATAGGCTAGGGAGAGGATGGACGCTTCCGGCCTTAAGACCACTACACTCGCAAAATGGCTTCTACAGCATATCTATTATATATATATCTATATTTATCTATATATATCTATATATATCTATATAATGGTCACGCAGCAGTTCAAAGGACACTATTTTCGACTAGAGCGAGGCTTGAACCCACACTAATTGCTATTCCGGTGCTAGCGTGCTAACCATTCACTACTTAGGCGCCCTGATGCAATCACGATATCCACGCCTACCTGTCTGAGAGGTCAGCGCAGACCACTACTACTAGTACTGAGTATATATATATATATATATATATATATATATATATATATATATATATAAAGAGAGACAGATTCACCAAGCCAACTAATCTAGGCACCTGACCTCGAGCCAGCCACTTAATTCCGTGATTGTTTGTGTTCTGTTTACAGTGTGGCTACTTGGTCCAGTGTTTCTATTTGAAAGAGTATTGGACTTGGCAAGGCGTGTCTTTGACTTGGGCCCGTATGCAGGAGTCAGTGTTAGCGTGGTTTGGTGTTACAGCCTATTACCGATTAGCTATCGCCGATGTCAGGAACTGTGTCAAGTGGTATGCAGGAGCGCGTAACACTTACATTTTAGCTAAACGTGAAATTATTTATAGATTTGGGAAATCCCTCTGCGTCTGTACCCATATATGAGGCTTAAATCTATTCAATGCGACCATATTTAACAGAATTAGATACGCAATAAGTGAAATTTATTCAAATTAACCCTAAATTCGAAGCGTTTTTAAGGCTACCGCCGCATTGGCGGCGATATTAATAGTTATATTTTCGAATCGACGAACCTACAGTAAACACACTGCCGCCGCCGCCAGTCTTGAAAGCGGCGTCGGCGGCGATTTGTTTACTTCACGTGCGTCGATTCGAAAATATAACTATTAATATCGCCGCCAATGCGGCAGTAGCCTTAATAATGCTTCGAATTTAGGGTTAAATTGATAAAATGTCACTTATTGCTTATGTAATTCTCTTAAATATGACAGCATTGAATAGATTTGGGCCTAATAAACTCGCTAAACCTGATATTTTTTAGGGTTAAGGTAACACCAGTTAAGCCTTTGGTGTTAGGCCTAACACTGACTCGTGCATACCATTTTTTCGCCGCTAACCCGGAATTCCCGCCAAACACCGTTTTGCCTCACTAACACTGACTCCTGCATACGGCCCCAGGCCGGGCCGTGAGATTACTGGCAGTCCATGTTGCTAAAAGCACGGCAGTAAATTCCACGCCACCAGACATGGTTGCCTAATCGGTAGAGCGCGGGCCTCGCGTGCGGAAGGTCGGGAGTTTGGTTCTCGCTCGAGTCAAACCAATGACTTATAAAATTGATACTTCTCACTTCCTAGCCTGGCGATCAGCATTAATAGGATAGGGCAAGGACTGGTTAGCGCAATGTCAGGATAATGTGACTGAGTGGGATATAGGGTCATCGTGTCACTGTCAGCGGCCTGATTTCCCAGTGGGGCAGCACTATATAGTCACGCTGTCACAAGTCTGTAACCGTCTTGATATGACCTTCGATGTTGCCTGCATGGAAAATTCCAAAAAACAACCATATACTCTCAAACCTGCACATATTGGCTCAGCGTGAGCACGGCCTTTATGGTTCAGAGTCGAGAAGGGCCCTTCTCCACCTCGGCCACCAAATCACCCTACCCGGCTGTTTCAGACTAGACCCCCCTGGATAAATATACACAATTGTCTTAAAAGAATAATGAAATACATGTCCGTGCCTACTGTATATTCCTAGAGGGGAAACAATAGCTAGGATAACATGCTTATTTGTTCCATTTTGGAATATTTACGAAAACTGTGTCGTTTTGAGTAAAGCTTGACAAAAAGGATTTAGGAGAGCTCTCTATTTGTGTAGAACCTCCCATTGTGTTTGCTACATTTCACAAACAGTGCGGACATTGGTATGGACAAAGGAGAAGATATAGTTAGCTCCGTTTAAAGTTGCTTAGTCTGATGGTTTTCAGTTTCTGTCATTTTCTGAGATAAATATATTAGATTGATCGTTAGAATCTACCATACTTCAGTTTGAAGTAACTTTGCTCTGAAAGGACTAACCTAGGAGATATTTGGAGTGCAAACATTCCAAATTATATTTGCTCAACTTGTCTAAACTCTGACCACATGGTCTTCAGCAGTAACATATTCTATAAAACTGACTTAGTGTGCCCTTCGATGCAGTCATCATCATCATGCTGTCGGTCGCGATGCGACAAAGACTGCTTTCATTACTTGACTGCCGCTCTCCATTTAGCTCTCTGCTGTGAGAGTGATGTCCATGAGTCGGTCGTACATTTCATGAAAGCTGCCTGCAAAAGTGTTGAAGTGCTGCTGGCTTTTGCAAGTTACCAGCTGCACTCTCTCGGGGAGCAAATAGAGGTTTCACACCGGCAAGAAGATGTCCAGACAGGCGCAAAACTATTTGTCCATGCAGTGGCTGGTCGGGAGATGTTGGGAGTTCCATACATCAACCGCCCTTGATGCTGCCACAGTGACATGGTTTTCTGTTCAGGGTTTGCTCCCTTAAGCTAAGATTCCTTACACGCAGTATGTGGCATGCGGTCTGCGAATGCGAATGCGACAAAAAATCGAAACGCCTTGAAGTCAATGGACTACATCCCTTACATGCGGTATGCGAATGCGAATGTGAATGTGAATGCGACAACTAGATCGGTCCCTGTAGCGATCGGTGCGGCATGCGGCACGCTGTGTGCGAATAGAAACGTCAGTCACACTTGTCCATTAGGTTTAGACGAGGAGAGGCGACTGAGCATTACGGAATGGACACACACAAGGGTGCAGAGGGGAAACATATGGTAGTGGTGGTGGTTGGGTTACGGGTTCGTAAAAATGCTACCATAGCCACATAAATATGAATACTTATTTATAATTTGGTAATTATAAAGGTAGGAACCTCCATGTGACGTATCAAGAGTTACATAGATATAAATGCCATATTAGGCCATATACAGTGCAGTATGGAGTATACTTGTTTATTTTTATTTTTTAAATATAGCCAGTCGTGTGCCCCATGCCGCATGCCGTATATAAGGAATCCTCCCATTCGCATACCACATACCACATGCCGCATACCGCGTAGAAGGAATCTTAGCTTTAGCCTTCGGTTCTGTCACGAATCTGTACCACAAGGCAGTGGTTTACAACTCGATGCAGTACTAAATGCTTAATACATGCATCAGTATGTAAGTTCAAATTTAGTAAGTATTTTCCTTTCGAAAATTTGCTTTTCTCGGACTATGCAACTTTTTAATCTCCTTAGAAATGAAGGCAATCTCCATTAGCCCAGGTATTTAACTAAAAAGCCATTAAAATACGGGCACTAGATAAATCCAAAAGGAACACACACGCTTGTGGCCAATAAGGCTTGTCAAGAAACACATCAAAGATTGGCATGAATATTCAAACAGGCAGTCCGTCTGACAAACAGATTCAAGATTTATCCTTATCACTACTGCATAATTGTGATAAGCTTGTTGCAAATGAAGACCAAACAATAAAGCTGGTTTTATTTAACGACGCCTGTAGGGCACATTGATTTGTATCATCGGCTATTGGACGTCAGATCCACAAATGAAGACCAACAAATAAAGCTGGTTTTATTTAACGACGCCTCTAGGGCACATTGATTTGTATCATCGGCTATTGGATGTCAGATCCACAAATGAAGACCAACAAATAAAGCTGGTTTTATTTAATGACGCCTGTAGGGAACATTGATTTGTATCATCGGCTATTGGACGTCAGATCCACAAAAGAAGACCAACAAATAAAGCTGGTTTTATTTAATGACACCTGTAGGGCACATTGATTTGTATCATTGGCTATTGGACGTCAGATCCACAAATGAAGACCAACAAATAAAGCTGGTTTTATTTAATGACGCCTCTAGGGCACATTGATTTGTATCATCGGCTATTGGACATCAGATCCACAAATGAAGACTAACAAATAAGGCTGGTTTTATTTAATGACGCCTGTAGGGCACATTGATTTCTATCATCGGCTATTGGACGTCAGATCCACAAATGAAGACCAGACGGGATGGCCGAATGACTTGAACATCCGACTCCCGTTTTGGTAGATCGTGGGATTTGAACCCACGGGTTCGAACCCTGGTCGAGTCAAACCAATGACATAACAATTGATACTTGTTGCTTCATAGCCAGGGATTCAGCCTTATTAGGATACGACAAGGACTAGTTAATTCAGTGTCAGGATAATGTGACTGTCCCAAATCGGTATCCGTCCTGATATGACCTTAGATGTTGTTGCTAGGATGTAAAACTCCAACAATCAACCACCTGTTGCAAATTACATCATATGCTGGCATGACTATTCCAGCAGACAGTCGGTTGGGGACACAGACTCATCTATTTTTAACACTGTGACATAATTCTGACAAGCCTTATTGAATTAAAGTTGCATCGTCTTATTGAATTAAAGCTGCAAATTTTCAAAGCCAAACCTATTATCTAGATTTGATTTGACATATCTAACTTAGATACTGATGCACTTATTAAGCATTTCTTTCTGCGTAGAAGGTAATACTGGGTCAATTTAACAGAACCTGTTACTGCAGAAGTCTATGGTGTCAGAGTTTTGGCAAGCTTGCCAAAACTAATTTTCCATGTTTGCCTTCAAAATATCTCACAAGTTTACCATTTAAAATAAAAGTAACGCTGAACTAATGTAAAGTAGATACTAGTGATCAATCTAATATATTTATTTCAGAAAAAAATACGGAAATTCAAAACCATCGGACAATGCAACTTTAAAGTTCAGCACCTTTTCACCCTCCAGATATTTTAGGTGATGAAGATCATATTCAGCTTAATCTAACGTGGACCTTTTCATGATGGGAAGAACAGTGGTGCAACACCATGATTACCTCAAGGGAGTCAGTTACTGCAATAATTGTTTGTTTGTTTGTTGTTGTTTTACATCCTAGCAACATCTAAAGTCATAGCAGGACGGGTACCGACTTGTGACAGTGCGCACGCATGGCGACTTTATAGTGCTGTCCCACTGGGAAACCAGGCCATCGGCACCATGACGTGATATCCCACTCAGTCACATTATCCTGACACTGAGCACACCAGTCCTTGCCCTATCCTAATATTGCCAAGCGCCTGGCTAGGAAGCAACAAGTATCAATTTTAAAGTCATTGGTTTGACTCGACCGGGACGGGAGACGGACGCTCCAACCCACTCGGCCATCCCGTCTGGTGCAATAATAGTTGGTAACTTGCTTATGAAGCAGTCTCATTATCCTTACTCCCTATTGGTGTAGGCGCCATAACTTAAAGGTGCATAGTCCGATGGCCATTTCTTTTAATAACTATTTTAGGTTGATCATTATAATCTTTTTTCTTTTTTTTTAATTTGGAGTAATTATTAGTATTATGCCTAACTTTGGAGATATTTGAAGTGACAATATGCTATATTAATTTTGGCACGCGCAATCAAATTCTGACAACATATGTAGGCTTCAGCCATCACATGTTTGGTTAAAGTTGCATAGTCCGATGGTTTTGGATATCTGCCAATTTTCTGAGATAAATATTTTAGATTGATCATTATTACTGATTTTACTTTAGTGTGAAGTAACTTTTATTTTAAATGGTAAACCTTTGAGATATTTGAAGTGCAAACATGCCAAATTAGTTTTGGCAAGCATGCCAACACTCTGACATCATACACTTCTGCAGTAACAGGTTCTATTAAATTGACTCAGTATTGCCGTCTATGCAGAAACAAATGTTTAATAAATGCACCAGTATCTAAGTTAAAGATGTAGAATCAGATCTAGATAATTGTTTTGGTTTTGAAAATGTGATACTTCATCGGACTATGCAACTTTAAATTGACTTGGTATGCCCTTCTATGCACCAATACATACTGATCAAGGACAGCATTGTCTAGGTTGGATATATATATATATATAAAATAAAATTCAGGTAAATATCTTCGTTTTCAAAATCTGATGCTTTCATCGGACTATGCAGCTTTAACGTAATACTTCCATTCGAACATTGTGCACACAAGAATGATCGCTCACCCTATCTCACCTACACATGTCGGGTTAAGATCCTTTAATGATCTGCATAGTTAATGTCTTCAGCGGTCACAGCAGTCAATGAAGACAGGTACTACTGACTTAGTCATCTTGTTCGCAAAAACTCGAACTCGTTGATAATATCACAAATGATACATAATGGATTCACAGTGCATGCCCATATTACTATTCGTGCATGTGAATGATTTGCATAACTCAATTTGTGGCAGGAGAAAATAATTATATTTTTTCATAATCTTAATTAGGATGTGTTGAAGGAGCAAACTTAGGAACGAGCAAGTGAAATTGCATGTGAAGACGCGGTAGCGGGCCGGGGGCGAGTGCAGCTGGTGCGGTTTATTCAAATTAAACAGGGCACACGATTGGTGTGTTGGTTGTTGGAGTTTTACATCCTGGCAACATCTAAGGTCATATCAGGAGAGGTACCAACTTGTGACAGTGCGCAATCATGGCAACTTTTTAGTACTGCCCCACTGGCAGATCAGTCCGCCAGCATCATGACCCAATATCCACATTATCCTAGCACTGAGCCAATCAGTCCTTGCCCTATCCTAATAATGCCAAGGACCAGGCTATGAACTGACAAGTATCAAGTTTCAAGTCATTGGTTTGAATCGACTCGAATCCCACTATCGAACAAAACGGGAGACGGATGCTCAACTGATTAGGCCATATCGTCTGGTGTAGGGCTCAGGAAGGTTGGACGGTCGTTCAGAGAGTTAAGGCCCAGTCACACCTTATCGGATTGGAGAAACGGACAGAAACCGGACACTGTCTGGTGAAATACAGCAATGTATGGTTTATATACAGTTGGCATCCGCCGTGTCTGTTATCTGTGTCCGTCGGTGTCCGTCGGTGTCCGTCGGTGTCCGGTACAAGTTTTGAACATGCACAAAACTTGTACCGGACACCGCCAGACCGACGTGTATGGTTGGTGTCTGTTTTAAGTCCGTTTAGTCCGTTTTGTCCGGTTCATGTCCATTACTCATCCATTAGGTGTCCGGTTTGTATCCTGAAGAGTCCATTGACGGTGCTGCAGGAATTTGGTCCGTCGGTTTTTGGCGCGTGCATGAACAGTCCGGTAGGTGTCTGGTTGGTGTCCAGTTGGTGTCTGGTTGGTGTCCGGTCCATCTGTTAGACATTCGGTTGTCGTCCGGTTGTCGTCCAGTTGTCGTCCGGTTATCTTCCGGTTATTGTCCAGTGGCTATTCGTTAATGTACGTTCCTTGTCCGTTTAGCGTTCGTTTTGTCCTGTACATTTTGGTACATTCTGGTACATTTTGACACCGGACACCAACGGACTAGACAGTCGGTAAGGTGTGACTGGGGATTTACAAATTAACTAAATATATGGACAAGTCACATCAAAACAACTTTCAGCTAACAAGGTGATGCCCATGACGTTTTCAAAATCAGTTAACGGAAGTCTAATTTAGGAAAGCGATAAAGTGTCATTGAGGAAAGTGCCATGACATGAAGCTAAACTGAGCATACTAGTATTAAAATAAGCTCATCTTAGACTAAACATATGCACTACATCCATATGTTATTTCTGATCTTTGTACAGATAGTAAATATTGAATCAATTAGCTTCACAACAAAAACTTGAAGGATATCTATAATACAACGCAACGAAAGACCACGCGCAAATTAATTTGTTAACATCAATTTGTGTGAACCGCAATTAGATATGATGTCCCCCTAAATTGCACAGAATAGATTAATGGTCACTAATGGTCCAAATTTGATTCATGCTTTCACACAAAAGTTGGGATAATTTGCCGAAGATTTATGCACATCTGCATCCTGATTGTTGTTAGGCAGTCAATGTAGATCCTTGTTGAGTTTATCTGTCACATTTTAAGAATTATTAAGAATTATCAGTTTGATATTTTGCTACTGAATAGTTGTTCCAATATAAGTTCCTGCTGAACAGTATTGGATTTGGTTTGCTTTGTTGGACTTCTACAATAATAACAATGTAAACTGAGTATCCCTACCAATGCTAGTTAGTGCATAGGGTAGGTACAGACCAAAATGTTGCAAATGTGGCACCAACAAAATAAAAAAATGGAACAAAAAAAACAACAAAAACTAACATAACGACTAACAGCTAAGATGACAAGGCTGCTACCAAATTTAAACTATTGCTGTTCAACGATGAAAACAAGCCATGATGCGACTTACTCGTTATGGACAGGGTAAATAAATCCCCCCCCCCCCAAATAATAATAGCCCAGTCATATCTTTTGAAGTAGAGATCACTTTCTAATGACATAAGAATTACACCATCGGGACATTTACACAAGGCCCAACAGTACCAACCACCTGAAAGGTTTAATCTTGACTTCAACCAACTATCTGAAAGGTTTAATCTTTACCAAGGTCATCTGATTTTGACCTTGCCAAAATATCACCATTCTTCCTGCAAAGGCTCTGCTCGGCAAGAATAGAGCTTTATCGGTTTCCGACCAAATAAACAAGGTGTCTGTGACATTAAAAACAACCCTCCCCCCCCCCCCCTCCCAACTCTGCGATGGGCAAAACATTTCTCCATGGCAACCTGAGACAAATTAAGATTCTAATTGAGAAAGAACATAGAGATTAGAAGGTGGAGATTGGAACGCGAATGTGTTGGGAACTGTGCTGGATCGTTTCATAGAAAAGCTCAGAATTCTTGGTGCAGCGTATAGAGGGGGTGTAATGACGTCACAAGACAACTTTCGGTGGCCATATTGGATTACATACAGAAGGCTTGCAACTGCCTACGCTGTGCTTATTTACTGATTTCTTGGTTTATTTGTCACTGTTTTGATCAGTTTGGCCCCAGAAGTTGTTGCTAAAGTGCTGTAAGTAAACACATTTCGTGTATATCTTCCCAAAACCTCCCAGAACACAAGAAAACTCTGTTTTACTGCATCTGCATGCATTCACAACATGGCTAGGGAGGGTGCTCATAATCCAAGATGGCTGGCCACTGACCGCTGACTGCTGAGTGATGACGTCACGTGCACTCCCTCTATATTACGGATATGACGTCACATTCCTTCCATTGCTGATACATGGTGAGATCAGTGAATTGAACTATACTAAGCTCACCCCGCGATTCCTAAGTTATTGCATGTATTATGTGTTAAATTATCGGTCGGTGTGAAATATGTCAATGAGTAGCTGGGAGTTGAGTTTGAATTGTGTTCGTCGATTAGTGTAAGACACCGTGAATAAGCCGCTTGGTTGGTTATTGGAGTTTTACGTCCTGGCAATATGTAAGGTCATATTAGGACGGGTACTGAATTGTGACAGTGCACACTCATGGTGACTTTATAGTGCTGTCCCACTGGGAGACCAGGCCACCAGCACCATGACCTAATATCCTACTCAGTCACATTATCCTGACACTTAATCAACCAGTCTTTGCATTGTCCTAATATATAAATAATGCCAAGCGCCTAGCTTGGAAGTGAAAACTATCGATTTTTAAGTCATTGGTTTGATTCGATCAGAGTTTGTGGCTAAATCCCATGATCTACCAAAACGGTAGATAAAAGATCACCCCTTACTTCCAGTACAGGGGTGAAGACCAGCCTTATATAAAAACGGTCGAAAAGGGCTAATGAAATGAGTCTTTATGAGAGCCTAATTTCACAATCTAAAAGCAACATTTATTCTTTGTATATGTCTTCATGTTTACCCGCTACTTTTGAGTTGGAAAATATAACAAAACATATACTTTAATGCAATTTAAAAGTGAAATCGACGGCATTTTCTGGCCGCCATCTTGTCTTTTTGCATTCTCTCCCATTTCAACAACTCTGTGCTGATATAAGTAACCATTTGACACTGGTGCCAGGCATTCTACTTCTTGTTCCATACTAACTCTATTTTCGCCCGTATTTATACAAGGCTGGTCTTCAACCGTGTACTATAAGTACCGGGTGAATCTTGTATCTACCAAAACGGGAGACTTTGTTTGTTTAACGACCCCCTAGCACAAAAAGAGAACATCAGCTATTTGGGGTCATTCCAAAACGGGAGACGGACGCTCAACTCATTACGCCATCCCGCCTAGTGAATAACTCATTAGATAAGGTGTACAAGTCCCTGATTATCTAAGTGTCATAGTGGAAACCGTATTGATTGATTTGCGGGAAGACGTACTGGGAAGAGTAATCTCCAAGATGAACATTCACCGAGTCAAACCAATGTTTTACCAACATTTATACTTGTAGCTACATAGCCTATCACTCGGCATTCATACGATACAGAAAGGACTGCTTTTCTCAGGATCAAGATAATGTGACTGAGTAGGATATCGGGGCATGTTGCTAGTGGCTTGGTGTTCCTGTGGGGCAGCACTATAAAGTCACCATGAGCATGCGTGGTCAGAAATCGGTGATATCATATTTGATGTTGCAATGATGTAAATTCAAAACAAATAAACTTGTATTCCATTGCTCGGGTAGCAGGAATTCCATTCCCAGATCTCAACAAATGCAGGAGAGACTGAAGCTGCGACCAAGTGTGTTTGCCGGGTTGGAGGTGGGGCAGCTTTCCCTCCCAGCCTCATCATCAAATATTGGCCCTCTACTTTAAACTCACTTTGAACCCATACATATATGGTTTTTGTTGATCAAATTTAGTAGGGTTATTGCTATATATTTATTTCTAAATTGGGTTGCAGTGAAAGTACATTAACAGTTATGTGTCTTTAAATAAAATACCACTTGCTGCTTGTATTGCATGTGCAGGGGTGTGTAGTGATGCTGTGTTTCACCAGGACCCTAGCATCGCCAGGGACCTGAATAGTGGCTGGATGGACACCGATTTTGGTCCTTTGAAAAGGTGACGTATATAAAGGACTGGACTTCCTGTGAAGGTATAGGGAGCGGGACGTAGCTCAGACGGTACAGTGTCCAGCTGTGTAGGTGTGGGTCTTCCGAATGATCCTGCTCAGTGGACACCTTTGCTGTTTGAGCTATTTTCCGTTCCAACCAGTGGTCCACAACTGGTTCATCAAAGGCTGTGGTATGTGCTGTCCTGTCTGTGGGAAAGTGCATATAAAAAAACAAACTTGCTGTGTATCGGAAAGCGTAGCCTATGTGGCGGCAGCAGGTTTCCTCTAAAGAAATCTGTCAGAATGACCAAATGTTTTGACATCCAATAGCCAATGATAAAAACTCATGTGCTCTAGATGCCTCATTAAATAAAACAAAGGTTTGGGCTGTCCCACTTCCTCCCACCCCATTCAAACACAAACACAAACATTGTTGCCATGCACATGACACAGTAACATCCCGATGACGTCACAACCGCACAGGTAGATGCATGGAGTCTGAACCCTAAAATGATTCCGGATCCCCGATCAATACAATTCAAGGTAAATAGTCCTGTAGTGTATGGCGGTTCAAAAACGCAACGCAAAAATTGCTTTACAAAAATAGGATTCTCGTCTTGTTCATAGGCTACAAGTGTAAAGATATGGGGATATATTTTCTCTTCTTCTCACATGATATTAACAATAGGAAGCTATCCCAAGGCCATTGAACGAAAACATTAAGTATTTATCGAGCTAATATCGATTCCTTCAACGAGACAAGGTATTAGTCAATAATTCAGAAAGGAACCAAATCGAGTGCCCATTTCCTGATTTGTCATCTGACAAGTCGCAGCCGACGTGTTGTTAATATTTAGGAACTGGCGTCCGGCTGATATGTTGCGTGCGTTGATGTAATTAGAAATAAACCAACAGTGTTATGTCTTACACATGGGAACCGTCCCTAAAGCTACCTGATGGTTCTTACCTAAATAAGTCTTGGAATACATTGAAGGCTAACGCTATTGTCTTCGTCTGTTTAGATAATCGATCATCAGTTTGGGGTAAATGTTGTGTGCTCTATGTTTAGGGCCAATGTTGTATGCTCTATATTTACGGTTAATGTTGTATGCTCTACATTTAGGGTCAATGTTGTATGCTCTATGTCTAGGTTCAATGATTTATGCTCTATGCATAGGGTCAATGGTATGTGGTGTATGTTTAACACCAATGTTGTATGCACTATGCTTAGCACCAATGATGCATGTTATATGGCTGGAGTCAATGTTGTATGCCCTAGGTTTAGGGTCAATGTTGTATACTCTATGTCTAGGGTCAATATTGTATGCTCTATGTCTAGGGTCAATATTGTATGCTCTATGTTTAGGGTCAACATTGTATGTCTATGTTTGGGGCCAATAATGTATATTCTATGTTTAGGGTCAATGTTGCATGCTCTATGTTTAGCCTCAACGTTGTATGCTCTATATTTAGGGTCAATAGTGTATGCTCTATGTTTAGCCTCAACGTTGTCTGCTCTATATTTAGGGTCAATATTGTATGCTCTATCGTTGGGGCCAATAATGCATGTTCTATGTTTACAGTCAATGTTGTATGCTCTATGTTTAGCATCAACGTTATATGCTCTATGTTTAGAGTCAATTGTGTATGCTCTATGTTTAGCATCAATGTTGTATGCTCTGTGTTTAGCATCAATGTTGTATGCTCTATGTTTAGCATCAATGTTGTATGATCTATGTGTAAAGGATAAGGCTCGAATCTGTGGCTGTGTACGCAGGCTATGGTGAAATCAATACAGACAAAGAGAAAGGAAGAGTATAAAGTGTGAAGAAGAATAGAGAGTCAAGCCCTCTGGTATATTATTTATATGGTTACATGGGTTCATTGTTGAGTATCACACCACCCCTTTCCCCTCGTGGGAAACAAGCATTCTTGGCACTACCAATAGGGATCCAGCATTCCTGGTCCCCATGGATACCAGTGGTCTGCCCACCACCACAATCTGTATGGCCCCATGGCCACCACCAACCTTGAGTGTGGTGATCCCTATCCCAGCAGAGGGGGGTAGGCCCTGAGTGCACCCACACCCAGACCTGCCAGCACCACTGTGTCTATTTACATCCCACTCAGGCATCATCAACCCTTACATATGTATATACATGCATGTGCCTGGTCACACACAGAATGCATCTAATTAGCTTCACCGATCAGTAATAGAACATTTGCATTCCCCCCTATGCCGAATATCGGAAGATTTTACATATGCTTAGTGTCAATGTTGTCTTCTCTATGTTTAGCGTCAATGTTGTGTGCTCTATGCTTAGCATCAATGTTGTATGCTCTATTCAGATTTAGCTCAAATGCAGTTCCGGTACGGTATTTAAAAGAAAAAGAAAACCGATTCTCCTGGAAATGACATGTAATTTCACACAACAAGATTAGCCTGTATGCACAATACATCATATTGGGCTTCATATACGACAGTGGGAGTAAGTGTACGCACTGCCACAAGTTACTACTCGCTCTGATATGATGTCATATTTTGCTACGACGTAAACCCCACTTACTCGCTCACTAAAAACAACTTCGCTTTGAGCCACAGGTTAGCATTCTCCCATTCATTCATTCATCCATTCACATTTTTCATTCATTTATTCACATTTTTAATTCATTTATTCACATTTTTCATTCATTTATTCACATTTTTCATTCATTCATTCACATTTTTCATTAATTAATTCACAGTTGTCATTCATTCAACCATTCATTCATTCATTAATTCGCCCGTTCATTCATTCAGTGCGAGTAAATGCGAATTATTTAAACAGCAAATATGGAGGCTAATCTAATTCTCTCAGACTAGAATAGCTTTACAACAATATATTTTTTTAATCCAAATTATAATCGAACATTGATGTATTTCTAATTGCATCAACAAACATTTACATACACATAGGCATGTGTAAGAAAAAAAGGTTCAAGCGCCTGGGCGTAGTGATTTCAAATGGAACAAAGCCGAATGCTTATGTCTATTTAAAGGCATTCTCCACACAAGTGTTTCACTGCTGTTTGTTTGCTATATTCATTAATTGAGCAGGAGAGGTTCAAACACTGACCCTTCTCATTCCTATTCACCCTTTACCTACTCAATGCTGAGCGTCAGGTTAGAAACTGAGAATTCTAGACAGTGGCAAGTATACATTTCTAAGTCATTGGTTTAACTCGGCCCTGGGTTCAAATCCCACAACCTGCCACACAAGAGGTCACTGTTAACTCATTCCGCCATTCCATATTGCATAACCCCTCTCTATAGTACGGGCCCACCTCCTGTTTTCGGTCACTATCCTCCCCCGACACTATCACGTTGGAAATTAATATAATATACTTTAGGGTTTTATTTGTTGTTTTAATTGGGGTGTTTTTGTGGGTTTATTTTGGGTGTGGGGGGGGGGTGTTGAGAAGGCATTATTTCAAAGTTTTACCCCGTCCTGATATGACCTTAGATGTTGCTAGGACGTAAAACAAAAACAAACAAACAACAATCAAAGTTTTACATTGTCTCCCGCTAATGAGGGTTCGTTTGTTTTTGGTTTATGTCCTGCCAACATTAAAGTCATATCAGGACAGGTACCGACTTGTGACAGTATGCGCTCATGACAACTTTATAGTGCTGCCCCACTGGGACCATGACCCGATATCGTTATCCTGATACTGAGTCAACCAGTCCTTGTCCCATCCGATTAATGTTGAGTGCCAGCAAAGCTAGGGACAAGCATCAATTTAATAAGTCATTGGTGTGGCTCGGCTGGAATTCGAACTCCCGACCTTCCGCACGGGAGGCCTGCGCTCTACCGATTCGGCCACCGCGTGCGGTGCTAATGAGGGAGTCTGCGTGGACTGTTAGGAGGCCGAAGCGGCGTAGATCCCTGTGAACAGCCGCGCGCAGCTGCAGTGCTCGAGCAGCAGGCGGGCGGTAAACTGCACCGGGCTGACAGGTCTGCGGTCCGGGGCGGCTCCTAAACCACGTATTCAACGCGACCGGCAGTAGTGAAGCGCGGTTTTGGAGACCCGGCGCGCAGACGGCGCCGGCCCATCAGCGCCAGTGACGTCACACACGCTCCGCGCCTCACCCGACCCGGTGCAAGGAACGGTGACTTCCTGAATGTCGTCTGCCTGTCACTTAATGTCGCCAGACGCGACCGGATGTGCCTTTTGTGCGCACGCGTGTGCGTGGGTAGGGGCGTATTTGTGTGAGTGAGAGTGTGTGTGAGTGTGTGTATGTGAGTATGTGAGTATGTGAGTGTGTGTTTGATTGTTTTGTTTGTTGTTGTCTTACTTCCTATCAACATCTAACTAAGGTCATATCAAGACGGGAGTGTGTGTTTATATGAGTGCGCGCGTATGTGTTTAAGTGCATGTATCTGAGTGTGTGTATGTTGTAAGTGTGTGTGAGTGTGTGCATGTAATTATGTGTGTGTCTGTGCATGCGTAAGTGTGAGTGAGTGTGTGTGTGCTGGTATTGACAGAAGTTTGCATTCAATAATTTCGAGATACTGGCCGGCTGCATTCGATCCAATGAGAGCGACCTGCTTGTAGCTTGCGATCTTTCAGTCAGACATATCGACTGGCTGCATTCAAACAATTCAAACTCAATGGCCGGGTGTATTCAAGATACAATCCAGTGAGTGTGACTGACCAATTGCATTCAATCAACTCTGAGATACTAAAGAGGTTTCATTGCATTTAATCAACTACACGGTATTAACGAGGGTTCATTGCAT
Source organism: Branchipolynoe longqiensis (assembly GCA_030323885.1). NCBI lineage: Eukaryota > Metazoa > Annelida > Polychaeta > Phyllodocida > Polynoidae > Branchipolynoe > Branchipolynoe longqiensis. Next base: position 23,801,704 of record CM059201.1, on the reverse strand, counting down.
TCAATCAACTCCGATGTACTAAAGGCTACATTCCTTACACGCGGTATGCGGCATGCGAATGTGAATGCGGCAAAGAATGGAAAAGCATCTAAGTGAATGGGGGTGCTTCCATGCCTCCAAATGCAAATGCAAATGCGGCAACTGAATCGGTCCCTGTAGCCATCGGTGTGGCATGCGAATGTGAATGCTGCTGCGTTTGCCATAGAAACCAATACCATTCCTTCACAAATTGGGAGGAAAAACCCCAACAAATGTTGGGGGTTGGCATATATCTACGCCGCATATACGACATTCGCATGCCGCATACCACGTGTAAGGAATCCTAGCTTAAGGGGGGGGGGGGGGCGGGGTTTCATTTAAGCCACTCAGATGGTTTCAGTCCAGTTCCACCAGATTAGAAATACGTATGGAGTGCATTCAATCAGAACAACTAGTATTTAATCAATTCAGATGTAAGCTGACCGGCTACATCCCACTAAGCGATTAACTTTCCCAGATTCATTCAATCAAGTGACTATGCCAATCAATTGCATTCAATCAAATTGTGTATATCACATTATCAGCTAAGCGCATTCGACGAAGTTATGCGGCTGGCATCATTTAATCAAATCACAAAGAATAGTCAGACATATTTAATCAAAGCAGACAATGCAGTTACAACATATCCAATTCAATACAATTGCCTAGATTCAGACGACAAATGTGAACATTCTGGCAGCGCGATTTTCACATGTATTCATTCCATACACATTCGCTATATCTTAACCAAATATTCACATATTCTAGAAGTACCAACTACATTACACATGATAGAGCGACTAATCATGACCTTTTTTTTCTATTGTGTGCACCACCTGTCATCAGTCTTGACAGCAGATGACATTTAGCAGCTCCAACGACGCAATTCACCATCGATTGCATCCACAACACGAAAGGGAAAGGAGACGAAATGAGAGGGGGGGGGCGGGAGCGCATGCACTCTTATTTGTGACAGGTTCAACTTCCATTTACTCATTTCACTATTATTTTATTACTATTATTAGAAACCAATCTGAAATTCAAATATCTAGATAACTAAGACACCCATCGTATGCTTAGCTTTCAAGGGGATACAAATCAAACAAATATAACTAATTCCATTTCCTGTGGCATTGAATTAAAGCTAATTTCCAGCAGCGGTGCTCTGACTTATTTAAAACTGTCAGGAAAACGTCGGCTTCCCACGTGATATATTCAGAAGAAGAACACGGTGAGATTCTCCCAGGACGCACACCAATCATCGCCCATTTTGCGTTCAAACTAATTAAATTAGAGCCCCCCACAGAATGCATCTAATTAGCTTCAATTAGGGCGAGTGTTGCTCTAAGACCGCCTTCTTCGTTAGGGCCGCTGGGTTTGTTATCGTTGGTTTTGTGTGCACGCGTTTCTTTGTGTTTGAAGTCATCTGTGTCTGGGGGGGCGGGGGCGGGGGGGGGGGGGGGGGCGCCCACCAGAGGATAACAGATACATATTGAATATTGGCTGTTGTAGCGAACGCGAGAAGACACGCACAAAGAAGAGAGAAAAAAGGGAAGAAGAAGAAGAAGTAGCAGCAGCAGAAGAAGAAAGATATCTAGACATTGTTCTGGCATACATTGTTCAGTATTATCTGTTAAATGATTAAAGAGTTTTTAAATATATTAGAATGAGGTGTACATTTTGACTTCTTTGAAATGATAATAAAATTGATATATTAATTGTATTATGTTATTTTTATTAATCTACATGATTTAATAAATTCGGCACCTTAGAAGTAGTATTCAGTAGTAGTAGGCTGTGAATTCATTTGAGTATGCCCATAGCACTGCCAACCAGCACTTTTTCTACAAGGTTCTTTAGCTGGGGAGACAGGGCCTGTGGCAGTAAGTACCCACACCCATATATAACTATCTCCACTCATCTCTATAATTCCGTTAATAACAGTTGTGAGGAACTCTATCACACATTTCTGTAAGGAGTTCAAAAAGTGGGCATTGGTTGGCATATATATATATGACACAGGTGTTCAAGTCCCATAGAACTTCAATTAGAAGGCTAAGTTGTAGGATTTAAATTCATCGGAGTCGCGTACAACGCGGATTGCAGTTGGAAGACCATTCATATTGGCTAGCCTAAGTATAAGGTGATGACAGTCTTTGCTGGTATTACCAGGCTGATCACTCGGCTCGGCCTACTGCGTCGGGGCGAGTCCATACGCTACCATCGAAAGGAATGATTTTACCCCCGCTACCGTCCCTATAGACTACATCACGGTTCCAGCGGCGCGGTGCATTGTGGGATGTGTCAGAGCAAAACAACCCCCCCAAAAGCACATGGCACATGCTAATACACTGGGTGCAGCAATGAAATGTGCTAGTTTCAGCTCATCTCAGCTCTTCTTTGAAACATAGAATACTAACTAAAAAAATATATATAATAAATTAAGATATTAATCTTTTATCCAGCATTGCATTTACATCAATATAATCAGCACATCTTATGCCATGTGCATTTAGATTTAGAAAGATCTAGGCACTCAGACTAGTAGCCACAGCCAGAGTACTCAATGCATTGTCAATGGCAGTGAGTAATCTCCATACAGAAAAAGTAAAATATTGCTAAAACCACACCACCTAGACACAAACCGCTTGGAACACATATAGAAAACAGGTTTAACAAAAAGATTATATTAAATTGATATGGTTAGGGTTTGGGATTTCTATTAGTTTTGAATAAAACTGACGTTTTTCAATGTGCGTATAGGCAAACTCAATGGCCGTACGCCTTTGCTTTGCTCCCAAGGCCGTTTTCGGCGCATGCGCAGTCGGAACCGTGATGTAGTCTATTGGGGGCGGTGCAAAAGCTGGCAGAAATGAGACTGTGTATCTAAAGGCCTTGGCACACTATGACGTACAGCGTTAGCATGTGCTCAATGTTGGAAAATTTGGCAGTACGTTGGCATTCGTCAAACTTTTCAATGGCGGGGGATAAAAATGGGCATACACACAACGTACACACAACCTATGTAACGTATGCAGAAAGTATCTCTGATCTATTGCTAGCATATGAGAGCGTTCATGTGCCTCGTAAAACGTTCGCAAAATGCTCGCATATGCTCACGGTACACTGACCAACATTATGTACATTACTACATCGCCAGAAGTAACGGCGTATACGCTAAGTATGCTGGAGATATGGCAGGCATATGTTTGAAGTACATTAGGAGTACGTTATGCATCCATTGGCAGTATGCGGACTGTTCGTGGACTGCACATTCCCACCAGCTGAACATATGGCTAATGTGCAGCAACGTATTCCAATGTATCCCTAACGTACTCCCAACATATGCCGATGTATCCAGAACGTACACGCAGCTTACGTTCAACGTACAAACCACACGTCGACACACATTGGAAATTTTGAGCATGCACAACAATTTTTCGGAGCCTCAATGCCCGGCGACGTAAGACAACATATAACGACGTACCCGGAACGTACCCAACGTACGCCCAATGTATACGTACCAGATGACAACATACGCCAACGTGTTGGTCGAAAATCACATACATCGGCATATGCTAAGGCTATACGTCGTAGAGTGACAGCCCCTTTAGCAGTACACATGCACTGAGTTATATTATTGTTTTCTTTCGACTGGACGCAGTGGCCGAATCGGTAGAGCGCAGGATCCCGTGCGGGAGATTGGGAGTTCAATGCCTGGTCGTGTCAAAGCAATGACTTATATAATTGATACTTGTCTGTTCCTAGCCTGGCACTTGACATTAATAGGATAAGACAAGGACTAGTTAGGTCAGTGTCAGGATAATATGACCGTGTGGGATATTGTGCCATGGTGCCAGTGGCCTATTCTCCCAGTGGGGCAGCACTATGAAAAATAGTCATGAGAGTGCATTGTCACAAGTCAGTACCATCCTGATATGACCTTAGATGTTGCTAGGATGTAAAGCTCCACCAAACAAACAAATTATTTTCTATGCACTACATTCTAATAACTTCATATGGCACTAATGTTCTTGGACGGAGCATAGCACATCCTGAATATCTGTACATAATAATAACAGATATAATGCTCAGTTTACCGGACGAGACAGCCGAATAAGTTGAGTGTTCAATTCTCGTGTGCGAGTCGTGGGTTGAAATATACGCCCGAGTCAAACCAATGACTTACAGAATCGATATTTACCGATACCTAACCTGGTGCTAGGCATTACTAGGATAGGACCAGGAGTGTTTTTTTTCAATATCAAGATAATCTGGCGGTTATGGTGCCAACGGAACATTACCCCACTGAGACAACACTATAAAGCTGGCATGCGTGCTCACAGACACAAGTCGGTACCCGTGCTGAAATGATCCTAGATGTTGCTAGGACGTCAACCCAAACAAAATGGAGGCTACAGATATAATCCAATATCGCTGACACAGCATATATAGAGGGTATCCTTCTATGGGACCTCTGCTGAGGCATGAGTGCAGCAGATGTCCTGACATTTAAAAACATGCCCAAGGTTAGAAGGAGCTGCCTGTCACCAGTATAACGACCCATTACCCCCCCCCCCCCCCCCCCCACCCCCACCCCCCCCCCCATCAACCTCACTCCGCCCCCCCCCCCCATTTTGGTTTGTCTACCACCCCTCCCGTCCTCCCGCTATGGGTATGACAGCACCGCCATTGGCCGCGCAGACAAATTACTGACCTTGCCAACGCCAGGTCAAGGTCATCGTCAAAGGTTGCACCAAAGGTCAAAAGCGCCATCGGAAACACGCGGCGTTGTTTTCAACCTGCAGTCTTACACTTAGCGGCAGCTTAGTAAATGTTCAGCGTGATTTGGTGTGATTTTAAATTCGCAAACAACAAATAAAAGGGGAGACAATTATACTCATAGAACCCCAAGCCCTGACGCTTGAAGGCATCCATCAATGCCCCACATATGAAACAGAGATGCATTGGCGACGTGAATCGAACAGGAAACCATTACAATTGCTTCCCGGGTGATTCGAAGGGTGATTGCTTATCGTTAGCAACGCGATGCCTGCCGAGGACGCAATCAACCGGAAATGACGTGCAGATGACACGACTTCCGGTGCGTCCGACGTGATGGCTTCCGCAAGACAGAGAGCGATGGCCGCGCGTGGTTGACATGCTGCCGTTCGTGACAGTGACAGTAAGGCGCCCTCCCCGACTGTCCGGCCGGGGCCAGATAAAGTCGGCGGCCGGTGACAAATGGACCTGACCCGGGACAAGGTCACCACTGATTTAGTGACCTTGCGACGTTAAAGGTCACACGGGTTTGGCTGGACAGGGTATATCATGGAATGTTCTGGGTGGGTGAACGTGTCAGGTCAGGTCAGGGCGCATTCGCATTCAATATAGATGTTCTGAAAGGTAGGTCATTAGCTGGGAAGTATATAACTTAGTAAGGAGGGTGGAGTACTAGTGACAGCTGTGACCATCCGTGCTATATTGGTGTGAAAGGTGATATACTACAGTGGCAGGTCTTGGCACTTCGGGAAGAGACAGGTAGGTGCAGGTGCTCATGTTTAAAACAAATTTATTCATTTGTTTTTAATCCGCTATATTTGTGAAACTACTCATAGCAGAATAAACAAGTTGTGTAGATTTTAAGTTACATGCGTGACCCCCCCCCCCCCCCACCCGCCCGACGCCAGCTACTTTTGTTCTGTATTTAGACATTTCAAATAAATGTAGAATGGAAAAAAATACCTTTGTCACACATCCCAAGTCACGCTTTCACAATGGCTATGTTCTCACTTTGGGTCTCTGACATTATTCTAATCCCTTTCCTATGTATTTCATTATATACATATATATATATATATATATATATATATATATATATATATATATATATAACGTATGGGCCTTACTCTACCAGGTTCATTGTTTATTTGCCATACATATGTGGAATTGTTGTATTAAAATATGCTGCTGCCATTGATAACCTTTAGTCCTGTTTGATTTTTCACACAACTAAACCAAGCAACCAGAAACTGCTGAAAACACCGTTAATAATTTATTGTAACACATTACATATGTCCCCCATTACTGCGCTTTCAATGGAATGTGGTTGTCATAATATAGTCATTATATACATCACAAGGCGGTGCAGGTGGTGTAATATAAAACTATAGGAATATAGAACAGGACTAGGAATATAGAACAGAATTCACAGTTGATCGACGATTGAAAATACAGTAAAACCTCTCTAAATCGACTGACATTCGGACCGACTTTAAGGGAGGTGGTATATATATATATATATAGATATGAATATACAGTTAAGTTAAGTAAAATACATTCGGTTATGCAGAATATCTCCAGCGAGTGGGATTATAGTGTTCAACGTAATACAAAAAAAAAGTATAATAAAAAAGAATTTGTGGTGGTACTTACAGGAAGTGACTCTAGCTGGCACCTGTGTTAAAGAAAAGGAGGAATGAGCTAATATGCAAAATACAATAATAAAATATGCGAGTGCCTGTGTTAGTTATAATCAGATGATAGATTATATAACATATACATAGCATATATAATAGTATTTCGCATCGCAGAAAAATGCAGCAATATTGACTTAAAATGAGGAATAACACAGGAAAACCATAAAATATATAATGAAACCCTGCTATAAAAGCAGGCCCGTGAAATATGTCTATCTCAGTCGGGGTAATTTCAATTATTGCCGGGCCGTCGTTAATGTGTCAAGGTTTTATCAGAATCTGGACAAATAGTGGTTAACTGTAGAACCATTAATAACGATACCCTTATCTGAGGGGTGAGTAATCGCTGCTCAAGTCTCGCGATAAGTTGACGGAAATGAACCCTCTAATTCACTTAGATGCAAAATGGGCTATTTCTTTTATGAAACGCTCATCATTACCGGAAATTCTCAAATTGTGAACACCACGGAGATTATCAGATTACTTTCCATCAATGTCGCTAGACGTTACGCCACACTATATGTAGAATAATCGGTACAATAATATAAAATAATAATTTCCTTCCGCGCCTTTATACTCGCATAATACGTGATGCATTACACACATATATATATATATGTATATATATATAGAGATATATATAGTGTATATATACAGTGTATATATAGTTTATGTATAGTGCACAGATAGTGTATATATAGTGTATAAATCAGGCTACGACCTGGGAAGAGAGGATGAGGAGTGGTGGGAAGCCTCATTTATTTACAACAGGCCCTTGGCCGAGCAAATACATATAGCCCTAGCTAATTCAAGTTTTATTTTGTTTGTTTGTTGTTGTTTTACGTCCTAGCAACATCTAAGGTCATATCAGGACGGCACCGACTTGTGACAGTGCGCACTCATGGCGACTTTATAGTGCTGTCCCACTGGGAAACCAGGCCGCCGACACCATGATCTGATATCCCACTCAGTCACTTTATCCTGGCACTGAACACACAAGTCCTTGCCCTGTCCTAATAATGCAGAGCGCCTGGCTAGGAAGTGACAAGTATCAATTTTATACCCCTGTCACACTACGACGTAACGAGCTAATGTGAGCCTAACGTGGTGATTTTTTGTCATTACGTTGATGTACGTTGGATTGCGTTATGATGACATCATAATGATGTTAGACTGACATCGAGGTACGTCATATTACATTGTGTTACGTCGAGTTACGTCGAGGTTTTGGACATGCTAAAAAATTTCGATGTAGTTCGAACGTAAGGGTTTACGTTCGCCGTTCGTTCTGTTCACGTTCAGCGAACATCAATGACGTTAAACGGACGTTAGGCAAACGCTGCTCACTACGTTCAACTACGTTCCACTACGTTGACCCACATTAAACCGGGTGGAAATGCCCACACGGTGTAATGGGAACATCAGGAGAACGTCAGGAGAACATCAGGAGAACGTCAGGAGAACATACATTCAGCGTACGTTCAACGTCTCATGACATATGTAACATCACGTAACGTTCTTCTGGCGATGGAATAACATTCATAACGTTCCGTGAGCATAATGACGTTGTCCTCTCTCATTGAATGATGGTATCACTACGCTTTACCGACGTTACGCTCTCGTCCACTACACTGCATCCACGTTCAACTTGTGCCCAAATTTGCATACTATGCCGAGAAGTTCAACGTTCTTCACGTTCTCCCTACGTTGACATCGTTACGTCGTAGTGTGACAGGGCCATTAAAGTCATTGGTTTGACTCGACCAGGGTTCGAACCCACGACCTCACGATCTACCAGCATGGGAGACGGACGCTCTAACTCATTCAGCCATCACGTCTGGTATATAAAAGTTTTAAGTCCGGAGTTCATGAGACTCAAAAGAAATCGAGTGGGCACATGACCTAGGCGGTAGTGGCGCCAGCCTTGCATAGTGGGAACCGGCCCGCAGCAGACAGTGCCTTCAATATGATTATTAAATAATAAATAGCAATTAGCATGCACAATAATATATCAAATGTGAATTAATGCTCCGCCCCTTTATACTCATGTATTACATTATATATCACATATATAGATCATGTGTAGTGTATATATAGTGAACTGAGTCAGAATGCCAACGGTTGGTTGTTAGAGTTTTACGTCCTAGCATCATATAGGATCATATCAGAACGGGTACCGACTTGTCACGGTGACCCAATATCCTACTCAGTCACATTATCCTGACACTGAGCTAACCAGTCATTGCCCTATCCTAATAATGTTGAGCGTCAGGCTAGGGAGCGACAAATATCAATTTGGAAAGTCATTGGTTTGACTCGTCTGGGAATCGAACTCTCGATCTTCCGCAAGGGAAGGTTGCGCTCTGACGATTTGGCCACCGCGTGCGGTCAAATGTGAATGAAACCGTCGTATTTTATTAGGCAAAACTGTAAAGAACGCACGTTCTTAAACTTGGCGGTTTTGATCCATCCGTAAAATAACTGAAACCACATTTTTATTGCATGATTCGAAACCAAGTACGGCTAGACGCCATAACCGATGCGGACCAGCGCATTCACTAGTATTAAACAGCCCCCTTAATGATGCTCTATGTGCCTGATCAAGAACTAAGTCAGCGTGCCTGACTCATAAGTCATAGCGCACGGAAAGCACGCCGTAAACCAGCTGCGGAAACCCAGACCGGAAGTGTTCGATCGGTTTGCACATGACCCGCAGCCTCCCATGATGGATACTTGTAACTGTTGCACCGGTCCATCATAATGGCGTCTGGTCAGCGGTTCTCCAACTGTCACCTGCTCTGTATAAGTCAGTCTCCAAAAGGTTACCCTCCAACACCCACTCTGCTTAAAGCCTATGACTGCCAATAAAATGATTTTATGGCACTGCTGCGATATTTAGTATACTTTTTTTGCAACAATTGTCTTTTATGCATAGTGATGTAGGCAGTATTTGGGAATCTGGCGGGAAATGGATGATTGTTATTTCAGCGCGCATGCGCCAGCTAATTGGCCTGTCGCTGGTCACCCCCCCCCCCCCCCCCCGCCCCCCTGTCCGGCAGGTCTTTATGATTCAACGCAGGCCCCGCCGGCACCAGTGGGTGTGTGCGGGCAGGAGGCATGTTTGTGCAGGAGGGTCGGTCGCTGGGACCCCCACCTGTCAGTGCCAAATGCATCTGACCACTTGCCCAGAATGCTAAAGAGCGATCACCAGTAGTGGCCACTGGGCAGTGTGACACAAGGGTTGGCTTTGTTGTTTTTGTGTGTGTGGTTCTTGTTGTTGGGGGTGGGCTGTTTTTCTTCTTTTATTTGTTCTTTTCTTTTGCGGGTGGTTGGGGTGGGACGTCCACTTGTGACAGTGCGCCCTACTGGAAGACCAGGCCACAAAGACCATGACATCAGTCATATTATCCTGATACTGAGCTAACCAGTCCTTGCCCTATCCTGTTATTAAGGCCAAGCACCAGACCCAATATCCCACGCAGTCACATTATCCTGATACTGTGCTATCCATTCCTTCTATCCTAGTAATGCTGAGTTGTTTGTTTGTTGTTGTTTTACGTCCTAGCAACATCTAAGGTCATATCAGGACGGAGTAATGCTGAGCGCCAGGCTAGGTAGCGGCAAGTATACATTTTATAAGTCATTGGTTTGACTCGGCTGGAATTTGAACTCCCGAACTTCCGCAGGGGATACCTGCGCTCTACCGATTCAGCCATCGCGTCCGGTAGGAAGGAAGCAAATGTTCTCCCACTCGACCGTGCCCTCCAGCCCCTATGATCTAGGCCGACTCGACTGGAGTGTGACAATGAATAGCGCAGTTCTTAAAAATAGAATTCGCTATGCAAATAATCTTCAAAAGAAACTATTGTTATGCTTCGTTCAGAAATCTTCTAGGATACATACAACAAAGCCCCATCCCGCCGCCATGACCCACCCGCCCAGACTATTTCAATCAGCCTCACATTAAAGCTAACATTCCTTATACGTGGTATGCAGCATGCGAATGCGAATGCGAATAAAAATAGAAAAACATGTAAATGAATAGTGGTGCTTCCATACGTCCGAATGTGTGAATGCGAATGCGAATGCGAATGCGGCAAATGGTTTGACCCATGGACCGATCAGTGCGGCATGCGAATACAAATACTGCTGTGTTTGCCATAGAAAACAATACTGTTCCTTCACAAATTTGGAGCAAAAACCCCAACAAATGTTGGGGGTTGGCATATATCTAACACATTTGCATGTCGCATGCAGCATGCCACATGCCGCATACCGCATAAGGAATCTTAGCTTAAGGCAATTTTATTGGTAATGTTGATCTATTGGAAGAGGAAGCGACTTCAGCGATAAACAACGGCGATCATTCCTCGCAAATGTCGCAATTTGCCGCTAAACTTAGCTTTTGCCATAGCAACCCGCTTCATCGCCACAGTCCACCCCTTTCCATTCATTGCCATATCCTAGTAATGTTGAGCACCAGGCAAGGCAACGAAAAGTACAAATGTTGTCTCAGGTTTGACTCGGTCAGGGATAGATCCCTCGCCTCCCAGTCGATGTAGACTGCGCTGTTTCCGCTGGGCATTAGGAATGTGTGGGGAGGTAATATTTAATATACAAAGAAATCAGCTATGCATATTATCTTTAAGTTTAAAGCTGCATCAAATTTTCAAAACCAAAATAATTAAATAGATTTGACTCTTCATACCTAACTTAGATATTGATGCACATATTAAGCATTTATTGCCACATAGAAGGGAACACTGAGACAATTTGATAGAACCTGTTAGTGTTGAAGACTATGGGGTCAGAGTTTTGGCGTGCTTGCCAAAACTAAGTTTACATGCTTGAATTTCAAATATCTCGAAACTTATCCATTTAAAATCAAAGTTACTTTAAGCTGAAATAAGGTAGATTATAACGATCAATTTAATATATTTATCTCAGAAAAATTACCAAAACGCAAAACCATCGGACTATGCAACTTTAAATACTGATTAGAATTTCAACATATTTCAGCTCATGAGCCCGTCGGTCATGGCTGAGATTGTTATGCAGTGACGGCGATTGTGGGTACATTAACAACAACAGTGAGCAGTTGATGCTATATATAATGAAACTATCAACTACTTAGGTGCGTGAGTGTGTGTGTGTGTGTGGGTAGATGGGTGGGAGAGTTAGTAGGACCAATCTATAGATCTATTTCATATGACGTCAGCTTAGGTATTTAGGTCAGTGTGCATGCAGCTTGGCTGCAGGACAACACACTGTCACACTGCAAACTCAATGGCTATGAGCAATCTTCATAGAGAAAATGTGAAATATCTCTAAAACCACACCACCTAGCAACAAACCGATTAGAACACATATAGAAAACATGTTTAACAAACAGATTATATTAAATTGATAAGGTTAGGGTTCTGTATTTCTATTAACTTTGAATAAAACTGACCTTTTGCACTGCAAACCTCCCTCAATGCATTGTCAATGGCCGTGAGCAATCTTCATACAGAAAAAGTTAAATATCTCTAAAACCACACCACCTAGAAACAAACCGCTTGGAACACATATAGAAAACATGTTTAACAAACAGACTATATTAAATTTATAAGGTTAGGGTTCTGCATTTCTATTAATTTTGAATAAAACTGATGTTTTGCACTGCACGTACCGGCAAACTCAATGCATTGCCGTGAGCAATCTCCATACAGAAAGGGACCTGACGGGATGGCCGCATGAGTTAGAGCATCCGTCCCCGGTGTTGGTAGACGGTGGGGTCGTGGGTTCGGACCCTGGTCGAGTCAAACCAATGGCTTAAAAATTGATACTTGTCGCTTCCTAGCCTGGCGCTCAGCATTATTAGGATATGGCAAGGACTGGTTGGCTCAGTGTCAGGATAATGTGACTGAGTGGGATATCAGGTCATGGTGCTGGTGGCCTGGTCTTCCAGTGGGGCAGCACTATAAAAGTCACCATGAGTGCGCACTGCCACAAGTCAGTACCCATCCTGATATGACCTTAGATGTTGCTAGGACGTAAAACAACAATACACAAACAAATCATACAGAAAAAGTTAAATATCTCAAAAACCACACCACCTAGAGACAAACTGCTTTGAACACATAGAGAAAACATGTTTACCAAACAGATTATATTAAATTCATAAGGTTAGTGTTCTGCATTTCTATTAATTTTGAATGAACCTGACGTTTTTCACTGCGCGTACCGGCAAACTCAATGGCAGTGTGCCTTCGTTCTGCAGACTGGCTGCGCGCGCATACACGATGTTTATAAACATTGAAAGGGGTCTATTTGTACCACAGAAACTCGCAGAATAATACCATGCAGTTCTGCTGGGCATGGCGGTATAGCTCCACAAGCACAGCGCTATTGGGAGATACTGGTGCACTGGTGCATTCCGCAACCAATTCCCACACGATTTCGGCAAAACTCGCAACAACAAAAACATAACAAAACAACAACCGATGGCGTTGTTTCTAGGCCCTCTCTCCCCCCCCCCCCCCACACACACCATCTGAACTTTGAAGGGGATTCCATAATCACCAGCTTGATTCACAATTATTATCCACTTCAATTATGTTATCATGTACAAATAAATCCCAAAAATTACATCTGGAAATAAAATTGAAGAAGATTAAAAAGAAGAAGCAAACTCAGTTACTTACTTACAGTTACAATAAAGGAAAGGTTTGCTTATTTGTTTGTCCCGAGGAAAGTGAACATAGTTGACATTTAGTGCACTAATATTACTTCTGAAGTAAATAAAAGCGACATTCAATGATTATCTTTTTGTATTCAACTTCGCTACTCATATCAGACGGCGTTTACTCTCACTGTCTCAGACCGACATCACCCCGGTCTCAGGCCGACATCACCCCGGTCTCAGGCCGACATCACCCCGGTCTCAGACCGACATCACCCCGGTCTCAGGCCGACATCACCCTGGTCTCAGGCCGACATCACCCGGTCTCAGGCCCACATCACCCCGGTCTCAGGCGGACATCACCCTGGTCTCAGGCCGACATCACCCCGTCTCAGGCCGACATCACCCCGGTCTCAGGCCGACATCACCCCGGTCTCAGGCCCACATCACCCCGTCTCAGGCCGACATCACCCCGGTCTCACCACACACCCCCCACCACATCACCCCGTCTCAGGCCGACATCACCCCGGTCTCAGGCCGACATCACCCCGGTCTCAGGCCCACATCACCACGGTCTCAGGCCCACATCACCCCGGTCTCAGGCCCACATCACCCCGGTCACGCCCCACTGCACCCCCTCTCCCTATACGGGCATCATACGCGCGCATTGTGGTTAGTGAAGCGGAACGGTGAGTGCTGTTTCCATTAGCCTGGTCCCCTGTCCACTGTCACTGCGTCAGGGACGCAGCGCGGGCAGACGACAGACGAGGCGGTGGTAGTAGGGAGCGTGGAGGCAAAAAGATAATGGAATTGTTGCAATGTCAGGCAGGGGTCATGAAGTAAAGTTGGATAGGATGAGGGCGTGGGCGTGGGTGTGGGCGTGGATGCGGGCGTGGGCGTGGGTGTGGGCGTGGGTGTGGGTGTGGGTGTGGGCGTGGGTGTGGGTGTGGTTGTGGGTGTGGGCGTGGGTGTGGGTGTGGGCGTGGGTGTGGGTGTGGGCGTGGGTGTGGGTGTGGGCGTGGGTGTGGCGTGGGCGTGGGCGTGGGTGTGGGTGTGGGTGGGGTGTATGGGTACAGTAAGGATGGGAGGAGGAAGCGGATGTTGGGTTACTGCTATATCATTTATTACAACAAATATATATATAAATAAAAGACAAACATTCCTCCAGTGTCTGACGCGAGGGGGGCGTCCGCCCCGCAATTTACCCGATAGCTGGGAGGGGGGGGGGGGGGAACTCCCCCAATGGGCAAGAGGAAATATAGGATATACAAGGGTCACAAGTTTGGTGTATTAGATACAATCCCGATAAGTTTTGTTTTGTTTGTTTGTTGTTGTTTTACGTCCAAGCAACATCTAAGGTCATATCAGGACGGGTACCGACTTGTGACAGTGCACACTCATGGTGACTTTATAGTGCTGCCCCACTGGAACACCAGGCCACCAGCACTATGACCTGATATCCCACTCAGTCACATTATCCTGACACTGAGCCAACCAGTCCTTGCCCTATCCTAATAATGCCGAGCGCCTCGCTAGTAAGCAACAAGTATCAATTTTTAAGTCATTGGTTTGACTCGACCGGGGTTCGAACCCACGACCCCACAATCTACCAACACGGGAGATGGACGCTCTAACTCATTCGGCCACCCCGTCTGATTCCCGATAAGTGATGTGGGTTCTAAAATGTGATGCTTCCGTCGGATTGTGCAGCTTTAAATTGGTAAATTAGGTTTGAACCTGTGGCAGAGTTATCAGGCTGTGGTGAGAACATTTAGTTTGCTACCCCAACCCAATGTAAAATATTCCGATAATCGGCAGAGGGGGAAATGGAAATCCTCTATTAATATTTTGTGTGGCCGGCCAAGAGTGTGTGTATATGTATGTTGTGTGTATGAGCCTGTCTCAAAAGGTGATAACTCTTCTTTTTTTTTTTTGTCCATTGTAACAATTGATACAAAACAGCACAGAAATGGATACACTGAAAACACAAGGACATTTGCTTCAAATCAATATGTATTCTATTGGGATTATGGAACACCTTGTAAAAAATAAATCAGTTCATCCTGAGCAAATGCATAAGCAGATAGTATGTTGATCGCTACAATGGACAAAGTTTTGTCCCATATTGCTTAACACCTTTTGAGACAGTCTCATATATATATATATATATATATATATATATATATATATATATATATATGACTTGGCCCATGCTTGAGGATGGTAATTATGGAATTTGGGATGATTGGCAGGTCTGGGTGATTGCACTCAGGGCCTGGCTCTCTGCTGAGGTAGGGGTCAATGCACACAGGGGTCAGGGTTGGTGGCCACAGGTCAACCAGCTCTGGTGGTGGGCAGACCACTGGTGGTCATGGTAACCAGGAATCCTGAGTCCCTATTGGAGGAGCTGGGAATGCCGCCTCCCTATTGGTTGAGAGAATGGCATGATCCTATACCAAGAATCCATGTACTACATATAATAAAGCAGAGGGGCTTGGACTCTCTCTTCTTACACTCTTACTTTGCTTTATTCTTTCTCTCTGTCTGTATTGTTTTTCACTTTAGCCTACCTACATAGCCACAGACTCGAACACCAACCATACACCAAGTTCCACTCTCCAACTGGAAGATTGACCTCGGACAAGTTTAATATTTGTAGTGATATTCGTGAGAGAATTATCATGTATTACTATTACTCACATGTGAAATGAGGACAACGACACTGTTGATATTGGTGAATCTCCTTGTTCAAGTGTGCGCGTGGCTAAAAACAACAAAAAGACAAATCACAGAACTGGTTTCATAAACAGCAACTGTGTTCTCTACAGGAATGTCAGATTTTTCAAACCAGATGCCTGATTTTCCATCGCATTCTGTATCTTAATCCTTTATTTGGTGCCATTATCTTAAAAAGAAGAGTGTAATCGAAATCAGAACAAAATCTTTGTAACCACAAACAACCCCCCCCCAAATCTGTGTTTAAAATGCTTTTACTAATTAATTTTAGATCCTTAAAATTGTTCGACAAAAAAAATATAAACAAAACACCAATAGACCTATTTCATGTGACGTCAGCACGGGTATCTAGGTCAGTGCTGCAGGACGACACACTGTGTCACACTGCAAACTCAATGGCTATGAGCAATCTTCATAGAGAACAAGTGAAATATCTCTAAAACCACACAACCTAGAGATAAATAGCTTGGTACACATATAAAAAACATATTCAACGAATAGATTATATTAAATTCATAAGGCTATGGTTCTTCATTTCTATTAATTTTGAATAAAATAAACGTTTTGCACTGCATGTACCGGCAAACTCAATGCATTATCAATGGCCCAGAGCAATCTTCATACAGAAAAAGTGAACTATATCTAAAACCAAACCACCTAGAGATAATCCGCTTGGTACACATATAGAAAACATATTCAAAGAATAGATTATATTAAATTTATGAGGTTACGGTTCTGCACTTCTATTAATTTGAATAAAATAGACGTTTTGCACTGCGCGTACCGGCAAACTCAATGCATTGTCAATGGCCGTGAGTAATCTTGATTTATATTCATACAGAAAAAGTGAAATATCTATAAAACCACACCACCTAGAGAGAAACGCTTGGTATACATATAGAAAACATTTTCAACGAATAGATTATATTAAATTTATAAGGTTTGGGTTCTGCATTTCTATTAATTTTGAATAAAATAAACGTTTTGCACTGCGCGTACCCTCAAACTCAATACATTGTCAATGGCCGTGAGAAATCTTCATACAGAAAAAGTGAAATATCTCTAAAACCATACAACCTAGAGACAAACAGCTTGGCACACATATAGAAAACATATTCAAGGAATAGATTATATTAAATTTATTAGGTTAGCGTTCTGCATTTCTATTAATTTTGAATAAAATAAACGTTTAGCACAGCGCATACCGGTGTGGCGGTTTCAGCCGTGTGCCAGTTTCAGCCGTGCGCATAGATTCAAACTCAAGGCATTGTCAATGGTCGTGAGCAATCTTCCTACAGAAAATACATCAAAAGTGAAATATCTCTAAAACCACACCTCCTATTAACAAATCGATTGGTACACATATAGAAAACATCTTTACCAAAAAGATTATATTAAATTTATAAGGTTAGGGTTCTTGATTTCTATTAATTTTGAATAAAACTAATGTGTTGCACTGCGCGTACCGTCAAACTCAAGGCATTGTCAATAGTGGTGAGCAATCTTCATACAGAAAATCCAGGAAAAGTGAAATATCTCTAAAACCAATCGGTTGGTACACATATAGAAAACATCTTTACCAAAAACATTATATTAAATTTATAAGGTTAGTGACTCACGACCATTGACAATGCCTTGAGTTTGAGTCTATGCGCACGGCTGAAACTGGGGCACGGCTGAAACCGCCACACCTGCAAACTCAATGGCAGTGTGCCTTCGTTCTGCAGCCAAGTGCGCGCGCATACACGATGTTAGTAAACATTGAAATAGGTCTATAAAAACCCACACAAACCAGCACTCTTTGTATTTCCAGAGAGTAGAGGTTACATGTGCATGTGTGGGGGGGGGGGGAGAAGGGGGGGGGGAGAAGGGGGAGCGGGTGGGGGAGAGGTCTTCCGGGGTCGGATCTGGGTTCGCTGGTGCCGGGTGTGGCGGTGGTTAGGACTAGGAGGAGCCCTTCACTGGTCTGTCCGGCACTCATGTGTAGAGGCGATCTGTTAGCCTCTAAACACGTTTATAATGGGACGAGCCCGGGGCTAGCCGCCGCTGGTGCCAGCCTGTCTCCTGGACAACAGTGGCGGTCATGGGGCGCCGTGTGACACAAATATTATATTGCGCACCTTTATTGTGTGTTGTCATGGGGTGCCGTGTGTCACACATATTATATTGCGCACCTTTATTATGTGTGGTCATGGGGCGCTGTGTGTCACCACTATTATATTGCGCACCTTTATTGTATGTGGTCATGGGGCACCGTCTGACACAAATATTATATTGTGCACCTTTATTGTGTGTGGGTATGGGGCACTGTGTGACACACATATTATATTGCGCACCTTTATTGTGTGTGGTCATGGGGCACTGTGTGACACAAACATTATATTGCGCACCTTTATTGTGTGTGGTCATGGGGCATTGTGTGACACAAATATTATATTGCGCAGCTTTATTATGTGTGGTCATGGGGCGCTGTGTGACACAAATATTATATTGTGCACCTTTATTGTGTGTGGGCATGGGGCGCTGTGTGACACACATATTATATTGCGCACCTTTATTATGTGTGGTCATGGGGCGCCGCATAACACAAACATTATATTGAGCACCTTTATTGTATGTGGCAGCAGTGTGGCATCACGTGTAATTTACATGTCTACACACATTCATTCAACATTCAAACATACATGCATACATAATACATATATAGTATATGTAATTTATATATATATATATATATATATATAATACTTCAAAACCATAATATATGGTTTTAAATTATTATATATCAATTACTATAGTATTTAGATTTAATGCAAATAATTATATAATATGTATTCGGTTTAAAATGTAACCTCATTTATCAATATAGAGATATATATTACAATTTACAACTATATATACTATCTATATGAAGAGTTCAGGCGCAAAACCACGTAAACGGAAATTTTAAAAATGCAGATAAAAAGTGGAAGAAAACGTTCAAAAATAGTTTTTGTTTAAATATTCCTACTTACTATGCATTGCTCCATAACCACGTGATCATAGAACAAGTGGAATTAGTGAGAATTAAAATAATTTTGGATTGGCGTTTACATGGTTTTGCACCTGAACTCTTGAATTATATTGTTAAATGAGGTTACAGTTTTTGCATATATATGCAACCATGCAACCATTAACTCATGTTAGTCCGACCTCCTTTAATTGGGAAATCTAACCATCTTACCAAAACATTCACGGAACAGATTTCCACCGTCTACTCATAAAAAAGGTCTATCCAACAACATCATTAACATGCCTATGGACGCTGGGTATAAAGTAGTCTGCTTTAACGAAGATTAACTGTAGATGTTCGAAACTGAGCAGCGAGTGGAGGTCACGGCGACAGAATCAGTGGCACAAAACTTATAGGTAGGTGGCGCGCGGGGTAGCATCCAGACTGTCTGATTTGCATACCCGTATACTAATAAACACATGGTCTGATTATATTATTTACAGTTGGTGTATTTAACAAACATTTAGCTATGGTTTAACATTGGACACTTCTTCGCAATTGGCGCCCCATACCTCAACCGGAACCACCCTACCTCCGTCCCAGCTCCTCACTCCACGTGTAGCTCATGGGGTGAGAGGAGCATGTGGTCACAACCTCCGGGCCCTCTAACAGTAACACCCGGATGTAGGTGTGCGCGTGTTGGTCTGCGTGTGTGGTGTTTGTGTGTGTGGTGTGGTGTGGGGTGTATGTGGTGTGTGTGGTAGGTGGTGTGTGGTGTGCTTGGGTGTTTGTGGTGTGTGAGGGTATGTGGTGTGTGAGGGGGTGTGGGGTATGTGTGGTGTGTATGGGGTTGTGTGGTGTGGGTGTTGTGTGGTGTGGGTATTGTGTGGTGTGGGTGTTGGTGTTTTGGGGTGTTTATGTGGTGTGTGTGATGTGTTTGGGATATGTGGTGTATGCGGTGTGGGGTGTGTGATGTGTGCCATATGGTGTATATGGTGTATGTGGTATGTGGTGTGTGGTGTGTGGTGTGTGTGGTGCATAGTGTGTGGTGTGTGTGCCATGGTGTATGTAGTGTGTGGTATATGGTGTGTGGGTGTATGTGCTGCATTGTGTGTGGTCATCATCATCATGCTGTCAGTCGCAATGCGACAAAGACTGCTTTTATTTCTTAACTGCCGCTATTCTGTGCGGTTGTGCATTTCATAAAAGCTGCTTGCAAAGTGTTGAAGTGCTGCTGGCTTTTGCAAGTTACTAGCAGCACTCTCTCGGGGAGCAAATAGAGGTTGTGTGTGGTGAGCATAGTATATGTGGTGGGTGTGGTATGTGGTGTGTGTGGTTATGAGGCATGTAGTGTGTGTGGTATATGGTGTGTCGCATGTGAGTAGTTGGTACATAGTGTGTGGCGTGTGGTATGTGTGGTGTGTGGTGTGTAGTGTGTGTGGCATGGCATGTGTAGTATATAGTGTGTGGTGTGTAGTATATGTGGTGTATGGTGTGTGTAGTGTGTGTGGTGTATGGTGTCTGTACTGTATATGGCATGTGTGGTATACAGTGTGTGGCATGTAGTGTATGTGGTGTATGGTGTATAGTGTATGTGGTATGTGTGGAATATGGTGTGTGGCATGTAATGTATGTGGTGTATGGTGTGTGTAATGTATATGGTGTGTGTAGTGTGTGTGGCATGTGATGTGTAGTGTGTGTGGCATGTGTGGTATATAGTGTGTGGTGTGTAGTGTATGTGGCATATGGTGTGTGTAGTGTGTGTGGTGTATGGTGTGTTTACTGTATATGGCATGTGTGGTATACAGTGTGTGGCATGTAGTGTACGTGGTGCAGGGTGTGTGTAGTGTATATGGCGTGTGTACTGTGTGTGGCGTGTGGTGTGCCGTCGGGGTCTGTGGGCATCACCAGACCCCCGTCAGACTCATTCCAAACCCATTCTACTCGACAGTGCCTTATTTACAACAACGTCATGCCTGTTTGTGTGTATATTGGGGGTCTTACTAGCAACATCTAAGGTAACATCAGAAAGGCACCACCTTGTGACACCGTGCACTCATACCGACTTCATAGTGCTGCCTCACTCGGATACCACGCTACCAGGACCATCTCACTCAGTCACATTATCGTGATACTTAACCAACCATCACCTGCCTCATCATATCAACGTCGAGCACCAAGTACGGCAGTGCCAAGTGTCAATTTTGGAAGTCTTTGGTTTGACTCGGCCGGCAATTGATCCCATGATCTCCCATACACGAAGCGAGTCCTCTAACCAGTTGGCCGGCCCACCAAGTATGGCATTTGCCATGACAACGGACTTCGTAAAATGGTCTAATTCATCCAGCTATGCTGGTTACCGGCGGCCTGTGGATCCGTCTCGAACAATCCACATCGCAGAGGTGACTGAGCCGAAAAAAAGTAACCTATTGTTTGGTGCACGTAAGCATTTATTTCCCACGAGGGAAAAAAGCTAGTTTAGGAGGGAAAAGAAGAAGGCGGTAAGTAATCCCACGACCACGTGTACAACAGCCGGGCGGCACAGGCCACCCACCATTACTGGTTCACTTGTGTCCAACTGGGTACTAATGGGCCTGTCACACTATGACCTATGGCATTACCGTATGCCGGTGTATGAGGTTTTCGACCAATACGCCGTCATACGCCGTCATAGGTTATGCATAGGTTGAGCATAGGTTGCGCATACGCCGTATACGCTCTTCATATGCCGTCATATGCAGAGCCGCCGAGAAAGTTTTGGGCATGTTCAAAATTGTCAGCGTATGCCAGCGTATGGCTCATATGTTCCTCATACGCTAGACGTACGCTAGGCATATGCCGGCATAGGTTACGTATAGGTTAGGGATGGTCCGGCATAGGTTAGGCGTACGCTTGACCTGTCAATCACAACCATCACGCCACATCAGAGAACGCCATGCATAGGTCAGGTTACGCTTTGAATACGCCGCCATAGGCTAGGGGTAGGTTATGTATAGGTTATGTATAGGTTACGCATACGCTTCAAAAGCTCCCACAGTGCAAAAAGGTTGGCTTACGATGACCTATAACGTTTTTAAAATTTTGCGGTAAGTTATGCATACGCCGCCGCCATAGGTCGTCGTGTGACAGCCCCATAAAACTAGTACAAGTTGTGCTCAGTACAACCTCCATCTGTTGTACCAAATGTTGGTTGCAGCTCCTTTTCATTTCCCCCTTTTCACAATCTTTCCTCAGTTCAGTTTTTGTTAAACAAACAAAACTAATTTCCTTTGACCATTCTGTAATCTTTACTGGATTCAGTTCCCCCGTCCCTCCCTCACAGTCACACCTTCCTCCTTTCTATCTTTTCTTGTTGGGCGTTTTCCTTGTTAGTTTTGTTTAATTCTTCTTATTTTCCTACATTCAATATTTGTTTCTTCGGTGTATATCATGGGCCGTAATCGATTAACACGACCCGGGCGACTCAGGTCACCCGAGTCGTCAGAATTTCAAATCGAACACTGCGAGTAGAGTCAACAAATACACGTGCCATGTGCAAAACGATCCGACCCAAGTAACCCACCTCGTAGCTGGGTTTGGCCATGAGCGATGACATCACATTTGCACTGGTATCGTCCTGCAGGATAACAGCTACCGGTACCAGTCATAGATGTTTTTTTTAAAGAATAACTTAGATTAATGAAATGGAAATATAGCTAAACTAGGCCATCATAAAATCCTATTTTGCTGTAGTTTTCTCGGTTATTAAATTTTTTTTAAAATTGTTCCACCCCGAGCGCGGAGAAGCGTATTCGATTATTCGACACGAGTCTGTAGGATGTGCGCATGTGGCACAAAGTGGCTCGGGTGACCCGAGTTGATTAATCGATTACGCCCATGGTGTTCGGGAGTAGTCCGGAGTAGTCAAAAGCCTCAACATGTTCCTCACAATGTGAAATGTTCGCGCCGACCTGCACCATTTTACATTCCCGCTACACAAATCACGTGACACGTGACTTCGCATATAACATACGTTTACGTGTGCGTGTTCTCCGAAGCGCTTCATACAGTCGTTCAGTCACCCCCGCCCCCTCTCTCCCTCCCTACCTCCCTCCCCCCACCTCTCTCTCTTTTCAGCGCGTACAGTAAGTATGTGTGTGTATACCTGCCCGTGTAAGTGACAGATAATTGATGATAGCACTGACAGAAGGAGACCGGGTGTGTGTACAAGGTGGGCAGGTGAAACCAACACCTTTTGCGCAGAGAAGGAGGTGGGGAGGAGGCAAAATAAACGAGCATAAAAACATGTCCCCCCACACACATGTATGCACCGTCCTCTCCCCGCCCGACCCCCCCACCCCCCCCACCCCCACCCGCACCCCCACCACCACCCCCCTGTCTCTGAACAACAACACCAGCAGACCATCCGAGTCATCAAGCTTGTCACCCTTCTTTGTTTACACATTTGATCCTCAGCTGCCGTCAAAACTTCTCAACTGGAACACGATAGTAATTGAATCAGTATTTAAAAGCCCTGTCACACTACGAGGCATCGTGCAAGCGTCCGCCGACAAAGGTGATTTTGCGACAATACGTCCGTGTATGTCGATATCCATTACTCGAATGTTACACGTTCATTATACGTATGTCGATGTAAGTTGATGTATGTGTCAATATACGGCATTGCTCATTAAGGGGTCACGTAACTTTTGTGCATGCACAAAACTTTCGACGTTTGACAACGTGTGGCTTTTATGTCAGCCGTACATTATGGCATACATTGATGTGCATTAGCCCTACGTTAAACAAACATTGTTCACTGTGTTGCACTATGTTGACCTACATCAGTTGGATGCAGAGCCAGTGGAAATGTACAGTCTGCACATTGACAACATATTGACAATGTATGGCTAACTTATATCTAACGTACGTCTAATGTACGTTTTGCATTTCCCCACCATGTCTTGACATATGTAATGTATAAGGCATAGTTCTGGTGATCGAATTATGTATATAACGTTCACCGGCATTCTGCGAGTGTAATGCAGCGTTTTTTCGCCAGGAGGCATGTTAGTCATACGTTGGCCATACGTTGACCATACGTTGGCCATACGCTCTGCTACGTTGCTTATACAGTATGCATACGTACAACTTTGCCCCCCATGCCAAAAGGTTTGATCCATTTTGACATTTGAAAGTGATTTTAACTGTTGGCTAAGTGCTTGCGCGATGCGTCATAATGTGACAGGGCCATAAAGGAGCTGACTTTTCTCGTGTTTTCGCACCTGACTTGTAGCTAGTCATGCCAACGTGAAGGTGAAGGTGGGTGTGGGTGTGAGTGTGAGAATGTGTGTGAGTGTGGGTGTGAGTGAGGGCGTGCATGTGGGTGTGAGTGTGGGTGTGAGTGTGGGTGCATGTGGGTGTGGGTGTGGGAGTGAGTGTGGGTGTGGGTGTGGGAGTGAGTGTGGTTGTGAGTGTGTGTGTGGGTGTGAGCGTGAGCGTGTGTGTGAGTGTGGGTCTGGCTGTGTGTGTGAGTGTGGGTGTGAGTGTGTGGGTGTGAGTGTGTGGGTGTGAGTGTGGGTGTGGGTGTGGGTGTGAGTGTGGATGTGGGTGTTGGTGTAGGTTGGTTGGTTGGTTGTTAGAGTTGTATGTCCTGGCAACGTCCAAGGTCGTATCAGGACGGGTATCGACTTGTGACAGTGCACACTTATGGTGACTTTATAGTGCTGTCCCATTGGAAAATCAGGCCACCAGCACCATGACCCGATATCCCACTCAGTCACATTTTCCTGACACTGAGATAACTACTCCTTGCCCTATCCTATTAATTTATCTGAGTGCCAGGCTAGGAAGCAACAAGTATCATTGGTTTGAACTCCCAACCTTCTGCACGCGAGGCCCGCGCTCTACTGATTAGGCCACCGCGCCTGGTCGTGAGTGTAAGTGTTGGTGAGTGTGGGGGTGGGTGTGAGTGTTGGTGTAGTGAGGGCATGGGTGTGGGTGTGAGTGTTGTGTGGGTATGAATGTGAGTGTGAGTGTGGGTGTGGGTGTGAGTGTGAGTGTGAGTGTGGGTATGGGTGTGAGTGTGGGTGTGAGTGTGAGTGTGAGTGTGGGTATGGGTGTGAGTGTGAGTGTGAGTGTGGGTGTGGGTGTGAGTGTTGGTGTAGTGAGGGTATGGGTGTGGGTGTGAGTGTTGTGTGGGTATGAAAGTGAGTGAGTGTGTGGGTGTGGGTGTGGGTGGTGAGTGTGAGTGTGTTGAGTGTGAGTGAGAGAGTTGGTGTAAGTGTGAGCGTGAGTGTGAGTGTGGGAGTGTGAGTGAGAGTGTGTGAGTGTGAGTGTGGTGTGAGTGTGGGCGTGTGGTGTGAGTGTGAGTGTGGGTGTGGGTGTGAGTGTGAGTGTGAGTGTGGGTGGAGTGTGAGTGTGAGTGTGGGTGTGGGTGATGAGTGAGAGTGTGAAGTGAGATGTGTGTGGGTGTGAGTGGTGGGTGTGAGTGTGGGTGTAGGTGTAGTGAGATGTTGTGAATGTGGGAGTGGGAATGGAGTTGAGTGTTATGCAAGTGCGTGAGGTTTGAGGTGTGGTGAGACATGTGATGTGAGTGTGAGAGAGAGTGTGTAGTGTGAGTATGGGTGTGAGTGTGAGTGTGAGTGTGGGTGTGGAGTGTGAGTGTGAGTGTGATGTGTGTGCGTGGTGGGGGTGAGTGTGAGTGTGGGTGTAGTGTGAGTGTGGGGGTGTGAAGTGGAGGGTAGTGTGAGTGTGGGTGGGGAGTGAAGTGTTGGTGTAGTGAGGGTATGGGTGTGGTGGTGCGTGTAGTGTGGGTATGAATGTGAGTTTGGGTGTGATTGTGCGTGTGAGAGTGAGTGTGGGTGAGAGTGAGTGTGAGTGTGGGTTTGGTGAGTGTGAGAGTGTGAGTGTGGAGGTATTGGATGTGGGTGGTGAGTGTGGTGTGAGAGAGGTGAGGATGTGGTGTGAGTGTGGTTGTAGTGAATGGTGGATGTGTGTGTGTCGAGTTGAGTGGAGTATGAAGAGATGAGCCAGTGAGAGTGAGTGTGGGTGTACGAGTCTGCTTGTGAGTGTGAGTGTGAGAGTGAGTGTGGGTGTGGGTTGAGTGAGGGTGAGTGAAGTATTGGTGTTGGTGAAAGAGTGTTGTGTGGTAAGAAATGTGAGTGTGAGTGTGAGTGTGGGTGTGAGTGTGAGTGTGAGTGTGAGTGTGGGTGTGGGTGTGGGTGGGGGGCTCGGCATAGTCATAAAGCAGGGACTAAGAAAGACTGACTCTTTTGATATTTTTAGTCTAAAGCTGAGATTCCTTACACGCGGTATGCGATCTGCGAATGCGAATGCGAATGCGGCAAAAAATCGAAACGCCTTGAAGTCAATGGGCTGCAACCCTTACATACGGTATGCGAATGCGAATGCGAATGCGAATGCGAATGCGACAACTCGATCGGTCCCTGTAGCGATCGGTCCGGCATGCGGCATGCGACACGGGGGTGCGAATAGATTAGCATCAGTCGCATTTGTCCATTGATATAAGGCTGGAGGAGGCGACTGATAATTACGGACAGCCGGGACAGGGTGGTGTGAATAGAAAAGCATCAGTCGCATTTGTCCATTGATATAAGGCTGGAGGAGGCGACTGATAGTCTTTAGCCCTGTATCTACACCAAGTGCAGTAGTGGTGGTGGTGGGGGTTCGGGTTGGTAAAAATGCTACCAGAGCCACAAAAATATGAATACTTATCTATAATTTGGTAATTATAAAGGTAGGAACCTCCATGTGCAGTACCAAGAGTTACATGGATATACATGCCATATTAGGCCATATACAGTGCAGTATGGAGTATACTTGTTTATTTTTATTTTTTAAATATAGCCAGTGATGTGCCGTCTGCCGCATGCCGCATACCGTGTATAAGGAATCTTCCCATTCGCATACCGCATGCCGCATGCGCATGCCGCATGCCGCATACCGTGTGTAAGGAATCCTAGCTTTAAGGTTCAGTTACGTCTCACCATAGTAATAAAGTAGGCATTCAGAAAGGCCTTCTCCCCCCCCCCTCCCACCCCCCCCTCCCCGCCCCCCCCCCCCCCCCCCCCACCCACCAGCTTCTCCCACATACTGCGCACCTGGCCTGTTGATAGTCCTGCACATTTACCAGTGAACCGCTATCATCGGAAACTAGTGACTACCTGATTGGGGTGGCTTGGCGGTTAGAGCGCCTGCCTGCCGTTCGATTCGGAGGGTTCATGGGTTTGATTCCTGACCGAGTCAAATTAAAGATTTATAATAAGTAGTAATTGCAGCCATTGTGTCTGGTCTTTGGCATTTCCTGGATAAGGCAAGGAGTGGTTGGTTTAGCATCAGAATAATGTGACTGAGTAGGATATCGCATCACGGCACTTAAAATAAAGAACACTGATGGGTGCTATAATTATAAGAGTGGTTGGTTGGTTGTTAGAGTTTTACGTCCTGGCAACATCTAAGGTCATATCAGGAGGTACCGATTTGTAACAGTGCACACTCATGGTGACTTTATGGTGTTGCCTCACTGGGAGACCAGGCCACCACCACCATGACCTGATATCCCACTCAGTCACATTATCCTGCCACTGAACCAACCAGTCCTTGTCCTATCTTAATAATGCCGAGCGTCTAGCTAAACACGAGGAGTATATTTTTTTAAGTGATTGCTTTGACTCGACCAGGGTTCGAAGCAGTGGGTTCGAATCCCAAATCTACCAAAACGGGAGCCGGACCCTCAACTCATTTGGCCATCCCGTCTGGTCTTTAAAAGGAGTAAATGGACGTGGAAAATGGGAATTGCGCTGAAAAGTGCACAGATTTTTCACTTCAAGTATCCGGACAAAGGGGAACTTTGTACAGTTGGCGAATCCCCACCCCCACCCATTTTCTCTCTCTGTCTCCTTTTTATTGTTGCTAGAAATGTCAATATATTGTGGAGCGTTAGTGTAAACACGGTAGCTGTAGATTCAAGGTAATCAATCACATTCTTCTCTCGAGTGTGCGATTCACCGGTTGTCAGAGAAAGAAAATAAGCACACCGTGCTCTTACACGACTGGGTCGTGTAGGGGTCACGGCTCAAATGTAAGGATTCAGTCCTCAGAGCATTACCTCCGTGTTAACCTATTCACAACGCCACCTATAACCTCTACATTACACGACTGCCACCACCTACCCCCCCCCCCCCCACACACACAGTTACCTTGAAGATTTGTTTGTTTGTTGTTTAACATTCTAGCAACATCTAAGGTCATATCAGGACGGGTACCGACTTGTGACAGTGCGCACTCATGGCGACTTTATAATGCTGCCTCACTGGGAAACCAGGCTGCCAGCACCATGACCTGATCTGCCACTCAGTCACATTATCCTGACACTGAGCCAACCAGTCCTTGCCCTCTCCAAATAATGCCGAGCGCCAGGCTAGGAAGCGACAAGTATCAATTTTAAAGTCATTGGTTTGACTCAACTAGGACTCGAACCCACAAACTCATGGGTTCGGATCTCCTGATCTCCCAAAACAGGAGATGGACTCTCTACTCATTAGGCAACCGAGTCTGGTCAGTTACCTTGAAGAAGTCACGTGATGGCAACGTACGGTAATTTTGTTTGCTTGTTTGTTTGGGTTTTACATGCTGGTAATACCTCAGGACATATCAGGATGGGCACCGACTTGTGACTGTACACTCGTGGTTACTTTATAGTGCTGCCCCACTGAGTTTGTTTGTTTGTTGTTGTGTTACGTCCTAGCAACATCTAGGGTCATATCAGGACGGCTACCGACTTGTGACAGTGCGCACTCATGGCAACTTTATAGTGCTGCCCCACTGGAAGACCAGGCTGCCAGCACCATGACCTAATATCCCACTCAATCACATTATCCTGACACTGAGCCAACCAGTCATTGCCCTCTCCAAATAATGACGAGCGATGTAATGGATGGAAGACGCGTGAACACTTTGACGTCCAGTGTGTGAGTGAGTTTATTTCCTTTCTTGCCTGACGCTTCCAACCTACGTCACTCCCCTGGTCACTCCTTATACGCACTCTACTTGTATATTACAAGCGCCAGGCTAGGAAGCGACAAGTATCAATTTGTAAGTCATTGGTTTGACTCAACTAGGATTCGAACCCACAAACTCATGGGTTCGGATCTCCTGATCTCCCAAAACAGGAGATGGATGCTCTACTCATTCAGCCCTCCTGTCAGGTCCGTTCTTGAAGAAGTCATGTGATGGCAACGTATGGTAATTTTGTTTGTTTGTTTGGGCCTTTACATGCTGGTAATATCTCAGGACATATCAGGATGGGCACCGACTTGTGACTGCGCACTCGTTGTTACTTTATAGTGCTGCCCCACTGAGTTTGTTTGCTAGCTTGTTGTTGTTTTACGTCCTAGCAACATCTAAGGTCATATCAGGACGGGTACCGACTTGTAACAGTGCACACTCATGGCAACTTTATAGTGCTGCCCCACTGGAAGACCAGGCTGCCAGCACCATGACCTGATATCCCACTCAGTCACATTATCCTGACACTGAGCAAACCAGACCTTGTCCTATCCTAATAATGCCGAGCGCCAGGCTAGGAAGCCTCACTGAGAGATCAGGCCGCCGGCACCATGGCCGAAAAGAAGTTACCCCTGTATCTAAAGTAGGAACAGTAATACTAATAACTAATACTGATGCCATCGTCTTGACGGGTGCGACGGGCGGGGCGGGAATGTGTTAGGGGGATGATGGACATGAATTAAACGAGCGCCACCTGACGACGGCGGTGTTGTGCTCTGCTGCGTGTTTGGCGCTTTCTATAAAGCGAGGTGTTGGTTCAGAAGGTGGCGATTTATGCGCGAGGTGCCAGCCCAGCTTTGCGGCGTTTAGCGGCCGGAAGTGGCTCCGTGTTGTAAAACCACGCGGCCCAGACGAGATCCTACGAGACTTGGCAGACATTAGTCCATGGTATGTGCTAGATCAAAGATTCACCTGGTACTTGTAGTACACGGGTGAACGACAACGTAGTGTAAATACGGGCGAAAATAGCTTTAGTATGGAACAGGAAGTAGAATGCCTGGCTCTAGTGTCCAATGGTTACTTCTATCGGCATAGTGTTGGTGAAATGGGAGAGAATGTAAAAAGACAAGATTACAGCCATAGAATGCCGTCAATTTCACTTTAAAATCTTATTAAACCAGATGTTTTATTATATTTTTTCAACTCAAAGGTAGCGGGGAAATATGAAGACATATACAAATAATATATGTTGCTTCTTAGATCGTGAAATTAGGCACCCATAAAGAATCATTTCATTAAACCGATTTTTCGACCATTTTTATATAAGGCTGGTCTTCACCTGTGTACTGTGAGTACTGGGTGAATCCTTTATCTACGCATGTGCCTACAATCTCTCAGACCCGGACATTCTGTTATGGGGACATGCGCGGAGTAAACCACGCTCATGTGCTCTCCTACCCCCCACCCCCCGCCCTTTTCTTTCTTCACTGTGGTCAGAGCGCATTGATGCTGACTTTATAGTGCTGCCCGATTGGGATACTGTACTGCTGGTCCCATGACCTGATAATAGTGATATCATACTCACTTATCCTTACACTGAACCAACCAGTCCTTGTTCTATCTTAGTGATGCCGTGCATTAGGCAACGTAGAAACAAATGTGAATTGTGTAAATATTTAAATATTTGGGTTGACTCGGCCGGGGATTGAACCTACGATCCCCCGGAACGAAATGCAATGATAACCAGTCCTAGCCCTATCACAGTAATGCCAAGCACCAAGCCAAATCAAAGCTCACGAAAGACGCCCACTGGAAATGGCTGCCAAAGTATGGAATGCACAAATGGTAAAGGAACGACACATTCCTGACCTAAAAACATACAAAAAATATCTGGGCAAAATAAAACCAGGAAACACCCTCTAAGGTGTTCGTTCCACAAGGGGGCATGTGATATGTCACAGCCCACCAGCTGGACAGCCCATGAGAGGTAACCCCCTGCCAGAAAACAGCCAGATCACATCAAATCCAAACATATACCAACTACCTATTACGTACAAGCCTATGATATGTAGAATTAAGTGTAGGAAAAATTAAAAAGAGGAAGACTCTTACCAAGAAAATCCAAAAAAACTAACATAGATCACTAACCACAAACCATAACCTTAAGAAACATAGACCGATAACTGCCCAGCATTGAAAACAAGCTTGATCATCCGAGCTCATATGCTATGGACAGCATAAACATCCCATAAAAAAAATTAAAAAAAGGTAGTGACACACATCAATTTTGTAAGTCATTGGTTTGACTAGGCTGGGACTCGAACTCCCGACCTTCCGCATTGGAAGCCTGCGCTCTACGGATTTGGCCACCGCGTCCGGTATATATTCTGCTGATTTGGCTGCGAAATAACGAGAGTGGGGGTGAGTGGGTGGGGGTAATTATAGGACTAGAAGGAACCCAGATGGTTTACTAATTGGCGGGATGTGAAAAAGAAGGAGGTGGTTTTAAAAGGTGGTTAAAAAGAAGTTGCTGGAGAGGAGCTATTCGCAAAGAGTGAGATTAGCGTGTCGTATTCTATGTATGTTCTCTGATTGCGCAATGTGCGCATGGTACAGAGGAACTCAGCAACCCACTGAAGTATCCATGGTTACACCCCCACACGTGTCCATGCATAGAGTTCACCTGTAACTAAATCCGCGCAATTACATTTCGCGTGTAAAATCATGGTATATTTCTCCGAATGACCGTAGATGTTGTCAGGACGTAAAACTCCAACAACCGACGAACCATCTTGCATATATGTAACTTTGGCAATGGGATAATGATCGAATGACACATGTTAAAATCATTATAATACAGTTCCATAGTGAATATCAAAACGGCTATCAAAATGTAAAATATGACTTTTGAATAAACATATTCAGTGACCTTTGTGACCGGCGAATCACTGACAATTAATTGTTTAATATATACTGTTTTGGTTCATTTGATTGTCTCTCTGATAACAAGACACCTGCTATGTCAGGACAACATTGGTCTGCATGCCGAGTTGCCCGTTGAAGGCTAGATAAAAGATTCACCCGTTACTTGTAGTACATGGGTGAACGACAACTTAGTGTAAACACGGGCGAAAATAGGTTTAGTATGGAACATGAACTAGAAACTGTGGCTCCAGTATCAAATGGCTACCCATATAGGCACAGAGTTGGTGAAATGGGCGAGAATGCAAAAACACAAGATGGCGGCACTAGAACGCCGTCGATTTCACTTTTAAATCTTATTAAACTAGATATTTTATCATACTTTTCAACTCAAAGGTAGCGGGTAAATATGAAGGCACCTACAAAGAATAAATGTTGCTTCTTAGATTGTGAAATTAGGCTCTCATTTCATTAACCCGCTTTTTCAACCGTTTTTATATAGGGCTGGTATTCACCCGTGTACTACGAGTACCGGGTGAATCCTTTATCTAGTTGAAGGCAGGCACTGATGTATTACTATCGATACCGACGGGGTGGCCGAATGATTTGAGCGACCGTCTCCAGTTTTTGACAATCAATAACTTAAAAATGTTTACTTGTTGTTCTTAGCCAGGCACAAGGCATTATTAGGATAGGGCAAGGATTGGTTCCATCACTGTCAGGATAATGTGACTGAGTGGGATATCAGGTCATGGTGCTGGTGGCCTGGTCTCCCAGTAGGGCCGCAAAAGAAGTTGCCATAAGCACGCACTGTCACCAGTCGGTACCCATCCTGCTATGACCCTAGACATTACCAGGACGTAAAACTCCAAGAACCAACCAAATGTGTTACCGTCTTGTCACGTGGTACAAGATGGAGCGTGCTGAGTCCCGACGTGCATAACCGTTATCCATTAGGTGTGTCTAATTGGGCAATGTTATATGGACGTTATGCATAGTGCAGGAGGGCACTGTAGAACAGGGATGAAAAGCGAGGGAAACCCAACACGAGGCCATTGTGTCTGACGCCCCCCTAAGCTGGTCATTAGTGACCATTCCACCCCTTCATTTCAAGATCAGTAGTCTGCCAGTGATCTCAGCTTCCCCTTACACTACAGTGTGGAGTGTGTGAGTGTGTGGGGAGGGGGGGGGGGATTGGTGGAGGGGAGGCGGCGGGTGTCATTGTACTGCATTATTCATGTGAATGTGGTAATTTCAACCTACCCCAGTCCCGACTCATTCAACAGCAACAGAAAAGAAACTGCCGATCAAACATACATAAAATCCTCTAACCCCGAGAAAATCCACCCTCAACCGTTATAAAGGTGCCTTTAGTTTAAAGAAATACAAATTTTAAATCGCAAAATAACCCGACGCGATTTCCCCCCTCTTCTAAAATAAAAATAAATAATTTAAAATAGTAAATTTGGACAATTAATAACTTCCTCGTTCGTCCATCTTCCTGTGTGCTTGTGAATCATGTAATCAAAGATTAAATGATACGGGGCTTGGTTATTGCCGTTTATTTATTGATACAGAAATTGGGATGTATACCATTGCGGATGTATCCCCCTTTGGATATGAGATGCAGTCAGGTGCATCATTGCGCATGCGTGTTACTTTGATACAGGGCATGTACTTTTCTGTTAGGTTGAATGACATCAGAATCACATGAAGTCACTAGAATATAGATCCATATGGAATAGCAGAATAGCTTTCTACATGTGCAATTAAGACATACTAGTCATACTAGTCATACAAGTCATGCTAGTCATACTAGTCATACAAGTCATACAAGTCATGCTAGTCAAGCTAGTCATACAAGTCATGCTAGTCATACAAGTCATGCTAGTCATACAAGTCATGTTAGTCATGATATTCATGCTAGCCATACTAGTCATACTAGCCAGACTAGTAATTCTAGTCATACTAGTCATACTAGGCATACTAGTCATACTAGTCATACTAGTCATACTAGTCATGCTTATCCTAACCATACTAATACTATTCATACTTGTGATGTTGGTCACTATACAGCTGCACTAGCCACACTAGCCACACTAATCATAACCAATATAATTAAATATAATGATCTTACCATCAAATATAGCCTTTTATAGGGAGGCATTTTAGATTTCGCTATGACCATGGTCTATTTTTGAATTATATGAGGCGGCTTGGCCTGTAGCGCCTGGTGTCACTTGGTATTGTCACGTGGTTATGTAGGGTTATGGCGTAAGCCTCAAGCCCTACCCACCCCTACCCACCCCATTACCATCACCACCACACCACCCCTACGCACCCGACCACCACCACCACTACCCACCCCACCACCACCACCCCACCACCACCACCCCACCACCCCTACCCACCCCACCACCACCACCACATTACCAGCATCACCTTGATGGTTCGTGCATGGTTACTACAGGATTTCACCACACCAGAGACTGGAGCATTTGTGCACAAATTTAACCCGATTTAAACTAGGTCACATTCTTAAGTAGCTCCCTACTAACGGACACTAGCCGTAAGAAGAACCAGATTAAAGTTACAGAGTCCGATGAAGCATCAACATTTCAACACCAAAGCAATTTAAATTTAGAGCAATTTAGATTTGATCATGCATATCTAATTTAGCTACTGATGAAGCTTCACATTTTCAAAACCAAAGCAATTATTTAAATTTTATTCTACATACCTAACTGAGATATTGATGCACTTATTAAGCATGTGTTGCCACGTAGAAGGGACAATGTAATAGAACCTGTTTCTGCTGAAGCCTGTGGTGTCAGAGTTTTGGTATGGTTGCCAAAATTAATATTGCATGTTTGCACTTCAAATATCTCCAAAGTTAGCCATTTAAAATAAAAGTTGTGTCAAACTAAATAAAGAAAGGTAGATTACAACCACTGACCTAATATATTTATCTCAGGAAATGACAGAAACTGACAACCATCGGAGTATGCAACTTTACGTGGCTCTACTAACGGGAAAAAACAGATTGAGGTATTCATATGCCGGTGTTGCAGATTCCGCGGCACACCAGTTTGCGAGGGACACATCGCTTCTGTGCATGCGGCAAAATCGAACAGCATCATCACTAACCTTATAAATTCAATATAATGTTTTTGGTATAGATGTTTTCTATATGGGTACCAAGCGATTTGTTTCTAGGTGGTGTGGTTTTAGAGATATTTCACTTTTGCTGTATTTTCTGTATGCAGATTGCTCACGACCATTGACAATGCCTTGAGTTTGACGGTATGTGCAGTGCAAAACATTAGTTTTATTCAAAATTAATAGAAATCAAGAACCCTAACATTATAAATATGATATAATCTGTTTGTTGAATATGTTTTCTGCATGTGTGCCAAGCGGTTTCTTTCTAGGTGGTGTAATTTGAGAGATATTTGACTTTTTCTGTATGAAGATCATTCACGGCCATTGACAATGCATTTGAATGGATGTGTCCCTCGCAAACTGGTGTGCCACGGAAACTGCAACACCGGAACTAAAGGGATAACTGCCACCATTTTGTTTGAGATAGTTCTAGTGCCGCGAACGCTTGCATCCCTTTGCATATTGGATATTTTAATTAGACTTTAACAAAAGATCGCAACTAGCCCGCTAGCCATCAGTACCATCCATGAATGCAACATTAACCAATACTGTTTGTATTGTAGTCTTTGTTCCGTCTCTGATGTGAATGTGGAATTAAATATGATCTAACCTAAATCCTAACTCGTCCCAATCTCTGGGTTAGTAATGGGATTAGAGATATGGCTTTCTTTGTGCTGGATTAGTAAATACAATCGCCACAGGTGGCGCTACAACTTCAATACAAGTAATACATGGTAATTAGAATGTGCGTGTATGTCTATCGCAAATGAGATAGCGATGCATTTATATGCAAACCAAACTATAAAGAGTTGTCATTTTGAATGATGTAATTGATATCATGTGCATTATAATTACCCGTTAAAGAGAAATTAAAATACTTCATATATCAGCTGACGTATTAATATTGATTGATTGGTGGTTTCTTTATGCCGTGTCGGCAGCATAGGCCATATTCACGGAGAGAATTGTTTGTTTTTTAATCAACGATCGCCTTTACATGTAATGTAAAAGCAAACAATCAGTTATGTGTCAATAGACACTCATGAATTTTAAAAACTCACAATCATATTATTTGTGGTCAAGGTAAATAAAATAGATGAAAGAATTAATTGATAATAACTGTTTTAATAAACTATATGAGGTGCTACAGACGTATTAACAATAATATGTGACCATATGAGAAAACAAGTTGCTTGGATGCATGACACAATAATTAATTCATATATTATGACAATAGGAGGCACAATTCCATGTATTAGTTTTCCTTTGCCGTCAATGGCAAATCTAGAGTGCTGCCCCTCTAGGAGACCAGGCCGCCAGCACCATGACCTGAAACCCCACTCAGTCACATTATCCTGACACTGAGCCAACCAGTCCTTGCCCAATCCTAATAATACAGAGTGCCTGGCTAGGAAACGACAAGTATACATATTTAAGTCATTGATTTGACTCAACCTTTTCCGATGTTCGAATCCCATGATCTACCAAAATTGGAGATGGACAGACGTTAAACTCATTTCCCCATCCCATATGGTCCAGCATATGTTCATATGTGCACAAACAGGAGGCACCTGTCTGCATAAATAATTATTACCCGATATATGAAGAGTTCAGGCGCAAAACCACATAAAGCCAAATCCAAAAATGTAGCTTAAATAAAAGATTTCTCCATGACAAAAATTGTCTTTCTCACTAATTCCACTTTTCCTATGATCATATGAGTATGGAGGAATGAACAAAAATATAGCAATATAAAGAAATTAACTGTTTTTAGGTTTGATTCCATTTTTGGATTGACGTTTACGTGGTTTTGCGCCTGAACTCTTCATATGTTAATGTGTAAACATAGGAAGCACGACCTGTTTAAACACTCATAGTTCCTATTGCGTTCCATATCGCACATATTCCTACACGCGCACTGTCTGCTTACATCCTGCCAGTCGCCACAAGCTGCTGACAGATTCATGTTTAATACAGCAGGAGTCCTCAATGTCCCGCCCTGGTGCCTTATTTATTTAGCAGTTCCGTTTAACCCGCACCCCCCACCCCCCACCCCCTCTGACCGTGGTATCGGGTCTGACTACTCTACTAAAGGGCCTGTCACACTACTATGACAGTAGTAGTATGCCCAATGTGATTTTCGACCAATACGTCGGCATACATCATCGTACGTTACATGTACATTGGGCATACGGCATATATGTTCTGGATACGTAGGTATATGTCGTCTTACGTCAATGCGCGTCGAGGCTCCGAAACAATTGTGTGCAAGCTCAAAATTTTCAACGTGTGTCGACGTGTGGTTCGTACGTTGAAAGTATGCTGCGGGTACATTTGGGATACGTCAGCGTATGTTGGGAGTATGTTAGGGATATGTTGGTATACATTGCTGCACATTAGCGATATGTTCAGTCGGTGGGAATGTGCAGTCCGCATACAGTCCGCGTACAGTCTGCATACTGCCAACATATGCATTATGTACTCCTAACGTACTTCAAACGTATGCCTGCCGTATCTCCAGCATATTTAACATACACGCCATACTTCTAGCGATGCAGTAACATATGTAACATTGGTCAGCGGTCCGTGAGCCTATGCCAGCGTTTTGCGAACGTTTTGCAAACATTTTGCGAGGAACATGAATGCTATCATATGCTAGCAATACGTCAGAGATACGTTCTGCATACGTTACATACGTGGTGTGTACTTTGTGTATACACCCATTTTTAACCCCCGGCGCTGAAAAGTTTGACGAATGCTGATGTAATGGCAAATTTTCGAAAGTTGAGCACGCACTGACGCCGTACGTCGTAGTGTGACAGGGCCTTAACCTTACACGCTACGTGTGGCGTGAAACCCCCGGGCATGTCTCTAACGTGTAACATGCCATGCGGGTAGGGGGGGGGGGCGCCTCTCTTGAGATCTAACCCCCCGTACCCGCCACATACACACACTGCCCTCCTCATGCTTCCACGGTTATTCACTCTATTCGGTCTGGTGTGAGTGATTGTCTGGCACAATTGAGTGGGGAAAAACCCCCAACGGAAATGCTATGAAATAAATCGAATAACACTTTAAAAGTAAATGTATGCGCATTCACACACACACATTTGATTATATACAATAAAACCTCTCTAACCGACCACCTCCACAGATCGACTACTCCCCTAAATCGATCGCATTATTTGGGCCCCAAACGATCACCAATACAATTTTTTTTTTTTTGTCCATTAGTTGTTTAAGCAGGGGAAATTTCAGTCATAGACGACTGGTCTTCCTCATTCCACTGCTGGTTGATAGAAAGCCCGAGCCTACACTTTTACCGACCCAAGTGATTTTTAACCTCCCACACCACATAGACATGGTATGAGAGCAACCAGCCTTTGATGACGCTGTAAGTTATACACTGCGGTGGAAATCCAAATTGGCAGAGCTGGGGGCAAGGGGAATCGAACCGCCGACCCTCAGATTAGGAGTCTGACCTAGAAAAAAGTCAGACACTCTAAGCACTCCGCCACAGAGAACGCCACTACAATACCATAGTAACGAAATGAAACACTCCCTAAACCGACCAGCTCTGTAACTGGACCATTTAAAGTAGGTCCCATGGATGGTCGATTTAGAGAGGTTTTACTGAATTTTAAATACCATTATATTTATCATATTTCGATTGCTGTTCCGTCCCTCACAAATGGCCCACTGGTGCCACCTGGATCAGTTTCCTGAACAATCTCCGACCTCTGCATCTGCTGGTTGGAGGCTCTGGGGAAGGGAGGGGCTACTTCCCTAAAAACCCCAATTATCACTCAGCACTAGCTAGATGAGGATATAATCCTGATTGAGTTAGACGAAACGAGTAAACAAATTGTTGACAGCACAATCCCAGAGCGGCAGGATTCAAGAAATCATGTCCAATGATTGACTGGTAATTTGATCGGGTATCATTTTATCCCCAAAACAACTGGCATCAAATCGATGGGGGTAAACCTTTGAGATATTTTGAGTGCAAACATGGAAAATTAGTTGTGGCAAGCTCGCTAAAACTCTGACACCATAGACTTCTGCAGTAACAGGTTCTGTTAAATTGACTCAGTATTGCCTTCTATAGAGAAACGAATGCTTAATAAGTGCATAAGTATCTAACTTCTAAGTTAGATATGTAAAATCAAATCTAGATAATTGGTTTTGTTTTGAAAATTTGATATTTCATTGGACTATGCAGCTTTAATTTGGTTTCGCTTATTGTGGTTTCATGTCCTAGCAACATCTCAGGTCATACAATGATGCTTGCTGACTAATGACAGTATTGCACTCATGGCAGTTTTATTAGTTTGCCCCACTGGGTTGCTGAACCACCAGGAATAACATCAAATTAGTTTTGTTGTTGTTTTATGTCCTAGCAACATCTAAGGTCATATCAGGACAGGTACTGACTTGTAACAGTGCACACTGATGGTGACATTATAGTGCTGTCCCACTGGGAGACAAAGCCGCTGGCAGCATGACCCGATATCTCACAGTCACATTATTCTGATACTGTGTTAACCAGTCCTTGTCCTATCCTATTAATGCTGAGCGCCAGGCTAGGTAGTGACAAGTAACAATTTTATAAGTCATTGGTTTGACTCGGCTGGAATTCGAACTCCCGTCATGGAAAGCCTGCGCTCTAGTGATTCAGCCATTGCGTCCGGTAATATCATCAGATGTCCCGCTCACACTATCCTGACACTAAACCAACCAGCTCTTAGCATATCCTAATAATGTAGGCACTGATGCTACAACCTTGTCTAATACTCAGCCCCGCTCCCCTTTCCTCTATGACATGAGTTTACCGTAAGGTGGGGGTTGATTAAAGCTGCATAGTCCGATGAAGTATCAAATTTTCTAAATCAAAACAATTATCTAGATTTGATTGTACATATTTAACTTAGATACTGATGCACTTATTAAGTATTTGTTGCCACATAGAAGGGAACACTGAGTCGATTTAATATAACCTGTTACTGCAGAAGCCTATGGTATCAGAGTTTTGACGTGCTTGCCAAAATTATTTTCAGATGTTTGAATTTCAAATATCTCAAAAGGTAGCCATTTCAATTAAAAGTTACTTCAAACTAAAGTAAGGGAGATTATAATGATCAATTTAATATACGTAACTCAGAAAAATGTCAGAACCTCAAAACCATCGGACTATGCAACTTTAAGAGTGGTGACACTCCCACTTTTAGATGTTAGAACCAGGAAGATTAAGACTATTTGCTAATGAGGATTAAGAAGCTCTCACTGGGATAGGGCTTAAGCATTCCCAAGGGACCAGCCGAACTAGAAACGCGCGTAGTGTAAGCTTCAACTGACTTATGCGCCGAAGTCATTTGAAAGACTTCGGATTTCACAGGGACGAGTGTAGTGTGTACTAACCCAGCAGGTACAGAGCCTCGGAGACAGGTTAGCACCGGATACTATGTAGCCTAATAGTTGGGACCCCAGAATGGCAGAATTGTGGGTTCGCGCCCCACTTTAAGCACAATGTTCACTTTGGTTGCAACGTGCCGACGACAATATATTAACATTACTGTATTTAAAAATTAGCCCATACAATTGAACATATGGGGTTAGAGTCACATGCGTAGTTTTTCTGTGTTTTTTAAGACTAAATAACAGTGTCGTTTTTGGATATAGAATTCTCATATAGCGATTAATTTCCCAATATACCCGATTCACCATTTCAATTGGCCTGCATTTGTTAACCTCGGTTTTGTATGCTCGGTTTTGTTTGTTAGTATTTCTATGCTAACAATAACTGATGTAATAGTAGTTGTGGGTTAGAACCCTGGTCGAGTCAAACCAATGACTTAAAAATTGATACTTGTCGCTTCCTAGCCAGGCGCTCGGCATTGTTAGATTAGGGAAAGGACTGGTTGGCTCAGTCTCAGGATAATGTGACTGAGTGGGACATCAGGTCATGGTGCTGGTGGCCTGGTATCCCAGTGGGGCAGCACTATAAAGTTGCCATGAGTGTGCACTGTCACAAGTCGGTACCCATCCTGATATGACCTTAGATGTTGCTAGGACGTAAACCAACAACAAACAAACGTAATAATAGGATGGGTGCTGACTTGTGACACTGCACACTATCATGATGACCTTATAGTGCTGCTTCACTGGGTCACATACCCAGTGTGTATATCGTCAACACATAATCGATATATGACTTAAGTTGTGAAAATTGGGTCACATTCAGCAGCTGTCTGACGGGGGTAAATGAACGCTGAGACTTGTTGCGTGGGAATTCCCTGACGTCATCCATAAATAGGTCAATAATAAATTCTTTCATCTATATAGATAGGATAAGTACTTATCGATATATAAAGGGCGGAGCGTCCTATCCTCCGTTATTGTTTATATTATCTACTGCGCAGTAGCCAACCGCGTGTGTGCGGAAATTGAATTGGTTTGGCCTAAACCTTGTGCGCCAACAAAAAGTAAGTTCGCTTGGCCTAATTGGGTCTCATGACCGCCTGCGACGGCAGCGCCACTTTGTGCTCGTGCCCTGCGCCCCTCTGTTTGGCCAGTGCGCACCTGCTTTTCAAACTTTATGACCGGCTGGGCAGTTCCCTAGCCATGAGACTAGTATTAAACTGATCAACCCATATTCATGTTTGTGTTTGTGTCCAGAGCATAGCCTACTTTATAATTCAATTATTATGATTGTGAGCTTTTAAAATTTCATAAGTGTCTATTGACACATAACTGATTGTTTGCTTTTACCTTATATGTAAAGGCGATGGTTGAGTAAAAAACAAACAATTCTCGCCATGAATATGGCCTATGCTGCCGACACGGCGTAAAGAAACCACCAATCAATAAAAAAAAATCAAACTAAATAGGTCAATGCTGGTTCCCATCATAATCTCTATATAATACCTTCCAACCGAACAATCCCAACGTCAAAACGATACGAAATATAAATGCACGAGCGCACCTTGGTGCAACTTCGCAGTTTTAATCTGGAAATTCTTGGTACTACATCGACCAGGAGGAGGCCATGTTGTTAGTGAGCATGCGCAGGGTTATAAGGGGCTGTACCCATCAGACTAATCCTTCATGAAGAGCTCCCCCCCGCCCCCCCGCTTGAATCGAAGCAGCTCTGCTGGATAATGTGCCCTAGAATACATTTTCTGTGAGGGTACGTGCGCGTACTGTGCTGAAACTCGGGTTGGGGTCAAGTTTGGAAGCGAGTAGTGAGTTTGTATAGAGTTACCCTAGAATGTTATGGTTTTTAAAGCAGGTCATATATGCAAAACTAATAATAAACTAAATAAGATCAGAAAGTGCATGATGTCGCCGTGGCTTCTTGACTAGAAATACAAACAGAGGTAGTAACTGGCAACTAAATTATTAACTCTGGACATATCTAGATCTAAATCTAGGATTATAAAGTTTTAGACTTATCTCGACCTAAATGCTTTGTTTGTTTATTGTTGTTTTACGTCCTAGCAACATCTAAGGTCATATCAGGATGGGTACCGACTTGTGACAGCGCAACTTTATAGTGCTGCCCCACTGGGAGACCAGGCCGCCAGCACAATCACCTGATATCCCCCTCAGTCACATTATTCTGACACTGAGCCAACCAGTCCTTGCCCTATCCTAATAATGCAGAGCGCCTGGCTAGGAAGTGACAAGTATAAATTGTTAAGTCATTGACTCCACCAGGGTTCATACCCACGATCTCATGGTCTACCAACACAGGAGACGGACGCTCTAACTCATTCGGCCATCCCGTCTGGTCGACCTAAATGCAGAAAATGTCAATTCTGTCAACAAGAAGTAGCTTCAGATGGTTACATGCAATGACTGCTACACCCTGCAGTCTCTTTTTGTTTTGTTTTTTGATGGGATGTTTATGCTGTCCATAGCATATAAGCTCGGATGATCGAGCTTGTTTTCAATGCTGGGCAGTTAGTTATCCGTCTGTGTTTCTTAAGATTATGGTTTGTGGTTAGTGATCTATGTTAGTTTTTTTGGATTTTCTTGGTAAGAGTCTTCCTCTTTTTATTTTTTCCTA
The DNA here is from genome assembly GCA_030323885.1 of Branchipolynoe longqiensis. Lineage (NCBI taxonomy): Eukaryota > Metazoa > Annelida > Polychaeta > Phyllodocida > Polynoidae > Branchipolynoe > Branchipolynoe longqiensis. The sequence goes on along the minus strand of CM059201.1, from coordinate 23,758,655 downwards.
CACTCAGTTTGCTCTGAACAATCACACATAATGAAAACATGAATAAAATAACAAAACTTGGACCTCAAAGTGGCTATTAATATTAATCTAGGTGCAAATCGAGACTTATCTAGATCTAAAAGTAAAACCAGGTTGACAGGAAATCTGGTGCACAGTAATAAACTTTTTAACTGGCACTCAGTGGAAGTTGCTAGTTCTACTAGTTTGGGATATTTGAATTGAAATTGTATATTATCGATCGTGATTTATAGCCATGAGGCATCATAATATTTCTAACATATGGCTATTTGAATGTATTGAACATTCACAAACACATGAGGTTAATAACAGGATGAATAACCAGTTAGGGTATGTTTATAGTCTGCTTGTCTTTAAGAAGATGTAACACATTAATTAATGTGTAAGCCCATTTTAATGTAGTGTAAATAGAATTAATGCAATCATTTTAATTATTGCTAAAATATATCTGCTGAAAATATATCTGCTGAAAATATAATTTCTGAAAATATATCTGCTGAAAATATATCTGCTAATAACATAAGCATACTTGTGTAGTGGTCTGCATTGACCTCTCAGGCAAGGAGCCGCATAGACAGGTAGGCATGGGTAGTGTGTGGATATCAGGGAGCCTAGGTGGTGTAATGGTTAGCACACTGGCCTGGAATGCAAAGAGATGTGGGTTTGAGTCCCGCTCTAGGCACAATATTTCCCATTTTCATCACCCCCATGACACTGGTGCTGTAACCAGGATCCTGTACAAGCTACGCGCTGTATAGTTGTTGAACCTACCCTGTGTATGTGTAAGTGCATTGCCTGTATGTATGTAATTGCAAGCATTAAAAGACTTACAATTCCAGGGGGACGAGTGTAGTGGTCTGCACTGACCTCTCAGGCAAGGAGCCGCATAGACAGGTAGGTGTGGGTAGTGTGTTGATATCAGGGAACCTAGGTGGTGTAATGGTTAGCACATTGGCCTGGAATGCAAAGAGATGTGGGTTCGAGTCCCGCTCTAGGCATAATATTTCCCATTTTCATCACCCCCATGACACTTGTAACGCAAGTATGTTTGAACCACCAATAGACAGGGAGACTCCATGTGAAATTATTACAGTTCTCAATAGCTAAGGCATGCATAAATACATTATATTTCCTGTATTCATGACCATGTTTTTTTATTGATGGTTTTGAGTTTGGTTTGTGACAGGAGCACTTTAAGGAGGGAAGTTCCAGAAGCTTCCCCATTCTTGGGGTGCATATTATCTAGAAAGCACGCAGAACAATGTGCGACAGTTTGTCTTTTTATCACATTTTAATGCCACGATAAATAATACTCGCCTCACCCAGACACCAACCACTATGGCTAATAATGTGAGCAATTTGACAAAAAGTTTAGTTTAACACCGGTCTACGCAGGACTGTGCATCTGCTCGTATTAAGAGGAGAGGACGGGGGGATTTGGGAGGGGGGGAGTGGGGGGAGAGGGGAGACGGAAGAGCAGGAAGGAAAGGAGATGGGGAGAGGTGGGGGGAGGGAGATCGGGTAAGAGGGGATTTTGTTTGTTTGTTGTTGTTTTACGTCCTAGCAACGTCTAAGGTCATATCAGGACGGGTTCTGACTTGTGACAGTGCACACTCATGAGGGCGAGGATGGCAGGACAGGACAGGAAGACGAAGGGGCAGACGTTCAGGAACAGGGAATGGTAAAGGTAGTGGGCAAGGGGGGGGGGGGGGAACAGGAGGGGGGAGGGGGAGGGAGGGGGAGCGAAAGGAGTAGGAGGGAAAGAAAGAGAAGGGGCAGAGGAAGAGGAAAAGAAGGAAGGGAGAAGGTTTCACTAGCAGAGAGGAAGCGAGAACACAAGGAGGCAGTATTAACACTGACACGGTTATGGTATAATAATGACTCAATAAAGCACAGTCGAGTTTGATATTAAAACAAACAAAGAAAAACAACAAGAAGTCACCATTCACAGATGGATTGTACTCACTGCGCTTATCAGAACAGAACAGCGGATGAACCATCAAGAGAACCAGACTATGCACTATACTTAGTTCTGATTGAGTCGTGGCTGGAGGAGAGCACTCCCGGTTGCCATAGCAACAAAAAGAATAGACCGAAATGGTGGCTCCAGCGATATGTCTCTGAATTTCTCGATTGGCTATGACTATGCTGCTGTGCCACTGTATAACCTGATATATATTTATATATGTATATGTGTATGTATATGTCTATACAGGACCATATATATATATGTATATGCATATATATATATATATATATATATGTGTCTATGTATGTTTGTATATGTCCATATATGTGTAGATATATATATATATATATGCATGTATATGAGCCTGTCTCAAAAGGTGCTAACTCTTCGTTTTTTTGTCCATTGTAATGATTGACACAAAACAGCGCAGAAACAGTTAAACTGAAAACACAAGGACATTTGCTTCAAATCTATATGTATTCTATTGGGATTATGAAACACCATGTAAAAAACAAATCAGTTTATCCTGAGCAAATGCATAAGTAGATAGTATGTTGATCATTACAATGGACAAAGTTTTGTCCCATATTGCTTAGCACCCTTTGAGACAGTCTCATATATAGATGGTATATATCTATATCTATATGGATGAATGTCTGTACATATATATGTTTATATATATATATGTATATGTATGTTTACATATGTGTATGTCTATATCAGTATATATCCATGCATAGTTTGTATATGTATGTCCATATCTCCTTTATATCTACCTCAACATATCTACATATCGATATATTGTCGTGGGGGTGATGAAAATGGGAAATACTGCGCCTAGAGCGGGACTCGAACCCACATCTCTTTGCATTCCAGGCCAGTGTGCTAACCATTACACCACCTAGGCTCCCTGATATCAACACACACCCCACGCCTACCTGTCTATGTGGTTACTTGCCCGAGAGGTCAGTGCAGACCACTACACTCGTCCCCCTGGAATTGTAAGTCTTTTAATGCTTACAATTACATACATACAGGCAATGCACTAACACATACATACACAGGGTAGGTTCAACAACCATACAGCGCAAAGCTTGTACAGGATCCTGATCACGGCAACCAGTGTCATGGGGGTGATGAAAATGGGAAATACTGTGCCTAGAGCGGGACTCGAACCCACATCTCTTTGCATTCCGGGCCAGTGTGCTAACCATTACACCACCTAGGCTCCCTGATATCAACACACTCCCCACGCCTACCTGTCTATGTGGTTACTTGCCCGAGTGGTCAGTGCAGACCACTACAATATCTAAGTAGACACGTAAACCCACATACACATATACATTTGAACATAGACATAATAAGTATATAGACATAGTCATATATGCATATAAATACCTACGCATATAATTAGATATGTGTGACTAATTTGATTGATTAGTGATTGTTGTTCACCAAGTCAGCAGCAAAAGTCACATTCCCGGTGGAATATGAATATATGTATATATATATATATATATAGTATAGTTATACGAATCTTACCTGGGTATAGATGATGGATAACTGTTGTTTTCCCGAGGTATAAGCCTCGGGTAGACGTGAGGTATATGCCTCGGGTAGACGTGGGCTAGGGAGAAGGAAGCATGTGAGGTACCAGCAATTTTAACCTACTTATTCAGGATAAAAAATGATCTTTCAATACAATGGATACTATGATTTTCCCGTAATGGTACACCAACGGGATAGACGTGGTAGGGCATGGTGGGTGGGCCCTAGCCCACATCTACCCGAGGCTTATACCTCGGGAAAACAACAGTTATCCATCATCTATACCCAGGTAAGATTCGTATAACTATACTATTTTACCTCGGTATACAGCCTCAGGCTAGCCTCAGGCTAGGGAGACTTTTACATAATTCATTTTTATCCTTAATATCATTCATTCTTATTATAACATTCAATGTTTTTGTTCTCACCTATTCTTGTTAGTTGGCGAGCAGGCACTTTGCAATGCCGGTAGGCTTTTCTAGTCGTTTGTTGTAATGTTTTGCAAACGACTTAGCCGTCTTCCAGCCTGCGTGCGCTAGTATTCTTTTCACAGAAATACCTAGCAACCGTGCCTTGGAGACCATGACACCTCTAGTTGAGTGGGAAGAGTATTTGCCCGCATCCACTCCAGCCAATTTCAACACTGTAATTGTCCATCTGGCAAGGGTGTCTCGTGAAATTGCCTTATGTGGCTTTATAAAGCTCACTAATAGTTGTTGTGATGCACGTAAATCCTTTGTCTTAGATATATAAGCCCGTATGGCTGACACAACACATAATTTCTGATCATTCGGAAAGCAGTCTAAGTGAACCGTAGATAAAGGGTCACCTAACGTGTTCGATTTGAGCAATTGTGCTAAATCAAACGTAGCTTGTTTATTGTCTATTTCTAATCCAGTTAAGGATAAAGCAACAATCGTCTGTCCTCTGTGTCCCGTTACTAATAATAACAGGACCGCGACCTTAAAACCTAATTGTTTTATATCTAACCACGAGTTGTGAGGCCAAGCCTGAAACAACTTAAATACTATAGAAACATCCCAAAACCGACGATACTTTGGTTTTGGAGGATTCCTTTGATAAATTGAGCGAAGTAGATAACAAAGGACATAATGTTTTCCAACTGTTTCGCCATCAATTCTAGGTAATATGATTGATAACGCACATCTTGCCGCATTGATCGACCCAAAGGATAGTCCTTCATCCTCTAGAGAACGAAGAAATCGAGCTACTTGTGAAATTGTTGGATTTGTTGGCTTGACTTTCATTAACAAACAATGTACACCCCATTTCTTTAAATAGGATGTGTACATTTTGACAGTTCCTGGCCTCCAGGCATCAGATACTATCCTATTCTCAGTAATTTTGTCAAATCCAAATTGCTGCAGCTGTCTCCTTAGAAAAGGAATACCAATAGGGGCGTCGTTGACACGTCGCCGTGAACCACTAGCGGTCCGTGGTGTGTCAGATTCCCGAGTTTTCTTGGGAATCGTATATGTTCTTTTGCCAGTTGTGAAACTGCTGGCAGCCAAGGTTGCGTGTCCCAATCGGGCACCACCAGTATTGCATGTGTCCTTTCCAAACCGATTTTCCTGACAACTCGGCTGATAATGCTAAACGGTGGGAAAATATAAAAATAATTATTTTCCCAGGTAATAGCAAATGCATCTACCTTCCAAGCCTCCGGTTCAGGATGCCAAGAAACATAACAAGGTAATTTGTTATTATTTTGTGATGCAAACAAGTCAACTTTAGGTGTACCCCATTTTTCACAAATGAAGTTAAACAAAGGTGTAGAGAGAGACCATTCTAAATGGTCATGGAATTTTCTACTTTTATGGTCTGCAAGTGTATTTTGTGACCCTGGAATATGCGCTCCAGTCAGCCAGACTTGTTGAGCCTGTGCCCAGTTCCAAATCAGTTTAGACAACTGATTGCAAGGCTTTGATTTGGTTCCCCCCATGTTACGAATATATGCCATGGCAGTAGTATTATCAGTTAGTATTCTAACTTGTGATTTATTTATCTTTACTAAACTACATAAGCCCAGATAAATAGCACGCAATTCTAGTGCATTAATATGGTCTGATTTTTCATCATCAAGCCATCTACCTCCTGTTGTGACCCCATCTCGATGAGCTCCCCGACCTTCTAACGAAGCATCAGTAGTAATCACTGTATTAGGTTCCGCCCTGCGGATTGGATTTGGTGAACTTGCTATGTGTTGCATCCACCATCCAATATCCTGTAGCCCTTCTTGCGAAATAAACATCTTTCGCTCAAAATTCCCTTTAGTTTGTGTTAACGCTAAATTTTTATCTATTTCTAGATATTTAATATGGGCCTTCCCGTATAGAATAGCGGGTGCATACGATATCATTATCCCAATAAGGACTGCGACCTGTCTAATTTTAGGTTTTGGTAACTTAATAAGCTGGGTCGCTGTATTCATACACTTAATTAGTTTTTGTTCTGTTATCGACACTGTAAGAGACTGTGTATCCAGAATAAACCCTAAACATTTGAGTTGTTTTGTTGGTTTAAGCACTGACTTTTGTGGATGTACATAAAACCCCAGTTTAGTGAGTAATGCACATGACTCCAAAACTGCATTCACACAATCAATTTGTGTTGATGCTATAATAAAGGAATCATCTATGTATGGAAACATTATATGACCCTTCCGCGCCATTACTGAGAAAACAGGTTTAAGCAGTTTAGTGAATAAACGAGGGGCACAAGCTAACCCATTCGGCATGCAGGTAAACTCATAGAGTTGGTTATCCCAAAGAAACTGAAGAAATTTCCGGTCTTTTTCCCTTATGGGAAGCGTATAATATGCATCTTGTAAATCAACACTAGCCATCCACGCATCTGGCGTAATCAGATCTCGTGCCGTATCTAGCGAAAATTCAACCATTTTATTAAGGATTGTTAAATCCAGGATCATTCGAACCTCGCCATTAGGCTTTGGTCTCGAGAAGATGTTTGAAATAAACTCTCCTGAACAGTATGTCACTTTCTGTATAATTCCTTTCTCAAAGAATTTTTGTACCTGTTTAGTTAGTGCCTCTGGTTCAACCGGTTCAATGTTATAAGGAAAAGGTATACTGCCTTGTACCGGGAATTGTGTGAATGGAATGTGAACACCCCTAACTATTTGTAAAATTTCTTGGTCACTAGTAATTTTGTGCCACTCAGAAATATGATTATTAATATTGCCAGCCACAAAGTTGCTTACAGTTTGTGTGGTTTTAGAGGCTGCAAGGACTTGTAACGTCTGTGTTTTGACCTCTACTTGGACCCGCCCCTGGGGAAGGGTCTCGGCGAGTTGACGCCTCGGCCTAGTGGCCGTGTGGTGTTGTCGGTCCAGCCTGAGCGAGCGCCCCGGCCCCGAAAAGCTTGACCGAAGTTTGAGCCCGGTCTGGTTCCCCTGGTGAACCGTCGTGGACGAAAATCCCCTCGTGACCTTTTGAAACGAGGGGTTTCCTGTTTCTTCTTGCCATCCATGTTTGTGCCACTCTTGGCTGCAGTTTCTACCTCTTTATAGAGGTATTGTAGTTGACCGCCAAACATTTTCGTGTTATCTAAAGGTTTCCCTTTAATCGGCTCTGGAGCGAGAAAGAGCGTAAACTCTTTCCCATCATTATCCGTAATCTTCTTTGAGCGGCGCCACTTCTTTGCCAGCATCTGTGCAAACCGACTTGAAGACATTCTCATATCTTCGGTACGACAGGTACCTGCCGCCGCTAACAATGCAATTCCTTTGTCCATCATCTTAGCCAAAGACGAGAACTTATTTTCTCTTTGCATTCTATTTGCCACAGGAGCAATAGCTGTTAGGGTACCAAGCACCGCCTTATGCACTGTGTGCAACACACCCTCAAATTTCATACGGTCATCCGTCATATTGACATCTCGATCCATCTCCTTAATGATGGAGTTGGGAACACCTTTAATGCCTGTTAATTCATCTCCTAACTTGGAGATAATTTCCGCCGGTTTAAACATGCAGAAATGGCCATTAATGGTCTCGCGCATAAGCGTAGTGGTTTTAACACGCTTAGCCTTTGGCTTCTCCACTTTCTTAGCCACTTTGCCACCAATGGCAGCATAGACACCTTCATATTGTGTGTCTGAGTCTGATTCCGTGGAAGTGGAATCTGTGGAAGAATCGGAAGAAGAAGAATCTTTCCTCTTCTTCTTCTTCTTGGACTTGGTCTTCCGCTTTGTGCGAAGTCCAGTCTTCCCCCGTTCTTTGGTGAAATCATCACCAGAAGAAATGATATGTTTCTTCTTCTTCCTCCATTTAGGAGAAGGAGGAGGAGGAGCCTTAAGCTCCATCGCTGAGTCTGTCTCCGAGAAATCCTCAAATGATGATTCATCTTGGACACTCGGCATTCGCCGTTTAAGAGACACCGGTGGTTTGAGAGACATAATATGACTCTCCATCGCCGCAAACCGAGCCTCCCAATTTGGAGCCGCGGCGCCGTCAGGCACTATGTCCTCGTCCGCCTCGGAGAGAATATGCGCCCCAGGCTGTGTCGAAGGCACTGCCGACAACATGGGTGAGGAGTCGTACTCCTCGTCCAATCCACTCGGAACACGCCCCTCGGCTGCTGCTGCACCGCGCTTACTCCGCTTCGTGGCCATCGGGAACTGAAACAAAGATTTTTGGTCAGTCCCGGTATATATACATGTCACAATATGGTTGTTTCAAACTCATTTGAACATCTAGTGGTGTTAGAGAACGTGTTTATACCGTTATAACACAGGCGTAATAAGCTAAATTTGTGCGTGGATTGTGGGTCAAGCCCAAACCTTACGCGGGGTCGGGACCAGTGTATCGTCCCGCCCATCCCTCTGTTCCGCACACTTCTCCCACCTGTGACTACTACGTCAACAAGTTGGAGAAAATGCTACAAAACTCGGAGAAACGCCTGAACAAGTTTGTGGGGAATCTATAAAAGAAACCCAGGAGCATCTCCAATATTACTCTCTATTAGAGTACGAGAGAATTTCCACAGGAGATGAGGCCGAGCCCACATCTCTACCCATAATCACACGGTGACACGGGTGTTGACAGAACCGCTAATGATCGGTTTCGTTCCTTCGAGAAGGAATTCTATCCTTGTTTTTTTTATAACCAAATAACTCGTCCAAATTGGACCAACGAAAGTCTAAACTTTCCATAATGATGCTCTAATGCATCATAATTAAGCTAACCACAGTTTTTATTATACTTACTGCGTATTTGCTTGTATGTAGACTAATTTTGCCGGAGCAACCCAACGACACGTTATCCAGTCGTGAGTTGTATATGCTAATTGCTGGTACCGGACGTGCTTACCTCTCCCTAGCCTGAGGCTAGCCTGAGGCTGTTTACCGAGGTAAAACACACATATATATGCTTCGTCACTCTCTCCACTCCCTCATCTATTTAAACTCCAAAAAGGATCGGCAACAAAGTGTGGAACTCACTCAAACTCGGGCATGACGTCTAGAGGTTAAAAGCTATGGGTGCTCTTGTACATACAAAATCGATAGCCTTCTTTCTGCCGTTAAAAGCCGCCAGATGGCGCCACCCCCCTTGGGAATGCCGACAGTGTGCAGCAGCTATATATCCGAAAAGTATGCACTCCACCGTGGCAGCAGCTAATAGGCAAGGCACAGGAAGGCAAAATCAATTTGAAGATTGCGGAATTAAACTAGAGGTGGAATGGGCAGGGAGGGGGAGGGGGGCGTAGCGTTTTTTTTTCTTTGGAGTGGATTACGCTTATGAATCACAAAGAAATAGATTTTCAATAGAGTTCAAGTTTCACCGTAGTGGAATTAACAGTGAGTTGGCTTCTTAGTCCGTCTCTCGCCGTTTCTCGTGCAGTGTGGCTTTTTCTCGCGTGCACTAACTAGCACAGTCTGCAGTTTGCACAATGCGCGTCTCGATGGCCCCTGGGAAGCAAACCCCATATATATTAAAGCTGCTTCGCCCGATGAAAGCATACAGTTTTTGAAACCCCATAATACTTACACAATTTAGATATGATCCTACGGATCAAAGTTAGATACTTGTACGCCTATTAATCATGTAGTGTTGCATAAAAGGGCACATTAATGCAATTTAATTATTTTTCATTTTTTAAACCAAAAAACCTTTAGCGCTGAATTAAGCTGACGATGTCTCGAAATTGGTATGCGCCTACCAAGCAATTATTTTTCATATTTTCAAATCTTGACATGCTTGCCAATTTGTTTGTTCATCTTTTCATTTCCCATATCTTCAAAGTTAACAATTTCTAATTAAAGGTACATAAAATGTAAGGTCGATTATAACTATCAGTATACTATATTCATCTCAAAACATCAGAAACACAAAACCATTGGACTATGCAACTTTAAGGTGATAAAACATGTATTAGATTCGTTTAGCTTTGACAACTTTAGAGTGTATTGATCCCTAGAAGTTGAACTGAACTTTAAATCTAATTAAATATAGTTAGACCCAGCCATAGGGGGAAATAAAATAGGACTTGGACCACGTGGGTTTGACTGGATTGCAAATATTTAAGGCCCTGTCACATGATGCATCTCGCAAGCGCGCGGCAAATGCATAAAATCACTTTTTTATGTCGAGAAACATTGAACTTTTCAGCATGGGGGGCAAAGTTGGATGTATACATACCATATACATAGCAACATATGGCCAATATATGACCAACAAATGACTAACGTACATCCCGGTGAAAAATGCTTGAATTACGCTCCCGGTACGTTCACAGAACACTGGTGAACATTATATACACTATTTGATCGCCAGAACTACGCGTCATACGTTACATACGTCAAGACACGCGGGAGAAATGCTAAACATATGTTAGACGTACATTGACGTTTGCCTAACACATAAATAATGTTCGGCGAACGTAAAGTCCACACGTTGTCGAACGTTGTCATACGTCGAAAGTTTTGTGCATGAACAAAACTTTGCTAACCTCCTGATGTGTGACGACGTATCTTGACGAACGACGATGTACATTGACTTATACCAACGAGCGCCTAATGCATGCGTAACGCATAATGATGTATCCCGATGTAGCGGCCAAAAATCACATACATCGGCATACGTTGGCATGATGCATCGTAATGTGACAGCCCCTTTACATTTGTGCTACATATCTTTTATATTACATATTATTTTTTAAATATACATTTATTAGAAATATATATGTAATATATTTATAGAATACACATTATCCGGTTGGAGAGCTGACTTCGTTCGAGTTATGCTGGCAATAGTATCTAATTTGACTACCTGATTATACATTATATATATTTATTCTGCATATATAATCGACTACATGTTAGTGTTAGAATATACATTTATTAAATAAACGAAGAAACGTATTCATGCGAAATAGAATAACAAAATGAGTACCATCATCATTTATATTCACCAACTAAATTATATGGCACATAAATTTCAATTATCCACTTTGCATGCGATTCAGAACCAAAAATGGAGGCATGACATGGAGAGTGAAAACAACACGGATATCAAACACATTATTTACATATCTTGATGTTGGTGACTAAAAACCTAACCATTCATAGCCTGGAAAAAAGAAGAAGAGCAGAAGAGAAGAAGAGAAGAAGAGGAGAGGAGAAGAGAAGATAAGAAGAGGAGAAGAGAAAAAGAGCAACAAGAGGACGAAGAAGAGGAACAAGAAGAAGACGAAGAGGAAAAAGAAGAGGAACAAGAAGAGGAGTATAAGGAAGAGGAAGAATAAGAGGAAGAAGAGGAAAAAGGGGAAGAAGAAAAGGAAGACGATGAAGAATAAGAGGAAGAATAATAGGAATAAGATGAAGAAGAAAGGAAGAAGAGCAGGAAGAAGAAGAAGAAGAAAAGAAAAAGCCGATAACTTGTCCTGCTTCCAGTCTCCGAATACCTCCATGCTCATGGACAAAGTTGGATGTTAACGGCTACCGATTAATGTGTCATGTTAGGCACGAGAGGGGGTGGGGCAGGGTCATGCCTGAACTATGTCATGGGCAGTAGGGTGCATGTCTGGATGATTGCTAACTAACATTACCGACTCTCTGAATGCCATCAAAGAGATCGTCCGCCCAAATACCCGACACTCCCTTGCCGATGCTATCCAGATTATAATCTTGACCAGACATCAGACACACCTCAACACAGCCCTGCTATGGGTCCCCTCGCATATAGGACTCTATGGTAATGACCAGGCCAACTGTGCTGCTCTAGCCGGTGTGAAGTGAGTAGACGTGGAGACAGCCATCCCTCCATCCATCACCAAACTGACCGCCGCCACTTCTCGAGCCACCACCAAACTCTGGGAAGGCGCCACACAGAAGGAACAAGTACGGAACCCTTATTCAAACCCGCTTCAGGACTGGCTACCACCATTGGATTGATGTCCCCAACCTCCAGCGCTGTGCCTGCGGCACTAAGATCTTCAATGTGGCTCACATACTCGCCTCATGTGGTGCTGTCGACAGATCTGCCATCAGTGACTTCATGAAGAACTTTACCGCCAACTCAGCGAAAATCGGGCTGCTCTAGCTATCCTCTCCAGGATTTCCAAGTCTTCCTGGAATGCACTTCCTCGCTTCTACCACCAGAATGCAGATATCATCAACACTGTCAGTGGCCCAGACCATGACACCGAGGACTAGCAGGCCCCACCTCATCGCCATAGCTGACTTGAAACCACTACCAACTAACCACTAATGTTCACTAACAACGAACAGGTAACCCTACCCACTGCCTAACTAATCCCATCCTCACTTCACTTCTTCCTCTGGCCTTGGCCGGACTTACTGTGCATACCGGTGAATCTGGAGGGACTGAAGTTTTGATCCTGGCTGAGTCAAACCATTGACTTATAAAATAGGTACTTGTTGCTGCTCGGTGCCTGGCGTTATGAGGTCAGGACAGGGACTGGGCGCACAGTGTCAGGTTAATGTGACTGTGTGGGACATCAGGTCATGGTGCTGGCTGTCTGATGTCCCAGTGGGGCAGCACTATAAAGTCGCCATGAGTGCGTGCTGTCACAAGTCGGTGCACGTCCTGGTATGGCCTAGGGTCTTACTGGGGTGTAAAACTACACCAACCACCCAGCCTCCCCCGGCGCTCTCAGAGGACTGTGGTTGGGCTCTTAGGCTGCCTTTTTCCTTCCTCCCCCCCCAATTTCTCTGAGCACTACCCATCGGAAGCCAACTCCTGACCACATGGGACCGCTTTCAGCGGTGCCCATTCAGTGCTGCAGATTTGCAGCCTTCAGCGCACCAATGCGACTGAAAACTCCCCCCAAAACAAACTACTAACTTTAAAAACGACGTGAACCAAACCCGGCTGTGCAGTTGGGACTGTGTATATAGACTTCCAGATGTGTATACATGGCTGGGTAGGGAGGGTCTACCCTAAAGGCATCTGTATGCAGTGCGTATGCATGCCTGTACTGAGCAAGGGCGTGGCAACATTCATGACTGGTATATAAAGAAAGTAAAGTCTGTTTTATTTAATGACACCTTCAGAGCAGATTCATTTTCATCATCGGCTACTGAACGTCAAAAACATATTGTCATTGTGACATATTTCTTTGGAGGAAACCTGCATAGGCTACTCATTCCAATAAGCAGCAAGGTCTTTTACATTCACTTTCCCACATACAGGAAAGCACCTTATGACCGACACCTTCACAGATGGACACTCTACCGCCTGAGCTACGTCCCGCTCCGTCCGACATATAAATAAATGTCGTTGGCGAGATTAAAAAGTCGAGATTAAACAGGTGTCTTTTGTTGTATGTGTATTTGTAGACTGTATATAACCTGGGTTATTGGTGTTTTACGACCTAGCACCATCTGAAGTCATATCAAGTTGTCTTGTGTGGTATGAATAATTTTGGTGTTTTGCGTCCTAGCAACATCTGAGGGCATATGATAGTCTGAAAATTGACTGGTTCGGTTTTATGATAATATGATTGTGATACTTGTCCCTATTTAGCCTGGCAGTTGGTAATACTGGAATAGGGCAAGGCACAGTCGAATGAGAAAGACCAATAATTTGCGATTGAATTTCCCCTGTTTATTTAATAAATGCAGTATGTATATATATATGAGCCTGTCTCAAAAGGTGATACCTCTTCTTTTGTTTGTCCATTGTAACGATTGACACAAAACAGCACCGGAACGGTTACACTGAAAACACAAGGACATTTGCTTCAAATCAATATGTATTCTATTGGGATTATGAAACACCATGTAAAAACTAAATCCATTTATCCTGAGCAATACAAATGCATAAGTTGATAGTATGTTCATCGTTATAATTGTCAAATTTTGTCCCATATTGCTTAGCACCTTTTGAAACAGTCTCATATGTATGTGTATATATATGTGTGTGTACATATAAATATATATATAATAATTATATTTTTATACATACATATATATTAAATCATAGTATATATATATATATATATATAATGCAATATATATGTATATATATTCTTTTAATGACGTCCCGACTCAAACTATTTGATGTAGATGCAGAGCAAAACATGACACAATTACAGGGGCGTGGATGCAGATACGGATGCGGATACGGATACAGCTCCGGATGCGGATGTGTGGAGAGTGCGTATGCGGCTTACTTAATTTGGCACCAAAAAAAAGGTCTGCAAACTTGGGCAACGACGAGCTAACAATAAACTAGAGTTGGGGACCGCATCGATGCCGTTGTGAACTCTTTCAGAGATGTGTGTGTTGGTGTGTGTGTTGGTGTGTGTGTGTGTGTGTTGGGGTGGGGAGGGTGGCGAGGGTGGGAGAGTCGGACAGTCCAAAGGGAAAATAAGCACCAGTGGACAACAGTGGGCTATTGAGCAGATGTTTATGGATGCGGACCGGGTGGCATGGCATGTTATGCAATCTGTTTTATAAACACGGCACGATATCTGCAGCGACTGGCGGCGAGCAGGGTAAACACTCCGGCGGCTTGTTTGACTAAGGGTGTCCATGGCAACTTAGGGACTGACCCCTGTCTCCAAGGGCTATATAATACACTTGGATGGGAACAGATAGCGAGGCATGTATTCACACACTTGCTATATATATATACATTGTGTACTTCATTATACGAATGTGGCGTAGGGGGTGGGGAGCGGGGGGGGGGCGATAATCCATGCTGGTACTGTTTTTACCCGTTTGTTTGTTTGTTGTTTTACGTCCTAGTAACATTTAAGGTCATATCAGGACGTTTTTGTTTACCATATAGGTTTCTGTATTATTTACAGTTTTTTTTTTGGGGGGGTCCATTAGTTGTGTAGTGGTCTGCACTGACCTCGCAGGCAAGGAGCCGCATAGACAGGTAGGTGTGGGTAGTGTGTTGATATCAGGGAGCCTAGGTGGTGTAATGGTTAGCACACTGGCCCGGAATGCAAAGAGATGTGGGTTCGAGTCCCGCTCTAGGCGCAATATTTCCCATTTTCATCACCCCCACGACACTGGTTGCCGTGATCAGGATCCTGTACAAGCTTTGCGCTGTATGGTTGTTGAACCTACCCTGTGTATGTATGTGTTAGTGCATTGCCTGTATGTATGTAATTGTAAGCATTAAAAGGCTTACAATTCCAGGGGGACGAGTGTAGTGGTCTGCACTGACCTCTCAGGCAAGTAACCACATAGACAGGTAGGCGTGGGGAGTGTGTTGATATCAGGGAGCCTAGGTGGTGTAATGGTTAGCACACTGGCCCGGAATGCAAAGAGATGTGGGTTCGAGTCCCACTCTAGGCGCAATATTTCCCATTTTCATCACCCCCACGACAGTTGTTTAAGCAGGGGAAATTTCAGTCATAGACGACTGGTCTTCCTCATTCCACTGCTGGTCGATAGAGAGCCCTAGCCTACACTTTTACCGACCCAAGGGATTTTTAATCTCCCACACCACATAGACATGGTATGAGAGCAACCGGCCTTTGATGACGCTGTAAGTTATACACAGCGGTGGAAATCCAAATTTGCAGAGCTGGGGGCACGGGGAATCGAACCGCCAACCCTCAGATTAGGAGTCTGACCTAGAAAAAAGTTAGACACTCTAACCACTCCGCCACAGAGAACGCCAAGATAAGTTGTGTAAGTTGTTATGTTTATATTATTTGAGCTAGAGTGCTTCAGTTTTCATTGCCATGTGAATCTCTTCACCTATGTACTCCATTGCATTCACGACACAGCCTATGTAAAAGTTGCATGACCCAATAGAGGGAGTGCATGTGAAGTCATTACTTAGCAATCAGCGGTCAGCGGGCTGCCATCTTGGATTACGAGAACCCTCCCTATCCATGTTGTGAATGCATGCAGATGCAGTAAAATAGAGTTTTCTTGTGGCATGGGAGGTTCTGGGCAGTTTACATCCAATCTGTTTACTTACAGCACTTTAGCAACAACTTCTGAGGCCAAACTGCTCAAAACAATGACAAATAAACCAACAAATCAGTATCAGGCTTATCCTTTATGAACAGGGTAAATAAATTCATCATAAAGAAAAGAAAGAATTTAGTTGTTGTTAAAATGGCTTTTAGTCCCACAGTCACAGTAGTGACGGTCAGATTGCGCCTATATTTGAGTCCACATGGTCTGCACTCAATCATTATAGACAGTGTACACAGGCCTGAACACATAACCAGCTAGTCTCCTTCAGTTATTCAGGCAATATCTGCAGCACAGACTAGTGCATTGCCGTCGAGGTTGGCTAAATAGCGCGTTTATATCAAACGATGAAATTTGCTCATGATATATATTTATATTGTATATATGAAGAGTTCAGGCGCAAAACCATGTAAACGCCAATCCAAAAATGGAGATAAAGATTGGACTCAAACCCTCAAAAGTTGTTTTCTTTTATATTCCTACTCTTTTGTTCATAGGAAAAGTGGAATTATTGACAAATCCAATTATTTTCAGGTAAAGATCTTTTATTTAAACTACATTTACAGATACAGTTTTATAGGCACATTAAAAGTTACATAGTCCAATGAAAACATTAAATTTTAAATACCAAAACAATTATCTAGATTTAATTTGACATAACTTAGATACTGGTAGGTCTACACTTATTAAACATTTGTCACCAAATATAAAGGACTCCCGAGACAATTTAATAGAATCTGTTACTACCGAAGCCAATGGTTTCAGAGTTTTGGCATTCTGGCCAAAATAAACATAGCATTTTTGCAAATATCTCAAAAGTTAGCCAATTAAAATAAGTTACTTCAAACAATAGAAAGGTAAATTATAACGATCAACCTAATATATTTATCTCAGAAAGGGACAGAAACTCAAAACCATCAAACTATGCCACTTTAATAACTGTTTTTTTTCTTATTCTTTTTTCTTGAAGATTTATACTGCCTATCATGGATAAGTCTGAATAGACTTGTTTTCACCATGAGACAGTTTGTCGATAGAAAGCCCAAGCCTACACTTTTACCAACCCAAGGGATTTTTAACCTCCCACACCACATAGACATGGTATGAGCGCAACTGGCCTTTGGTGACACTGTAAGTTATACACAGCGGTGGCAATCTAAATTGGCAGAGGTGGGGCACAGGGAATTGAACCACTGACCTTCAGATTAGGAGTCCGACCTAGAAAAAAGTCAGACACTCTAACCACTCCGCTACAGAGAACACCGCGAAATTAATTCTAATGGAAAAGCATATGTATTTTATTGCTTGATTATCTCATATAAACTGGGCAAGAAACAAAATTTGTTCCAGAAAGGTGAGCAATTGAGGTTTTATGCCTTAGCAACAAATATGGTAATATCAGGGCTTGCAATGTTATTCACTTCTGGCAACTTGTTAGTGCTGCCCCATTGGCATGCTACGCTATCGGTGGTATCATAATCCAACATTCCACCCAGTCCTGTTATCCTGGTAGTTTTAGCCTACCTTAATAATATTAACAATAATAATAATAATTAATGCCAAAGACCAGACTGGATAGCCGAACGAGTTGAGTGTCCATTTCCCGTTTTGGTAGATCATGGGATTCGAACCCTAGTCGAGTCAGTGTGCACTGTCACAAGTATTTACCCGACCTGGTATGACCTTAGATGTTGCCAGGACGTACAACTCCAACAACCAACTAATAATGCCAATCACCAAAGTAGCAACACTTGAGTGGGGGATCGATCGCATAAGCAGCTGATAAAGACACCGATTCCATGACCATCCGCATGAGAAGTGGACGCTCTAACGACTCGACCATCACATCTAGTCTATGTAAATGATTCATACTGTAGCCAATAACTGAATGCTGCATACTGTCAGGAGGAAACCAATTGACGCTATTCACACCACGGCCATGTTGAAACCAGACCAAGGCCACGTACGCATCTGTGAGGTGCCGCTGTATGAAAAGTCATTCGAATACTTTTTCGTCGAAATCCCTCAAATTTGAGGGTAATCATTTTTTAAACTACGATATCCATCGTTGGATACCTGTTTTCTATCTATTGGCCAATTTTCACGAAGATTGGGTGACCCTTGCATGGTGATTTTCCAATTCATTAACTACAATGTGACTGTCAACTTCAAGTCTGCATAGTTATGGTGGTATCTTGTACCATGCAGCACTGTCAGCGTAGTTATATGTGTAACATCCTTAAACAACTAATCTCAGTAATTACAAATTAATCAAAGCTTTAAAAGGGTTAAAATATTAAAAAAATATATATATATATTAAGAAAGTTATGTAATTTTGAATTTAAGACAAGATTGGTAACCAGGGTCAGCGACTTTGTTGACATCACCTACTGAAATGCATCTGATCATCACTCAATCTTCATGAAAATTGACCAAAAGATAGAAAAAAGGTATGCAAATATTAATATGATAATTTCAAAAGTGAATATCTTCAAATTTTACTCCTTTAATTTCTGTAGTAGTTCATGCACATCTGCACACAGCAGTGTCTTATGGCCATTTCCAATACCCAACGTGCACTCAGCCTCGTTCTGTTGCCGAATTAGGTCACGCATGAATAGTGTGAATAGGCCTTTCTCATATATGCGTCAAGCTTGGCAATGTCCTTCTACACCTTTCAATGTCCCAAAGTGAATTGTCGCAAAACACGGGCATTCAGTTAAGCCCGCCACACGCGAAGCGATAATTTGTCCCAGATGCTTGTTGGGAGATGGTGGAAAGCCTTGCGTAATAGCCCTGTCACACTACGATGTATCTCGCCGGCGCGCCGCCAACGTGCAAAATCACTTTTAATCATCGAGAGACATCAAATCAAACTTTTCGGCGTTTTGTTAGCGTGCGGCCGACGTTGTGAGAAAAAAAACAAAAAGTTTGGCGCGCCGTCCTGATATGACCTTAGATGTTGGTAGGATGTAAAACAACAACAGACAAAAAAAGCAACAGTTTGGCGCAATGTGTGGGAACGAGCCTCACGCGCGCGCGGCGTCAGTGGAAAAAAAGTATTCGTACATCCACCCGCTTCTAACGTATCTCGAGGACCCCCTAACCTCGCCATAACATTGGCACCCACGCGTTAGCGCACATTGAAAGTTTTGTGCATGCATAAAACTTCGCAGATTCCCTGATGCGCGCTGCCGACCGTCGCCGTAGATGAACGAATACCAGACGTCTCCCGACGTTTCACCAAAAAAGGACACACGTCGATGCGCGTTGGCAAGAAATGTCATAATGTGACAGCACCATAAGGTAGTAGCATACATGACCTGATTGTTTTAACACTTGAAAAACGATGCAGTTGAATGAGATCTGGATACTAACAATGTTCCCAACCTCATCTGACTGACATTCATCCAAAACCAAACATCATGTAGTGTGAGCCGCCCTTTTCTTGCTTAAGTTAGAGCCCCACTGTGTAAAGTAATCCCCCACATTACCACAACAGGTGGATTAGTGGGCAGCGGATTGCTATGTAAATGTATGTGCAAGTCCCCTATTGTAAAACAGCGCTGAAATAGCTACAGTATTACCACCTTCTCACCATAGCTGAATTATGCTCGCCTCTGTGTGGATTGTTATGCAAGTTCAGCACGCTAACTACCAGTGTTGTATAAAATGAGCACATATGGGACACACCAAGAGTGGCCGAAGTTTGTTGTTTGTTGACATTCATTCCTCTAACTGCTATGTTTGCAGCTTACGGGATTAGAACCTCTTGCCACTGAGCGTCGCTTTGTGTGTATGTGTGTTGTGTGTGAATGATTGTGTGTGTAAGTAACTATTTGGAAGTAACTGTGTGTTAGTGACTGTGTTTGAGTGACTATGTTTGAGTGACTGTGTGTGACTGTGTGTGAGTGACTGCATACATGCATGAGCGCCTGTGTGAGTGACTGTGTGAGAGTGACTGAGTGTGGGTGACTGTGACTGTGTGTGAGTGAATGTGTGTGAGTGAATGTGTGTGAGTGACTATGTGTGAGTGATTGTGTGAGTGAATGTGTGAGTGACTGTGTGTGTGACTGTTTTTCAGTGAATATGTGTGAGTGAATGTGTGTGAGTGACTGTGTGAGTGATTGTGTGAGTGAATGTGTGAGTGAATGTGTGTGAGTGATTGTGTGAGTGAATGTGTGAGTGAATGTGTGTGAGTGACTGTGTGTGTGACTGTTTGTCAGTGAATATGTGTTAGATAATGTGTGTGAGTGACTTATGTTTGAGTGATTGTGTGTGACTGTGTGAGTGACTGTGTGCATGCGTGAGTGAATGTGTGTGAGTGAATGTGTGAGAGTGATTATGTGAGTAACTGTGTGTGAGGGACTGTGTGTGAGTGAATGTGTGTTAGTGAATGTGTGTGAGTGACTGTGTGTAAGTGACTGTGTCTGAGTGAATGTATGTGAGTGACTATGTTTGAGTGACTGTCTGTGACTGTGTGTGAGTGGCTGTGTGCATGCATGAGTGACTGTGTGAGAGTGAATATGTTAAAGTGACTATGTGAGTAACTGTGTGTGAGTGACTGTGTGAGGTACTGTGTGTGAGTGACTGTGTGCATGCATGAGTGACTGTCTGAGAGTGAATATGTTAAAGTGACTATGTGAGTAACTGTGTGTGAGTGACTGTGTGAGGTACTGTGTGTAAGTGACTGTGTGAGAGTGACTGTGTGTGAGTGAATGTGTGTTAGTGAATGTGTGATTGACTGTGTGTGAGTGACTGTGTGAGTGAATGTGTGTGAGTGAATGTGGGATTGACTGTGTGTGAGTGAAGGTATTTGAGTGACTGTGTGAGTGACTGTGTGTGAGTGACTGCATGTGAGTGACTGTGTGTGAGTGACTGTGTGTGAGTGAATGTGTGATTGACTGTGTGTGAGTGACTGTGTCTGAGTCTGAGTGAATGTGTGTGAGTGACTATGTTTGAGTGACTGCGTGTGACTGTGTGTGAGTGACTGCATACATGCATGAGTCCCTATGTGTGAGTGAATATGTGAGTGACTGTGTTAGTGACTGTGTGTGAGTGACTGTGTGAGTGACTGTGTGAGGGACTGTGTGTGAGTGACTGTGTTTGAGTGCTTGTGTGAGTGACCGTCTGTGTAAGGTAGGTGTTGTCGACGGTCTTGGGCTCAGGGAGAGGAGGATGGGGGTGGGGCATGTGGCCAAAGACAAATTGATCTTGCATGCAGAAAGTACAGTTGCGGATTGGAGCGTGGAAGGGGTGCTGGTCTGCAGGCGACGTTGACCGGGTTCTCTAGTGGCTGCTCTGTTTGTACAGAGTTTGCATTCATTTCATGCCTTTATGATGTGTTATTCGTAACTGGTGGACGTTTCTAACTCAGCAGGGAGACATATGCGCATGCGTCAAATGTATGTATATACAGTACAACCTCTCTAACCGACCACATCCACAGATCGACCACTCCCCTATTTCGATCGCTTTATTTGTGTCCCAACAATACCATTTTAACCACATTCTAACTGCCTAAACCGACCACCTCCCTAAATGGACCACTTAAAGTCGGTCCCAATGTCGGTCGATTTCGAGAGGTTTACTGTAGTTCATTCGCAGCAATTCACACCATGACTGCAATTATAAATGAGTCGCGCATTTCATAGACGTGCACTTAAAGTGGCAGTCGGAAGGTCTGAGTTTCTGTCATAGTTTTTTTTATGAATGTATTAAGTTCATCGGTGTCGTACTTTAATCTTAAGTAACTTTTATTATAAATGGCCTAAATAATTAAAGTGAAATATGATTAATTAATTTAGGCATACACACCAACATGTTGGATGGCATAGGCTTCAGCAATAACAGGCTCTATAATATCAAAGTAGGACATGGAGGGTAAAATCTAGGTCAGCTTGAACTTGACGGGGGGGGGGGGGGGTTCGCAACCGTACAACGGTTACTAGCTGTAGAACTGCACCAATATAGAAAGGCACCGATAAATCGGCCCGATCTTTGGATTGAAGATTAAACTTCAGGTGGGATCGTTGTAGAAGCAGGGATCTCTTTACAACAATTAAATGAAAAGTTTGAAAGATTCAGTAGCTTCAGCCAATCAAAGCTGTTCTTTTCAATTGCAAATGGCTGCCCTCTATGGGGGCAGCCATATGCAATGGAAATGAACAGCTCTGATTGGTTCTTTTCTATTGCACATGGCCACCCACATACAGGGCAGCCAGTTGCAATGGAAGAGAACAGCTCTGATTGGCTGAAACCACTGAAGCCATTTGACTGGTCCTCTTTGCATTCGAAAACCTAGTTCACTGCACAGGTGGGCAGAGCCAAAATCTTGCGGATGGAAAGGTCCCAGTCGAATGCCTCCAATGTTACCCTGGTGGCATCAGGAAGGATGGCGAGCTACAGAATATGGCATTAATGTAACAGGAGTGTGTGGGTGTGGGCTGATACATTGTGATGCCAGATGGTGATTTAACCAGTGTGTTTTCCATCTAATCGCGCATAATCTGAACACATTGCACGGTGTTTATCAGGTCTAGACCCGATCTAACACCTTCCTACTGCCCATACATGTCTGCGCATGAATGCAAGGGAAGCTTTCAGTTTCCGGCGTCCGTAGATTATCATAATCTTGGGGCAGTTGGAGGATCATCGGATTAGGGATAACACATGCATTGTATCGCATTTCTCTACAGTCACCCGCCATATTGACAATGCACATCAATGGTTCCAGTAGGAAGAGATTTCCAGCTTTCATTTTCTTAGAACTAATCAGGGATTTTCTGGTAATCACCAGCTCACAATTGAAATATGCAGTGTTAATCGCCTCTATATGTCTGGACATGCACATTTACCTGACGTAACTCTGAGTACCACCAAAGAAAATGTACGACATGACGCGCCACTCAGCGCTTTCGTATAGCAATTTCTTAAATAATCCTGCAGTGGCACCATCAAACAGTGTGCAAACAAGGCGCATTATATTTGATGAGGTGTAGTAGTAGTTTTCTTACTCAGATATAATCGCACATTTTATTTATGCATGGCACAGATTAAAGTCTTTAAAGTATGTTTGAACTTTACTATGCCATAATATTGTTTACATTATTAATATTAGGAGATAACAAACCCTTTCAAGCGAAACATTGTAGTGAATTATTATATAATTTAACTAATTATTAGGAAGGATTGGCCCGGAGGTGGTTTATTTTCTCTCTCCCCAAAAGAACCTGAAATATTAAAATGATTGTATTAATTAATTAAATAATTAAATAATTGCCAGGCGAGGTAGGTAACCTTAAAGGCGAATATGGCTTGTGTGTGTGTGTGAGGGGGGGGGGGTGTCATCTGGGCTGACCGCACATAACTGCCTCATCTTACCACGTATGTCTCCCTTTGTGTGTACACACTGTCTTAGCTGTAGACAACTAGAAAGTCAGTTGTACCAAAGACCCTATTATACTAAGACGGCTCACTCAGCCTGTACTGTGTAATCAAAATGATCAAACCCACCACTTGGTGCGCTGGTTAAACAGGTGCTATATTATGTATAAATATATATATGAATGTGAAAGATGTGTGATGATGGCAATGCTGATGACGATACTGATGATGATGTGTATTTGTTCATAGCAATTTCATATTGATGTGTATTCATACTTACCTATCTCATGTATAATATAATTGTATGTGTTTACATGTGAAACACCAACCAGCAGCTGGGCTGATCAAACCCACCACAAGGTGGGTGGCACTGCAAAATTTACAATACCATGGGAGAGATAAGGAGTGAGCCATCTTAATATTATAGGGTCTTTGGTTGTACTAAACCAGCCACATCGTTAAGCGCGCTCTGCAAATAGCTTAAGCTGGTTCCCTGCCCTCTCACTACACAGGAGTCAGTTTAGTTGAGTAGAGCATTACTTAAGGGATTTGGCAGTTTCTGCGGGGAAAAAAACACCCGGAATTGATTATTGGAATGATGGTAACTTCAGCTCAAACATGGTAGTCATGGTTTCATTCTCACCCTGTTGACATTTGTTGGTGTTTTAATTTTAATTTTTTTATTGAGGCTGTATTTATACTGTCCATAGGATATAAGCCCAGGTACCCAGGCTTGTTTTCAATGCTGGCCAGTTGTAGTGTTGGTGTTATCTTACCACACAGTAGCTGGTGATAAGTTATTTGATTGCCTGCATTTCAGTAGCAGATAGATAATTGGTTGGTGTGGTTAGTAGCCTATGTTAGTTTTTTTTAATTTTCTTATTTATTTTGTTCTACTCCTATTACTAGACTAGCCTACTCCTATTTACATATCATAGGCTTGTACGTAGCTGTGTGGTGTGTTATCTGGCTATTCTTGGCATGGTTACCTTCCATTGGGCGTCCCGCTGGTGGGCTGTGACATATCACATGCCCCTTTGCAGTGCAGCTTAGTGGGGGTTTCCAAGCCTTATTTTGCACATATATTTTTGGTAAGTTTTTAGGTCAGGAATTTGTCGTTCCTTTACCGTTTGGGCCTGAAAACCCTCATATATTAAGGGCAGGGCGACTTTTACATAATGAGTGACCAGGAAGTCCATCTGAAATTTTAAGGAACCTGGCCCGCCAAACCCAGAATTTCAAACAATCAAAGTGGACACCTCTTAGAGAGATCATGACAGAGGTGGCTTTTAGAAGTACCTTGACACGTTCCGTTTACCGTCTAGTAGCATTGCCTGTAGCAGATCTGAGTGTGTGCCTGGACATGAGAACATGTGGAGTCCAAGGGTGTGGCTGCAGGATTTGTTGATTGGTTTATTTGTGATTTTAGGTCCTAGCTCTATATAAGGTCATGTGAGAATGGGCATAGTGTTCTCTGTGGCAGAGTAGTTAGAGTGTCTGATTTTTTTTCTAGGTCGGACTCCTAATCTGAAGGTCAGTGGTTCGATTCCCCATGCCCCCACCTCTGCCAATTTGGATTTCCACCGCTGTGTATAACTTACAGCATCATCAAAGGCCAGTTCCTCTCATACCATGTCTATGTTGTGTGGAAGGTTAAAAATCCCTTGGGACAGTAAAAGTGTAGGCTCGGGCTTTCTATTGACAAACTGTCTAATGGTGAAAACAAGTCTATTCAAACTTATCCATGATAGGCAGTATAAATCTTCAAGAAAAAAAAAAAAAAGAAGACTTGTGAAAGTGCACATTCATGGTGATTTATAGTATTTTCACACTGCAAATGGCTGTCTTTCCATTATTTATACTTATATAATGAATTACAGTAAAACCTCTCTAAATCGACCAACAAGGGGACCGACTTTAAATGATCCATTTAGGGAGGTAGTTGTTGGTGTTGTTGAAGATTTATACTGCCTATCATGGATACACCTGAATAGGCTTGTTTTCACCATTAGACAGTTTGTCGATAGAAAGCCCGAGCCTACA
Source organism: Branchipolynoe longqiensis (assembly GCA_030323885.1). NCBI lineage: Eukaryota > Metazoa > Annelida > Polychaeta > Phyllodocida > Polynoidae > Branchipolynoe > Branchipolynoe longqiensis. Next base: position 23,733,243 of record CM059201.1, on the reverse strand, counting down.
CTTTTACTGACCCAAGGGATTTTTAACCTCCCACACCACATAGACATGGTATGAGAGAAACCGGCCTTTGATGACGGTGTAACTTATACACAGCGGTGGAAATCCAAATTGGCAGAGATGGGGGCACGGGGAATCGAACCACCGACCTTCAGATTAGGAGTCCGACCTAGAAAAAAGTCAGACACTCTAACCACTCCATCACAGAGAACACCGCAAGGTTTAGGAAGTCTTCCATTTCATTACAATGGTATTGTATGGGCGATCATTTGGGACCCAAATAAAGCAATCGATACAGGGGAGTTGTCGATCTGTGGAGGTGGTCGGTTAGAGAGGTTTTACTGTACACACATATAATGATATATGCACGCATAGAGCACATGCGGATATGTAGAGTACTTCGCGCCGTCTGGCGGTGGCGATTGGGGTGAATGGTGGTCGTGGGAGGGGGGAGGGGTGACCGGAAGTTGACCCGTTCCGGACAAGTGGCGTTCAGCTTCAGCCCGCAGCTACCGGATAACTCAATAAGCCGGGATTACTGGAGGCAGGCCTGCAGACCACTCTCACGGTATTACCAATAATATCCGTGAAGTCACCATCGCGCATGTAGCTAGCTGCACGCGCATCAGTCGACGCTTTCAGCTGAGCACATACATTAAAAGTTGTATATATTATATATATATATATATATATATATAGAGATGTGGGTTATTCTCCAAAACTGGGAACCATATATTTGGTCTCCACGTTACGATGCTGATAATTAAGTCTTTGTTTTATTGATAGCAAGTCAAATAATTAATATAGCCTCTGTCTATTAGGTATGTTATCAGTTCTACATGTTTTAAATTTATCCCACAAAAGATATCAAAATTATAATCGTATGATTTTGCGCTAGAGTGAAAATGTGAAAATTTACACATTGACACCATACATGTAGCCAAACTTTTTTTCAACTTATTTTTCAACTTTTTTCTTGTAAGCAATAATCTTGTCTGCTTAACAGTAATCAATAAAATCTTGTTTGACTATGTTGTATATGTTAAAATGAGGTTCTGCATGTGTCTTTGATTTCATGTTACACAAGTGATATTAATGTATTGCTCAATTATGTAAAAGATCTAATTCAAAATATAAAATTAATTTTTTTCAACTCTGACATATGCACAACATGCAAACCTTGATAGGACATTGGATTAGGCTATTAATTGGAATGATTTTTACTATTATTTTGAAGGTTTCACTTTTGGTTTCCATGTCACACTTTTGTGCCAGTTTTAGAGAATGACCCACATATATAATGATCTGTAGTAGTACCTACTTGATATTATGGGAATATGCTAAGTAAGTCTATTTTGTATTGGCTGTTGTAGTCAATAATGACGCAAGTTATAATGATCTAAGCTCACGATATATTTGGTACAGATAGTCATAGCCGATTGGTTGGTTGACTGTTGGAGTTTTACGTCCAGGCGACATCTAAGGTCAACGATGGGTATCGACTTGAGCTAGTGTGCACTCATGGCGACTTTATAGTGCTGCCCCAGTGGGATACCTAGATATCCCACATTATCCTGACACTGAGTCAACCAGTCCTTGCCCTATCCTAATAATATTGAGTGCCTGTCGGGGAATCGACAAGTATACATTTTAAAGTCATTGGCTTGACTCGAACAGGGTTCGAACCCGAGGCTTCGAATCCCACGATCTACCAAAATGGGAGACAGGCGCTCAACTCATTTAGCCATTCCGTTTGGTGAGATAGGTCTAAACGTAACTTTTAGTTTCAAACAACTGTCATGGGGGTAATGAAAATAGGAAATATTGCGCCTAGACCGGGAATCGAACCCACATCTCTTGAATTCCGGGCCAGTATGGTAACGATTACACCACCTAGGCTCCCTGATGTCCCTGTCTATGCGGCTCCTGGCCTGTGAGGTCAGTGCAGACTACTACACAACTATATACCCACCAGTTAAAGAGCTTCTTTATTTTATGCACATTGTGTTCCCTTTGTTTGTCTTGTATGTCTGCGAGCACCACCACCCGGGCCCCTCCCCCCCCCCCCCCCACACCCACACCACTCACCCCACACACAGACTCAATCCTGGCACAGTCCGGGAGATAGCCTGCTGTGAGGCTAAATGGTAATGCAAATAACAGGTGTAAAAAAATACAAACAAACAAAACTCCAGTTTGCGTAGACAATACGTTGCCACATCCTACATCCCTTTTGCAACCGGTTCTTTGCTCACACACTGACCAGACGAAATAGCTAAATGAGTTGAGCATCCGTCTCTCGCTTTGCTAGATCGTGGGATTCGAACGCAAGGTTCGAACCCTGGTTGAGTCAAACCAATGACTTAAGAATTGATACTTGTTGCTTCCTAGCCAGGCACTTGGCATTATTAGGATAGAACAAGGACTGGTTGGCTTGGTGTCAGGATAATGTGACTGAGTGGAATATTGGGTCATGCTGCTGGCGGTGGCATCTCCCAGTGGGGTAGCACTATAAAAGTCACCATGAGTGTGCACTGTCACAAGTCAGTACCCATCCTGATATGATCTTAGATGTTGTCAGGATGTAAAACTCCAACAACCAATGAACCATCTTTGGTCACCTCACCAAAATGAGACAGTGGAGGCATTCGACTGGGACCTTTCCATCCGCAAGATTTAGGCTCCGCCCACCTGCGCAGTGAACTAGGTTTTCGAATACAAAGAGGACCAGTCAAATGGCTTCAGTGGTTTCAGCCAATCAGAGCTGTTCTCTTCCATTGCAAATGGCTGCCCTGTATGGGGATGGCCATTTGCAATCGAAAAGAACCAATCAGAGCTGTTCATTTCCATTGCAAATGGCTGCCCCTATAGAGATCAGCCATTTGCAATCGAAAAGAACAGCTCTGATTGGCTGAAGCTACTGAATCTTTCAACCTTTCCATATCAGCCATCTTGAAATACACCATGTGACCTTGTGGATGGAGCCACAAGACACATTTGATTCATATGTATAGAAACCCACTTCCGGTCCCAGTCGAATAGGAATTTGTAAATAAATATTTTGATATGCGTATAGAAAGGCCCAGTCGAATACGTCCATTGCCCCCCCTGTGCACGGAGCGAAGTGACATAAACCCAGCTGTCAGTCTTCATCTCACACATCGGAAGTCCCTGTCGCCTCCACTGATTGCTGGGCGTGCTGCGCAATATGAGATTGGCGTTTGTGGACTAATCAATGTCCCATCCACGACAAGGGTCCATCTTTATTATCCTGACTCTGATTCAGTTGTTGTAATTACACGACCGGACGCGGTGGCCGAATCGGTAGAGCGCTGGCTTCCCGTGCGGGAGATCAGGAGTTCGATTTCCGGTCGAGTCAAATTACTTACTTACAAAATTGATACTTGTCACTACCTAGCGCTGTGCTCGGTATTATTAGGATAGAGCAATGACCGGTATCGGGATAATGTGACTGTGTGGGAAATCGGGTCATTGTCCTGCAGGCCTGATCTCCCAGTGGGGCAGCACTATAAAGGTCACCATAAGTGTGCACTGTCACAAGTCGGTATCCATCCTGATATGACCATGGATGTTGCCCAGACATAAAACTAAAAAAAACGAACTATAATTTTGCCCCGCCAACTCGATGCGGTGTATAATAAATAGGTGCAGGACCGATTATTTACATACCGATCAAAGATCAAATACTTAGCTGTATCTGGGCAACTACTTTATGACAGATACTGTAAAGGTTTTTTTTATAGCGTTATCATTCTATTTTGGCAGCATCACAAGCCAACTTATCCGAAACAGTGCATACAATAATAATTAAAGCACACGAGACAGACAAGTATGTATAAGGTGGCATTTATTGTTCAGTTTTAGTCAAGTTTAGTCATTTCAGGTATAGATATCATGTTACGAAGGCACTTAACCCTACCGGTCTAGTCTTAAAAGCTGGGGTGGGTGGGATGGCAAATTAAGCAGCCTGAAGAAGTATGTGTTATCGATTTGAAAGCTAAGGATGACGTGATAACGTCTTAGTTATTCGTCATAAGGTTTGCATGTTGTTAAGGCTAAATGGCGCATCGATGGCCGGCCATTGATCGTTCTTTTCTAACTCTACAGGGGGCGCCTTGTGCATCCTTAGTAACAAATGCCGTCTGCCTGTGTGCCAAATTACCCATGTTGCGCAACATGAACACTAGATAGTCAGATGATAGCATAACATTTTCAAAACCTAAATATTTACTTTAAGTTGCATAGTCCGATGGTTTTGAGTTTCTCTCAGTTTCTGAGAAAAATGTATTATGTTGATCGTTATAATTACCTTTATATTAAGTTTGAAGTAACTTTTATTTAATTTGGACAAGTTCTGAGATATCTGAAGTGAAAGCATGCTGAATTAATTTTGGCAGGCATGCCAAAACTCTGACAACATGTGCTTCTGCCGTAACTGGTTCTATTAATTTGTCTCAGAATTCCCTTATATGTGGTGACAAACGATTAATAAGTGCACCTGTATCTAAATTCGATATGTAGAATCAAATTTAGATAATGGTTACGGTTTTGAAAATTTAATGTTTTCATCGGACTATGCAGCTTTAAGCAAACAAAACTTGATTGAACCGGAAATGGCAATAATGACGTCATCGTGGAGTTGGAGATCTACAATCAAATCTAGGTAATTTTTTTTAAATTTTGAAAACGTTGGGTTTCCATCGGATTATGCAGCTTTAAGTTTAAGTTTTATCTTAGATATCTGACTTAGATACTCGTGTACTACTTAGTAAAAACATTCCTTGCATTTTTGGAGTTTCTGTTCGAGGCTTAAAAGCGGGTTTTAGTGTGCACACCAACATTTATTTAATGTTTTCACCTAAGATATTTTCAAAGCTAATGTTGTGCATACTGATGAAGCGTCAAATTTTCAAATCCAAAACATATATCTAGATTTGACCTAATATTTGAATCTCAGATATGGGTGTACTTATTGAGTTTTAGTTGCAATACAGACAAGAATACTAAGTCAAGTCTCTGCTAAAGCCTGTGGTGTCAGAATATTGAAGTGCACATCAAAATTAATAATGTATCCAAAGTTAGCAATTTATGATCACAGTTAAAGTAAGCTAAATTATAACGATCAACGAAATACTTAGTAATAGTAATATATTCATCCGTTAAAAATTGGGCATAAACACAAAACCACCAAATTATGCAACTCTAAATCATCCCAGAAAGAAGTCACATTCATGCATAAGTGTAACCAACGAACAGTCTCCCTTTTTGGCAGTTCATGGGATTCGAACCCCCGGGGTTCGAATGACTTAACAAATTGATACTTGTGGCTACCTTGCCTGAAGTTCAGCATTACTAGGATAGAGCAAGGAGCGGTAGAACGCGGAAGACCAATTGTCCGCGATTGAAAATTGTCCTGCTTAATCAACTAATGCGAGAAAAAAAAACTATGATCTCCTACTCAGCCCCTCACCCACCCAAATACACACCGGAAATAGTTGAACAGAGCCATGGTATAAATAGGTCATTAATGCAATATTGTCTTCTCAGTCTTTACTAATCCACGCAGACAGCTTGGGGGCAAAGCTCCTGGTTAGAAACAAACAAAAAGTCGGCATCCTAATAACAGTTGACATTATGTCATCAGAAGTAGCATTACGTCACGAAAAGTACCATTACGTCACGAAAAGTAGCATTACGTCAGCGGAGTTAGCATTGGTCCTGTCGCATTGGCATCGAGACATTATTGGGGTCATTCGACTGGGCCCTTTCTATCCGCAAGATTTACGGATGGAACGGATGGAGCCACATTACACACATCGAATCATCGGTATATGAACCCACTTCACGGACGGTCACAGTCGAATAGGAATTCGTTCGGAAATATTTTGATATTCGGATAGAGAGGCCCAGTCGAATGCCCCCATTGGCTGGCACAGGTGGCTACTTAGGTTTTAATGAGGAGCGAGGGCAACATTCTGCCTGAGGCGGCTAGCCTTTTTCTCAGGTGTGGAGTAACAATGCCCAGCTGTTACTGGTCCGACAGCCCGACAATACAGTCGGCTGACACCAGCTTAGTGTTCAAGTGTCGCCAGTCTGCATTGTGGGCCCGTCCTGTTGTTATGACCCTAGATGTTGCTAGGACGCAAAGACCCAACAAACACACAGTATTCCAGGTTGTGGAGCGGGGGACTGGCTGCTAAAACAATTTTAATCGGGTTCTTAGCTGTTGTTGATTCATAACCACACTGTTGATTCATAACCACACTGTTGATTCATAACCACACTGTTGATTCATAACCACACTGTTGATTCATAACCACACTGTTGATTCATAACCACACTGTTGATTCATAACCACACTGTTGATTCATAACCACACTGTTGATTCATAACCACACTGTTGATTCATAACCACACTGTTGATTCATAACCACACTGTTGATTCATAACCACACTGTTGATTCATAACCACACTGTTGATTCATAACCACACTGTTGATTCATAACCACACTGTTGATTCATAACCACACTGTTGATTCATAACCACACTGTTGATTCATAACCACACTGTTGATTCATAACCACACTGTTGATTCATAACCACACTGTTGATTCATAACCACACTGTTGATTCATAACCACACTGTTGATTCATAACCACACTGTTGATTCATAACCACACTGTTGATTCATAACCACACTGTTGATTCATAACCACACTGTTGATTCATAACCACACTGTTGATTCATAACCACACTGTTGATTCATAACCACACTGTTGATTCATAACCACACTGTTGATTCATAACCACACTGTTGATTCATAACCACACTGTTGATTCATAACCACACTGTTGATTCATAACCACACTGTTGATTCATAACCACACTGTTGATTCATAACCACACTGTTGATTCATAACCACACTGTTGATTCATAACCACACTGTTGATTCATAACCACACTGTTGATTCATAACCACACTGTTGATTCATAACCACACTGTTGATTCATAACCACACTGTTGATTCATAACCACACTGTTGATTCATAACCACACTGTTGATTCATAACCACACTGTTGATTCATAACCACACTGTTGATTCATAACCACACTGTTGATTCATAACACACTGTGATTCATAACCACACTGTTGATTCATAACACACTGTTGATTATACACTGTTGTCACCACACTGTTGATTCATAACCACACTGTTGATTCATAACCACACTGTTGATTTATAACCACACTGTTGATTCATAACCACACTGTTGATTCATAACCACACTGTTGATTCATAACCACACTGTTGATTCATAACCACACTGTTGATTCATAACCACACTGTTGATTCATAACCACACTGTTGATTCATAACCACACTGTTGATTCATAACCACACTGTTGATTCATAACCACACTGTTGATTCATAACCACACTGTTGATTCATAACCACACTGTTGATTCATAACCACACTGTTGATTCATAACCACACTGTTGATTCATAACCACACTGTTGATTCATAACCACACTGTTGATTCATAACCACACTGTTGATTCATAACCACACTGTTGATTCATAACCACACTGTTGATTCATAACCACACTGTTGATTCATAACCACACTGTTGATTCATAACCACACTGTTGATTCATAACCACACTGTTGATTCATAACCACACTGTTGATTCATAACCACACATGTTTGATTCAAAAAGCAACACTGTTGATTCTCATAACACTATGTTCAAAACCACTCGTTTTCATAACCACACTGTTGATTCATAACCACACTGTTGATTCATAACCCACACTGTTGATTCATAACCACACTGTTGATTCATAACCACACTGTTGATTCATAACCACACTGTTGATTCATAACCACACTGTTGATTCATAACCACACTGTTGATTCATAACCACACTGTTGATTCATAACCACACTGTTGATTCATAACCACACTGTTGATTCATAACCACACTGTTGATTCATAACCACACTGTTGAATCATAACCACACTGTGATTCATAACCACACTGTTGATTCATAACCACACTGTTGATTCATAACCACACTGTTGATTCATAACCACACTGTTGATTCATAACCACACTGTTGATTCATAACCACACTGTTGATTCATAACCACACTGTTGATTCATAACCACACTGTTGATTCATAACCACACTGTTGATTCATAACCACACTGTTGATTCATAACCACACTGTTGATTCATAACCACACTGTTGATTCATAACCACACTGTTGATTCATAACCACACTGTTGATTCATAACCACACTGTTGATTCATAACCACACTGTTGATTCATAACCACACTGTTGATTCATAACCACACTGTTGATTCATAACCACACTGTTGATTCATAACCACACTGTTGATTCATAACCACACTGTTGATTCATAACCACACTGTTGATTCATAACCACACTGTTGATTCATAACCACACTGTTGATTCATAACCACACTGTTGATTCATAACCACACTGTTGATTCATAACCACACTGTTGATTCATAACCACACTGTTGATTCATAACCACACTGTTGATTCATAACCACACTGTTGATTCATAACCACACTATTGATTCATAACCACACTGTTGATTCATAACCACACTGTTGATTCATAACCACACTGTTGATTCATAACCACACTGTTGATTCATAACCACACTGTTGATTCATAACCACACTGTTGATTCATAACCACACTGTTGATTCATAACCACACTGTTGATTCATAACCACACTGTTGATTCATAACCACACTGTTGATTCATAACCACTTGTTGTGATTATAACCACACTGTTGATTCATAACCACACTGTTGATTCATAACTTTTGCACTGTTGATCATACCACACTGTTGATTATACACACTTTGATTCATACCACTGTTGATATAACCACTTTGTTACCAACTGTTGCAACCACACTGTTGATTCATAACACACTGTTGATTCTACAACGTTGATTCATAACCACACTGTTGATTCATAACCACACTGGTGATTCATAACCACACTGTTGATTCATAACCACACTGTTGATTCATAACCACACTGTTGATTCATGACCACACTGGACGTGGCCACTTTGCGGATGCGCCTAATTTAATATAAATTCACATAATTCACAAAACATAGATTGGGGGGGGGGGGGGGGATCCATGCTGCATCACCAACACATTGCCAGGCTAGGTAGCGGTAAGTATCAATTTGATAAGTCATTGGTGCAACTCAACTGGGATTCCAACTCAGCACCTTCCGCACGGGAAGCCTGCACTCTACCGATTTAGCCACCGCGTCCGGTGCGCCTTGTGTGTTCAATCGGTCCGGTCACGGCAGGGAATGAGATGGGCCATTGTTCGGTCGGCCATGACAGGGGCGGGGGAGGGTGGGGGTGGGGGTGGGGGGGGGGGCAGTGGGACCCGGGCTGCACTTGGACTTGGAGGCCCTGTGGCCCGGCTTTGTTTAGTCTACATGCCCGGGGAAGCATGCCGAGAAACAGCTACGCGCCCGCCTATCTCAGAGCTCTCCTCCCATCACCAGATCACGCAGCTGCCAGCTGCCTCCCCCCCCCCCCCCCCCCCCTCCACCTCTCCTTGTACAAATATAGGTCTTTCAGTCGTGATAGCCGAGCTTGGAATCATATCAATATCTCGGGCGAAGGAGTTGGGGACCATAGTTATGTAATAGTGATGCAATATGTGCCCACTCCCATCTGACATGGAAATAACTATGTGTAAATGTTGTGACATACAGTGACCGGGATTACGGTCTGATGCCCGGATATTAAGACGCGGTTACTAATTACAGGAATGTTCCCTCAATGCACCAGGAAGAGTACATACAAATGGAGCGGGACATATATTATTAAAGCTCAACCTTATCACTGTCAATCTTGCATGACTTGTCTCCCTTTCTTTCTTATGAGTTGTGTTCTGGTATTTAGTGTGTGTGTGTGGGGGGGGGGGAGACTGGCAGACAGTTGCCAGGATCCTCCTGATAGTAGTGAGTTTGAGTAGAATAACAGGTAGGCGGCCAAAGAACACCAGTAAATTCTTCACCCTGACTCTTGACAGAACCTCTGCAAAGTCGCAGCGCATATCCACTTTATTTGGATTTAATTAATCTTTAATAAAAAAATTGTTTAAAAGAACAAAAATATAAAAATGGTATGATATACCATTTTTATATTTTTGTTCTTGAAGTGAATGTCTCACAGTCATGTTGCAAACACAGGGTACAATATGTCCTATTATTAAGTGAGTATGCAGATGCAGTTAACTGTAACAACATATTGTGTCGTGATTGTCGCCCTGGGCCATATAGACTCAATGAATAACAATAAAATATTTACAAATTAAACCATGTCGATGAACATCTCATAGTCTTATCATATCTTTGTTTAACACATGTTTGTTTCCTCAAAGAGCAGTCTGTAGGTTATCTGTATATCATCTCCAGGGGTCACAATATTGCATTACATATTATTTGTTTTTGAATGGCAGTCACAGGATAACCATTAATGGGTACACTGTTCCTATAATTGTGAATAAAAAATGTCAAATGTCAATATATATATATTGACATACATTTATATAAATTCTCAGGTGCGAGTGACAGTGTAGCCTCCCGGGTAGAATCGGTGGCAGCGCCACCGGTCACTGTTTGTTGTTGTTTTACGTCCTAGCAACATCTAAGGTCATATCAGGATGGGTACCGACTTGTGACAGTGCGCACTCATGGCGACTTTATAGTGCTGCCCCACTGGGAGACCAGGCTGCCAGCCCCATGCCCTGATATCCCAATCAGTCACATTATCCTGACACTGAGCCAACCAGTCCTTGCCCTATTCTAATAATGCCGAGCGCCTGGCTAGGAAGCGACAAGTATCAATTGTTAAGTCATTGGTTTGATTCGACCAAGGTTCGAACCCACGATCCCATGGTCTACCAACACGGGAGACGGACGTTCTAACTCATTCGGCCATCCCGTCTGGTGCCACCTGTCACATGGTTGGAGAGGGGGGGGGGGGCATACATCAAGTAAGCCACCCATCAATAATAAACAAGTAAATAAGCTTACTCCTTTTCGTGCCTTTACACTCGCATAATGCTTATACATCACATATATATACATATATATATATATGTATATAGGTTTATTCTTTCAATTTACCTATTGAACTGAGCACACCCACCCTAGCCTATGCCACCTACCCGCCAGTCATGGACACCGTGCGAAGTGTAAGAGGAGATCATTTGTTCAGGATAAATAAACAGCGATGTGAGTCCCATCCATTGTGGGAGAACATGGGTCCGCAAACAGTGTGGGTAAATACTAACAACGACAACAACATATCAAGACATAGTTAGCAGACAAACGGACTTTAATATGAGACCTGCCAGCACTGAACAAGAAAACAAAATCGATACATTTGCCACACAGCTCCATTGATCCTATGGTTAACTGGACAGTGTGAGAATAATCACGTCCAGTATAACTCAGCGGCTGGATTCGGAGGTCATGTGTATAGCACATCACGGCGTAAGGTTTGACTCGGCCAGTGTTCGAACCCAGTTATAAAGTCCACAGCTGGAATCTGTGGTTGTGTGGGCAGGCTATGGTGAAATCAATACAGGCAAAAAGAGAAAGGAAGAGTATAAAGAGAGAAAGATGAGAGAGAGCCAAGCCCTCAGGTTTATCATTTATATGGTACATGGATCCAGTATATAATATTGCCTGACCACATTCTCCCAATGAGAATCAAGCATTTCCAGCTCTACCAATGAGAATCAAGCATTTCCAGCTCTACCAATGAGAAACAAGCATTTCCAGTCCCCATGGTTACAGTGATCTGCCCACCACCACCACCAAGGTGTGGCTCCCTTGGCCACCACCTGCCTTGAGCTGAGTGTGTGGTGATCCATGACTAGCAGAGGGGGGAGGGGGTAGTGCGTAGGGCTCTGAGTGCCCCTTACACACTAGCTTACTAGCACCACAATGTTTATTTACCAATCAATCAAGCACCACCAGCAACTACATAAACACATTTATGCACCTGGCCCTATATACCTCTTTCACAAATAGAACATTTGCATTCCCCCACCAATGCATCATTATCGGAATATTTTACACGGTGATTTGAATCCCATGACCTCCCAAACACTCATATCATGTGGCCATTGTACACGAGATCAATATACAGGTGCAAAACCAACCATCATATTCTCGGAACCACTTACAAACTACTACTTGAACTAAGTATTTGACAACAACAAACATACACACTCGCTATTAGTATTACTGTTGCAATAAGCGTGGCTCACAATTAGGCCTTCCCCACAACAGGGCGCAACGAGGCGCGTCCGTGACGTCACCATGGGAAGTGCAACGGGACAGGTTGGTTGGTTGTTGGAGTTTTACATCTTGGCAACATCTCAGGTCATATCAATATGACCAGATGGGGTGGCCGAATGAGTTAGAGCGCCCACCCCCCGTGCTGGTAGATAGTGGGGTCCTGGGTTCGAACCCTGGTCGAGTCAAACCAATGACTTAAAAATTGATACTTGTCACTTCCTAGCCAGGCCCTCGGCATTATTAGGACAGGGCAAGGACTGGTGTACTCAGTGTCAGGATAATGTGACTGAGTGGGATACCAGGTCATGGTGCCAGCGGCCTGGTTTCCCAGTGGGACAGCACTATAAAGTCACCATGAGTGCGCACTGTCACAAGTCGGTACCTGTCCTGATATGACCTTAGATGTTTCTAGGACATAAAACAACAACAAACAAACATATCAATATGAGTATCGACCTGTGACAGCGCACACTCATGGCGACTTCATAGTGCTGCCCCAATGGGAAATTAGGCCGCCAGCACCATGACCCGATATCCCACTCAGTCACATTATCCTAACACTGAGCCAACCAGTCCTTGCCCTATCCTATTAATGCCGAGCGCCTGGTTAGGAAGTGACAAGTATCAATTTTATAAGTCATTCGTTTGACTCGACTGGGAACCGAACTCCCGATCTCCCGTACGCGAGGCCCGCGCTCTACCGATTCGGCTACCGCGTCCGGTGGGGCGGGACAAGGGTCTGCAGACCGGGGACCTGCTGCCTAAGGCAGATGGTCACCAGGTGTGACGCGCCTCCTTAAAGGACGACAGGTGTGATGTAGATTAGCGCTGTCCTTAATACTAGACGGCAGGTGTGGCGGAAGCTGGACCCCTCTTTGGGAAATGGTGACATGAAGGGTTTTTAGAATAGAAGTACCTTGATGCTTCCTGTTCGGCTTTTAGTAGGCGCGCCTGACGTAGATCTGAGAGTGTGCCTGGACATGAGGGAATCTTGAAGGGTGTCTAGGGGTTAAGATGTGTGTGTGTGTTGGGAGGGGGGGTTGCTTGATATATAGGGGTTTTATGTCCTAATACCATCTAAGGTCATACCATGATAGGTACCAACTTGCAACAACTATGTGTACTCAGTTGGATATGTAGAATCAAATCAAGATAAGTGGTTTGGTTTTGAAAATTTGATCTATTGATCGGACTATGCAGCTTTAAGCATCGATACTTGCTGTTATCTGGTATGAGATGTTGACTATTAATCCCTACTAATTCCCTCTCACACCTCACTAGGCTTATCTAGCCTGAAACGCGGCAGACAGAGCAATGGAATGATGAAGACCAATTGTCCGCGATTGAAATTTCACTTGCTTAATCAATTAAAGTAACAATAACAACAATAACAAAATGGTGGTATCTTCCATTTCATGTGTTATATTTATGAAGTAAGACTGCTTCAAAGAGCACCCTAGGCCTATTATCGACCACTCCGCAGCCTAGTCGAATACACAGTTGACACCACTATATTCAGGGATGAAAGTGGTCTCCGGGAAAAAAAGCGGAAATGCTGATATTCTCCCATAGACTTAGCATTGTCAGGGAATCGCTGAACATTCCCGGAAGTCAGGGTTCATACATATTTGTATAAGCTGAGTGCTGCGGCGTTTAAAGCATGTATTAGTAGTATATGCTGATAGTGCTGCGCCGTTTGAAGCAGGTATTAGTAGTATACACTGACCCTGTTGTGGCGTTTGAAGCACATATTAGTAGTAAAAATAGTAGTAGTATAGAGCTGCACCGTTTGAAGCATGTATTAGTAGTATATGCTGATAGTGCTGCACCATTTAAAGCATGTATTAATAGTATACGCTGACCCTGCTGCCACGTTTGAAGACATTAGTAGTATACGCTGCTAGTGCTGCGGCGTTAAACAACGTATTGGTTGGTTGTTGGAGTGTTACGACCTGGCAACATCTAAGGTCATATCAGGACGGGCGCAACGTATTAGTATACACTTATTGCGTCATGGCTAAGCATAATAGAGGCTTACCGGTAAAAGTTTGAAAGCGGGGCAGATACTGACTGCCCGGCAAGCGCACAGGCCAGAAACGAACGGTGGTGGCGCTGGCGTAGGCAAGATCGGGGCAAATACGGGCAAGTCAGCGATTGGACATAATAATCGAGAAGTAGTAATAATAATGATAATCATAATTATTAGGATAGAGCTCCGCCCCTTTTATATACGCATACTAAATTATACATTCTATATATATATTATACCTCCTGCAGTCAGAAACAAGAGTCCTGTGTAGACAGGAGATGCAGGTGATATAGTGTTAGTGGGATGGACCTTTTGATCACACACACACGCTGTGGCCACTTATCCAGACAACGGCCTCTCCCTGCAGGTGGCGCTAATACAGCCGAAACCCACCTAGCGACCATCTGACAACAGCAGGCAGAATTAACCAATACCGACTAATTTCACCTCTGGTTCAGCTTAGCTTTCGTCGCCTTTGCCATTTTCGACTCAGTCCATGTAGATCCTATTCGTGTATACAGATTAGACTCGCTGTACACTGTCGTATTTATCTACGAGCTATTGTTTGGAAGGAAACCAAAATTAGCATTTTCCGAGAAAGAGTGGGTCGACATAGTGGATCCCCAGGTGAGAAGACGCTCGAGGGGAGCAGGTAGGAGGCGCCTAAATACCACCTATAAGTATAACACTACGGCATCAATAGGAGGATGTGTTTTAGGTAGCATGTATTACAGCATCTTCCTAATTGCCCGGCTCCTATGAAGGCGGTTAGGTTAATGTCCGATTTAAGGGTGGGAGGGGGGGGGGGGGAAGACGAACTTAGCTAAGTGATTCTTGTGAATGAGACGCTCCCTGTTAGCATGGCGAAGTAGCTAATGGAAGCGTTCCTAAACGGCTCTTGACACCGTCTGCGGCAGTGTTAAAGGCTTCAATTGGGAGCCCCTTACTAATGGTTCCACTGCAGACAAAACCCTCATGGTCGAAAGGCTGCATTCATTTTAACGCAATTTTCAGGGATGAAAGATCTCCGCGATTTTGCTGATTTCCGGGATTTTTCTTGTAGCTATAATATATTTGGGGGGGGGGGGATATGTGGTTGGTTGTTGGAGTTTTACGTCATGGCAATATATAAGGTCACATCAGGAAGGGTACCGACTTGTGACAGTGTACACTCATGATGACTTTATAGTGCTGCCCCACTGGGAAATCAGGCCATCGGCAACATGACCCGATATCCCACTCAGTTAAATTATCCTGACACTGAGCTAATCAGTCCTAGCCCTATCCTATTAGTGCTGAGCGCCAAGCTAGGAAGCGACAAATATATTTTTGATAAGTCAATGGTTTGACTCGACCAGGAACCAAACTCCTGATCTCGCGCACACGATGCCTGCGCTCTGCCGATTCGGCCACCGCGCCCGGTGGAGCGGAGGGGATATGTGTGTGTTTGTGTGTGTGTGTGTGGGGGGGGGTATATGTGTGTGAGGGGGGGGGGGTATGTGTGGTCTCACTTAAAGTTGCATAGTCCGATGGTTTTGAGTTTCAGAAATTGTCTGAGATAAATACATTAGGTTTATCGTTATTTTGTACCTTACTTTAGCTACAAGTAACTTTTATTTTAAGTGGCTAACTTTTGAGATATGTAGAATCAAATTGAGATATTTGTTTTGGTTTTGAAAATTTGATATTTTCATCGGACTATGCAGCTTTAAGTCAAAGGTTATTCACTCCTTACTGGTTGCGAGTCGTGGCAGCTACAAGGCAACCTTATCACCTTTCAGAAATTCCTCAGAAACGAAAGAAAGGCACAGAAAAAACCCACCATGAACGACAGCGAAAAAGAATGCAACAAAGCATAATTGGTGATCACAATATGTCACTCCTAGTGTGTCTCTTTTATCGGGTCTTAAGCTTTGGAGTATGAGTATGTGCGTTGGTATATATAATTACACGAGAGAGAGAGATAGTATGGTACATAATTATATTAAATTGCACTGCATTATATAGAAAGCGAAAGTGGCATATTTTCAGGTGAATGCACGGTGACGACAATCAATAAGAAATAATTATATTTAATTATAAGAAGTACAAAGATAGCATTCCCGACTATATATTACAGAACATTGAAGCTTGGGTAGAGCTGGTTAAAAAGTCATTAGAGGTACCCTATTGATCCAGCCGAGTTATAGGAAAGTGGAGTGAAGATGATATATATATAAAGTTAGGCTATGTAATAAGAAGAGAAGGAAGACGAGTGTTGGGTCGGACACTTTATTGAGCGTCTATGATGTGCACAATAAAAAGGGCATATCGGTAAAGTTTGAAATACGGAGGCAAAGTGAATGCCCGGGGCAGATATCGCCCGGTGGTGGCGCTCGGGCCCGGCTAGCCGGGGCAAATCCCGGGCAGGTCAGCGATTGGACAATAATATAATAAACAAATATACGGAATAATAATAATAATAATGAAACTCCGCCTGTTTTATATTTGCATAATTCATTATACATCCTATAAAGTTAGGCTATGTAATAAGAAGAGAAGGAAGACGAGTGTTGGGTCGGACACTTTATTGAGCGTCTATGATGTGCACAATAAAAAGGGCCAAAGGAGAACGCCTAAGCGTCTCCCCCCAACCCAACACTCGCATCCTCAGAGCATAGTGCCGCGGCCACCCTCAAGTCATTCACTATCCTGACACCCAGGAGGGTCTTAAGATAGCTGTATACAGTCTCAGAGGCCCAGTCCCCCCTGGCCTTCAATTCCTCGATTGTGGCCCCGCACATGGATAAGAAGGTGCAGCCTCCCCATCTCAAGGAGTGAGACGAGAGGGTGGACGCGTCAAAGCCGGCCCTGGTGGAAAATATCTTGAGGGTCTCCTGGTAAGAGGCATATGGAAACGGAGAGGAGAACCCACCATAAACTGGTATGCGGAAAGCCGGGTCAGACGGGCCCGCACTGATCTGGTGAAAATGCATTTCGGTCCAATGGACCGCACAGAGAGTGGTGTCGCAACACCTGGCGATCGGTATCTCAAGCACACGTTCCGAGAATTGAATTGTTTTAGAACGGCGCACAGTCAGAAGCATCCCCCAGTCATAGAATGAGAAGTCCGATCTGAGGAGGGTGGAGTCCGACATGGTAACCTGAGACTTGCGTAATAATCCCCTAAAGGAGCAGAGGACCGCCGCCCTCCATGCTACGTGGCCAGGGTTGTTAGACAGGAGAGAAAAGATTTTTCGCAACATGTGCGGGAGCAGAGGCATCGCCTGGCGGGGAGTGTCACCCTTGGCCCTACGGATTCCCTTAAGGGTAGCCGCCAGGACATAACACTTATAGTCTATTGGCGGCTCATCGTTAATCCTTAAAAAGTGGTTCAGGCCGCTTAGGTAGTTAAGGATTGAACGGTATTTCAATGAGCGGGCCAGCCAGGTAGCATAGAGGGCCACCTGCTCAACGGAGCAAGGGATTGGAGCCCTGGAGGAGTGAAAAAGATTAACATATTCTAAATATCTGCGGATCTGCACCCCCCTTGTGATGGCCGAGTTTTTCGCGTAGGACTGGCGCTGGTATTCCTGCTGCTCGACCTTCAGCGCCAATGTCACTGCAAAAAACGAAAGGTGCATCAAACACGTGGCTACAGCAGAGTGAGCCGCTGACATCCACAGCCCTGATCCTGTCAACGCTATCAGCCTTATCTAGCCTACTTAGGGCGTCACAAATCACATTTACGCTGCTGCGGATATAGACGGAGCTGAACGAGAAGTTGTTCTCGACCGCCAGCCAGAATAGTTTACGGAGGAAGAACATGATCCCCTTGCATCTGGACCTGCCAGTGTTCAGAGCTGCCCGAACAACCTCACTGTCGGTCACGATCATGACCGTGCTGTTTGCCCAACTTGTCCCCCAACGAAGGCAGGCTGCGTACACCGCCCACATTTCTTGGATGTTGATGTGGGACGAGCCTACGTCAGGAGGGGGGAGAAGGTGGTGGTGGCCGGCATAGGAAGCGAGGGGTTTGTTGGCTCCGTCGATAAAGGAGCCAACCACCCAGTCGTGACCATGGAGGGCTCCAAATCCCCACTTAGAAGCATCGCTGTAGGTCGATACTACAGGAGCAAACTTCCCGAGGATCCTAGCCTTGCCGTTGAATCGCCTCGCAAAGCGTAGCCACCAGTCCAAGTCCTCCCTTATCCCCTTGCCTAGTCGGGCTCTATGGTGAGGTTGTTTGAGGCTGGCCATCAGGTCGTATATACACCTAGAAAACGTCCTCCCACCCCTAATGACCTTGGAGCAGTGGGCCAGCAGGTCCCCAACATGCTCGAGTTCCTTCTTAGAAGCCTTCCTACGCCCCTGAAGACTGTGAAGCACTCTTATTGTATTAGACAGTTTGTCCTGTGGGAGACTGACAGTTTGTCCTGTGGGAGACTGTAATTCTATGCTACCTGCATAGAATTACAAGTTGCCTTGTAATTCTATGCAGGTAGCGCTGTATGCAACGTGGTTGGCGAGGACATGTAAATACTCGTCGGTAATATACGCTTATATTGCCTTGTAATATAAGCGTATATTACAAGGCAACATATATATATGTTGCCTTGTAATATATATATAGTGCGTACTATATATATATATATATATATAGGCATAGGTGATTACATGGCAAACACTTTGTATTTTATGTGCATTATAATGTATTATAATAATATAAAGGAACGGAGCAAATACACCATTATTACTTATTGTATTTATTATTGTTGTACGACCATTATATACATATATTCGGAGTCGCGCACCCACCCCACTATGGGGCGCGCGATTGGGGCGCCAAATGTTTGGTGCGGAATCAATGCAAACCTCAGTCATTCCGATATCAATTTTCTTCTGTGATGGTCATGTGGACAGGAGCTGAAGGCGGAAGAACCTTCCAGACATGCCGTATTGCGAGTCGTGTGGATTATCACACAAGATAGATAAATGTAAGAAAATGAAAGGAAAGAAGAAAGCAAAGAGAATGCCTCCAACACGAACAAGTAGACGAACAACAGTGGTGGAAGAGGAAAATGGTTCTAGAAGTGGTTCCCGTGAGAGTTCACCGGAATTAATAGTCAAAATGCAGACGCTCAAATTGGAAGACCAAGAGAAGTCACTTCTCAAAGAAATTGCTGACATGTCGAAAGAAGAAAGTATAGCTGAATTACAAGACAAGCGAGATGCCATGCGACGAAGGAGGGAGGAGCGGCTACTGGGTTTGACTCCAATTCGAGAAGGAGGGGCGGCAATGGTAACCACCGGTGCAATGGCGGCCCCGTCGGTAGACGCCATTGCAGGGCACTCCGAATACGGGGTGGCAAGAGCGCGAAGGAGGTCGAGAACTCGACGGCAGAGACGAACTCCGTCGGATTCAAGAAGTAGAAGCTCCAGCAGTACGAGAAGACGACGAAGTAAGTGGAGCCTGATGCGGTATGCTATATTAGGAAAAGAACTTAAAAAGTTAAATTGCTATGAGCTCATGACTGCTTCAATGAGGTGCTGTTTGGATATTGAAGGCTTGACTGTGAAAGACTTGCGTGCATTCTTAGAACATCTATATTTCATGTCGTCACGAGCCAGGCAAAATGATTTTCATGACTCAACGCATATTGAATATGACAAAGATATCAGGAAGCTGGCGGAAGTGGAAGGCTTTGCGGCTTTTGGTAGCAAGAACACAGGCCTTGGTATGTTCCATTATGGAATGCACAACATGGGCCAAAGAAAGACAGTAGGCAGTGTACGGAAGCCTACGTCATATACTAAAGACGGTAAAGCAGGGTGCTATAAATGGAATAAAGAGGCAGGTTGTAGCAGAGCGGACGACATGTGTAACTTTGGTCACTGGTGTTCGAAATGTGGAAGCAAAGGGCACAAAAAATATAATTGTGCGAAGGACTGAATGGCAGACGGCGCGGCGGGAAAAGAAGACAGTCGACATGTTATAAGTCATGGTAAATGCATTACAAGTAAATGTCGTGATAAAACTTTGAATGTGAAAAATAATAACAGGCCGGCCCAGGTGGACAGCAGGACGGGTGGTAGCACGGGTGATGTAAACCTGAAACAGATTGCTAACACCTCTTGTGCAGCGGAATTAACTGTGACCCAGTCACAGAGCACTGTAATAAATTGTGACATTAACTTGATGCCTAATGACCATTATGATGTCAATGACTTGTATGCGCAAAATGAACTGTCTAGTATACCGGTAGGTGGCAGCCGTCGGCCGAAGTGCAATCCAATAACTGTTACATGTGCTACTAACAATGGGAGGTTAGCAGAGTCCCTTGAAGGGGGTACTATATGGGGCGCCCAAGGTATTATAAGTTAACGATGAAAATGTTTACCAGCAGTGTGTTAATACAAAAAACGTTACATGTGCTAATACGAATCAAAAGACTGAAAAGAAAGCCCATAATAACAATAATGTTTTAGGCGAAAGGAGAGTTGAAGATTATAACGTGAAAAGCCAAGTTAACGGAATACTTAATAATTGGATACAAACAAATAATGCGAGTAGTGAGGACATGTTATATGTTGAAACAGTTAGAGGGGATTGCTGTTATTGGAAGTTCCACATTAGAGAATACCCCCAAGCAATACCGAAAATTATTAGTGTTAAAAGTGACTGTATTAATGGTAATTGTGACTGTAAACATTATATAGCGGGTAACATAGTACAATTAAAACCGTGTCGGTTTATATCGGAAGTTTTCTTAAGAGGAGACACCGACCCGGATTGTATGTACATTCTGTGGGGGGTAGTGTTTGGGTATGACGTAATAAATACGGATTGTAATGCAAATTACGATACTAAATTTAAGAAAATTCGGAATAATCTGTACAGGGATATGATCACGCAAAAATTGTTATCTGAGTTAGACCAGGACATAATTTCCCGGACAGACCATACCCCACTCTGTGTACATAATGTGTTCTGTATACCGAAACCAGGGGGGGGTAGAGGTATAACAGACTGTAGTTTGCCGAAAAAGGAGTCAGTAAATGCTTTCACGGATCAAGTGGCACAAAAATCTAAGTAGAAAAGTGTGGATGATGTAGTAGACTATATGATTGGTGGAGACTACTTGTCTACTATAGACCTAAAAGACGCGTATCGAGCTATTTCAATACACCCGGCAGATAGACATAGACAGGGTTTGGTATGGGGGTTTAGTGATAAACCGGAAAGTAAGCCTGAGTATATGCTTGACAATAGATTATGCATGGGACTGTCGTCAAGTCCATTTGTTTTCTCAAAGATATCTGAATTTGTGGTTAGATGTGCGAATAGAGAAGGTATATGCAAGGTAGTAAATTACTTAGATGATTTTTGCATCATATCCTCAAATTGGGAGAATGCGAAAGAGCAGCAAAATAAATTAATTGCCATTTTGCGCCGTCTTGGTTTCCACATTAACTATAAAAAACTGATTTGCCCAAGTAAGACAGTCAGATTTTTGGGGATAATAATTGACACAGTTAAGTTGGAATTAACACTCCCAATTGATAAACTCGAAAAACTAAGGAAGATTCTTACGTTTTTTAAAGACAAAAAGAAGGCCACAAGGAAAGAGCTTGAGAGATTAGCCGGAATGTTAGCCCACTGCGCCAAAGTGGTGCGTGGTGGGCGAACTTTTTCTCGTAGAGTGTATGATTTAGTGAATTCGGTGTCCCAACCGTACTATGGGGTACGGTTGAACGCAGACTTCAGGGAAGATCTGAATTGGTGGTATGACTTCGCTGGTGTGTTTAATGGGAAGGCATTAATACTGGGGAAGTTTGCTGCAATAAAAGCCACTTACAGCGATGCCAGTAAGTGGGGTTATGGAGCGATGCACGGCACTGACTGGTTAGTAGGTTGCTTTGATCCTATGCAGGCGGAGCTGCTGGAGGCGGATGTTGGACACCATTATCATCAACCTGATAAGGAATTGCATACTGCTCATATTAATGAACAAGAAATGTGGGCGACTTACGCAGCGGTAAAGCGGTGGGCGCCCAGTTGGGAGGGAGCAGCCATAATGATTATCACCCATAGTGCTACGGTGGAATCAGCATTAAATACAGGACGGTCAAAATGTAAATTAATTATGTATTATCTAAGACGGTTGTTTTGGATGTCAATAAAATACAATTTTGTATTTACTTCTGTGCGCATCGACAGTGAGGTGAATAGAATGACAGACGCCCTAAGTAGGATTAATACTTATGACATGTCGAAAGTAATACTTAATGCTGACCCGGAAGGAAGACTTTGTTGTAGTAACTTATTTCAGCAACCGTTGTCTTTCCAGGACTCGATAAGCTCAAAGCAGAACAGAAAGTTCTCCAGATGAAATGCTACGCTCCGAATTCTGAGGCAGCAAGGGCTGTTCAAGTAAATAAGTATCTGTCGTTTATAACGGAATTTTCAGACACTCATTCGCCGTTGCCTTGTAATTCTATGCAGGTAGCGCTGTATGCAACGTGGTTGGCGAGGACATGTAAATACTCGTCGGTAATTAATTACTTAAGTGGGCTTAATTACTTTCTCAAGTGCCAGAGCGCAAGACCGATAAACTATAAAGATTTCATTATTAGTTCCACAATTCGAGGAATACGTAGAACATTAGGAGATTCGCCTAGGCAGGCGATACCTCTTCTTCCACATATGTTGAAACAGATGTTTTCTGGTCTATCAAATAGCCCGGGGCATATTGCCTGGCGGGCAGCAGTGTTATGTAGCTTCAGGGGGCTGCTAAGAAAATCTAATGTAACTTATTCTGATGCTGTGTTACGGCGTAAGAACATAAACTTCTATGCATGGGGCATGCTATTAGAAATAGTAAAAACAAAAACGATCCAATTTAGAGAGAAATCATTGTATATACCGATCGCGAGATGCCCGGATTTAGACTTGTGTGCCGTGCACTGGACAGAAATGCATTTTTGTAATATGATAGCTGTAGGCTCCACTCCGGCTTTCTTGGTGCCGGATGATTATGGGGGAGGATCACGCTTAACATATAAAATTTATCAAGCAACACTGAAATTGTTTGGAGGACTTGCTGGTCTGGATATAGATTTGATTTCTTCGCACTCTCTGCGCAGAGGTGGACGCACATATCTTTCTATGTGCGGTGCATCCCTAGAGGAGATTAAGATGAGAGTTGACTGGTCAAGTGATGCGGTGTTTCAGTACTTAAAAACACCGTTATCCATGCGTATTATAAACGATATGAGAGTAGCAGCAAAGCTTGCAGCTACTAATTATTAGCAGAGTTGGGTTGGGGGGCCCCGACTCGAGTCTTTTGGCATATATAGTCCCAGCCAGAGAACTAATAAAGAACTCAGCCCAACTCTGCTCTTGTCTATACTTTATTTGCCTAGGGTTTATGTGCATTATAATGTATTATAATAATATAAAGGAACGGAGCAAATACACCATTATTACTTATTGTATTTATTATTGTTGTACGACCATTATATACATATATTCGGAGTCGCGCACCCACCCCACTATGGGGCGCGCGATTGGGGCGCCAAAGGTTTGGTGCGGAATCAATGCAAACCTCAGTCATTCCGATATCAATTTTCTTTTTAGGTAGGGCATATATAGTCCCAGCCAGAGAACTAATTAAGAACTCAGCCCAACTCTGCTCTTGTCTATACTTTATTTGCCTAGGGTTTATACATAATAAATATGCGTAGTTTTGAAATAACATATAATTACGCGTATTTTTTACATAAGAATATTTACATATATCAACTAATAAATGGGCTAATTATATATCCTATTATAGCACACATAGCTATAAACATAAATAACGTGATATATTATTATATAGTATTATTTATAATTACGTATGATTATAAGCATATAATATCATTTGTCTAGAACTTGAGCCCAATGTGAAAATACTACCTGATGAATTACAATTGATATACAGTACAATACAGGAGAAGTCTATTATTATCTGGAGGAATGGTAACTGTATATAAACACATACTGAGAATTCCCTAAAATAATAAACATAATAGTAAATTACATTGGATAGTATCAGTAGTCGGGCATCTTACTTAAATTTTATCTCTGGGAAAAGTGATAATAATAATAACAATGTGATATACATATCATATACATTTGTTGTTTTTTTTGTGTGCAAATGGGAAACATTACGCAGTGAGCAGGGTTCGAACCCACACTGCTGCCATTACGGGGTTACCGTCCTAATCACTAGCCTGCTTAGGTTCCCTGATGAAACCAGCCTACCCATGCATACCTGTAGGTGTGCCATTTCATATGGGGAGTTTAATGTACCTTCCTAGACATTGATGTCAATGTGGAATATATAGTGGATATATAACACACATAGTGCATATATAGTGCATATATAGTGCATATATAACACATATAGTGGATATATCATGGATATATAGTGGATATATAACACACCTAGCGCATATATAGTGCATATATAGTGCATATATAACACATATAGTGGATATATAGTGGATGTATAGTGGATATATAACACACATAATGGATATATAGTGGATATATAACACACATAGTGCATATATAGTGGATATATAACACACATAGTGCATATATAGTGCATATATAACACACATAGTGCATATATAGTGCATATATAACACACATAGTGCATATATAGTGCATATATAGTGGATATATAACACACATAGTGCATATATAGTGGATATATAACACACATACATAGAGCATATATAGTGCATATATATTGCATATATAGTTCATATATAACACACATAATGCATATATAGTGCATATATAGTGCATATATAACACACACACACATAGTGCATGTATAGTGCACATATCGTGCATATATAGTGCATATATACCATGCATAGTTCATATATAGTGCATATATAACACACAAAGTGCATACATAGTGGATATATAACACACATAGTGCATATATAGTGCATATATAAGACATATTATATATGTTTTGCGCCTGTCTTGACATGTTCTTGCTGGTGTGAAACCTCTATTTGCTCCCCGAGAGAGTGCCTCTGGTAACTTGCAAAAGCCAGCAGCACTTCAACACTTTTGCAGGCAGCTTTCATGAAATGCTTAAGACCGACTCATGTACGCAACTCTCACAGCAGAGAGCTAAATAGAGAGTGGCAGTCAAGTAATGAAAGCAGTCTTTGTCGCATCGCGACCGACAGCATGATGATGATGATATAACACACATAGTGCATATATAGTGGATATATAACATTCATAGTGCATATAATATACTGCATATATAACACACATAGTGCATATACAGACACGTATATATGCCAGCACTTTGCGCCAGCTGGACTATAAATACAAACCAGACCTGCGGTTCGCGCTAGTTCGCTTCAGCCGCCACTGCAGCACATACTTCCATTCGCTTTTATTTTTATTTTATCTTTTACCGGTAGGGCACTTTGGCCCGGCCAGATTATTTATATATATACACTGCATGTGCTATTTAATGCTGAAATAAATATATCTACCATCCGAGTTTGCTTCGTGCCCATCTTACGGTGCATATATAGTGCATATATAACACACATAGTGCATATAATATACTGCATATATAACACACATAGTGCATATATAGTGAATATATAGTGGAATATAATTGCACTGTATAAATCTTCCAATCTAGTCCACCTCTCACTGGTAGCTAACTTCCTACTGGTAGACATTAGAATTTACTGCTGCGAACTACACCGCAGAGATGTTTTCCATCAATTCCTTTTAATTCCCTCTCACTCCCATCTCCCATATCTCAGCACACATCTCTGCCCTCCGTCTCCCCCATCAGTCAGTCTTCCTACAATTATCCCAAGTCGCGAGGTCTTCCTCTTAACACCACCGACCATCTACACCTCATTACCTACCCCCCCCCCCCCCCCTCCTGCCAACTCCTTATGTTTTCTTTACAGTACACACTTTTTTTTAATCCACTGTTCCGCACACAAGGCATTTCCTTAGAACTCCCGACCTGAAATGGGCCATGGTGAATCGCTTGGCCGAGCACTGGCTGCGTGTTGATGATGGAGGATGTTCCCCGTGTGTTTTTGCTTTGCTAGGTTTAAAGAAAATATATTCGGGGTGAGTGGGGGGGGGGGGGGATATATGCTATGGCTCTATAGCGTGAAGGAAAGGGGAAATTACCTACCCATGGTCATAATAATTTGCAACCCACATTTGTATTCTAATGAACTGCTGTGTTTTTATTCTGTTGCAGGAAATAAAATCAGTACAGATCTAATATGTTCATATTTTTTTTTGTTCCAGGTAAATCCACATAGTATAACCACTCATGTTCCTGTGCATATATATAATATATACAGACATATATATGTACATATATAATATATATATACATGTATATATATATATTTAGGCAACGGGCGGCATTACAAAGTACAATGACGGCATTGTTCTAACAATATTACAACACATCGTAATTAACCTGTAAATCAGTTAATATTCAATCAACAGTTTTAAAAACTTGATGTATGCGAATGCTAACATGAAATATCCCAACGTATCCATTCAAAAAACGATACTAACCTGTTTCGTTTAGTAGTTAATGTAGAAAACTGCTGGAGCTACTCACAAACGTCTTCCCGTTGTGAGTAGATTGTGCTAATTGCTGGACTCGGATGTGCTTCTTTCTCCCTCAACTACGAGTAGCCAGAGGCGTAGTACTGAGGTAAAATATATATAGATATATCTCCCTCTCTATAACTGAATGTAGGTGTGTGCGTGATTACCATAGCCATCATACTTTCATACTGAACTAGATGCGGTAATATATGGCATCAACATTCAATAAAATTAATTGTATTTTATTCTGCAAAGCTACACAGTAAGGTCTGTACTAATTAGAAATCGCTTAGCAATGTATTGCTAGCGTTAATAATACCACTAGCGCCACCTATATCATCATTACCACCTACTGTGGCATTACTAGTACCGCCTCTAGCACCACCAGCGCCACCTATTGACCACTAAGTACAGTATGACCCCGTTATAACGCGATCGTTCAGGTCCATTTTTTTTTTTTTTTTGGTGACAAGTTTTTTATTCTGCCCATAACGTATAAGCTCCCGTGAGGGTGCTTGTTTTCAATGCTGGACAGCTGTGATACTGGATTGGTCTGGTCCCGCACTCAAGAGTCTTTACCTGATCTTTCTCGGGCCAACCTTTGCGGTTTTGGGTGTTAGTAGTTTCTATATTAGTTTTTTTCTTTAATTTTCAAGTTTTTTCCTAACCTGTATATGATAACTTAGCCTACTATGTACATCTACGCAGATGACATACAGGCCTGTATATAATGCGATCACGACAAAATCAGGGTCGTGTTAAATCGAGGTTCACTTTACTGAATTACCTTTGAGTTAAGGAATTCTTGGTCCAATGAATCATCGCGTTTAATCCAAATTTGCGTTAACCGATGGGTGTTATAGACCTATTTCATATGACGTCAACATAGGTATCTAGTTCAGTGCGTGCGCCTTTTGGCTGCAGGACGACACAGTCACACTGCAAACTCAATGGCTATGAACAATCTTCATACAGAAAAAGTGAAATATTTCTAAAACCACACCACCTAGAAACAAACTGCTTGGAACTCATATAGAAAACATATTCAATGAATAGGTTATATTAAATTTATATGGTTAGGGTTCTGCATTTCTATTAATTTTGAATAAAATATACAGTTTGCACTGCGCGTACCACCAAACTCAATGGATTGTAAATGGCCATGAGCAATCTTCATACAGAAAAAGTGAAATATCTCTAAAACCACACCACCTAGAAACAAACCGCTTGGAACACATATAGTAAACATATTCAATGAACAGATTATATTAAATTTATATGGTTATGGTTCTGTATTTCTATTAATTTTGAATAAAATAAACGTTTTGCACTGGGTATACCAGCAAACTCAATGGCAGTATGCCTTCTTTCTGCAGCCAAGCTGCGCGCGCATACACAATGTTTGTAAACATTGGAAGGGGTATATAACGGGGCGTTACTGTACGACATATAGCACCTCCAGTACTAAATATAGTACGAGTAACACCACTATAGGTATCAATATTACCATTCGTGCCATCTATAAGTGTATGACCGTCCTGATATGACCTTAGATGTTGCTAGGACGTAAACAACAACAACATATGTGTATGTAGATCTTTGTGTATTAATACAATGTTAATTTTATTATTATGTATTTTATGGATACAATCATTATGAAATTCACTATCCATGTTGAGGTATGCAGGAGACTCAGATCTCCCCATCAAACTGTAGACCTTCTACATTTAGAACTTAGGTACAAATTCAGCATCGATGTTGACATCAACAGAATAATCACTGACGTCATTATCAAATCGCAACTATCATAAATAGCAATGAATGGTCCTGTGTTTGTTTAATATGAGATTTTCAACGGATTGGTGACCGCAATATCACTGGAGCGACAAACCCCACTAAAAAAAACATACACACAAAGGCAAACAAACAAAGGAAACAAAAACAAACACAATATTACCGATAAGATAGTATAGCTAGCGTTAGCACTAGTCCAAACATCAAATAGAAGAGAGGTAAATAATAGAAAACAAAAAACAAAACCACACCACCTACCATACATAACATCAGCGCTCGCCTTTCAAAGTTACCCGGACGCGGTAGCCGAATCGTTAGAGCACAGGCTTCCCATCCGGAAAGCCGGGAGTTCGAATCCCAACCGAGTCAAACCAATGACTTAAAACAAATTACACTTGTCGCTTCCTAGCCAGGCACTCGGTATTATTATGATAGGACAAGGACTGGTTGGCTCAGCGTCAGGATAATGTGACTGAGTGGGATATCAAGTCATGGTACTGGCAGCCTGGTCTCCCAGTGGGGCAGCATTATAAAGTCACCATGAGTGCACACTGTCACAAGTCGGTACCCATCCTGATATGACCTTCGATGTTGCCAGGATGTAAAACTCCAACAACCAATCAAGCCACCAACCTTTTAAAGTTGTTTTCGCCCCACCCCACTGAGGATGGGCCTAACGTTATGCACCAGCCAGGGAATACCTCTCCAAGGTAACCTTTCACCTGTAGCGCTTAGCCCAGCTCCCCAGTGGCGCAGCTAAATGTCAGTCTACGCGCCTCCAGTGGCTGGACCCTGGAGGAAAGGGTGTGGAGGGTAGGGGAGGGGAGCACTGGGGGGGGGGGGGTTGATGGGAAAGAGGAGGAGAGGGTTCTATTCTAACGTCCTCCCCTCCTGTGTATGTGGATACACATTTCAGCAGCTACAGTATTATTGTCTACGCCTCCTCCACCAGATACTCCTTCATTGAATCCAAAATAATAAACATACCCTTGAATCAACACTCCCCCATTTTCACCGTCCCCTCTCCTCCACACATTTTTCTTGAAGATTTATACTGCCTATTATGGATAAACCTGAATAGACTTGTTTTCACCATTAGACAGTTTGTCGATAGAAAGCCCGAGCCTACACTTTTACCGACCCAAGGGATTTTTAACCTCCCACACCACATAGATATGGTATGAGAGCAACTGGCCTTTGATGACGCTGTAAGTTATCCACAGCGGTGGAAATCCAAATTGGCAGAGGTGGGGGGCATGGGGAATCGAACCACCAACCTTCAGATTACGAGTCTGACCTAGAAAAAAGTCAGACACTCTAACCACTCCGCCACAGAGAACCCCACATCTGTTAAAAAACACATTAACAAGACCCAAAACACTACCAAAAAATACAAAAAAAACAAAACAAAAAACAAACAAAAAACACCAACCATGGAATGCTGGCACGAATTTAGAGGACCCCCCCCCCCCCACTAAATAGCAGCTACATGCATTTCACCACAAAAAAACTGAATTATCACAAGTAGAACGCACTTGTATCACGGGTGATGTGATATAGTTATAATTCGGTGGGTAATACTTACTGTAGCGCCTGGTTTCCTTGGTGATGGCATGCAGCACCTGGAATAAAAACAAATAAATATAAATACAACGCCATTATGATAGAGTTTTTCACAGTGAACTGATGCAATTCTTACACCAACACTAGGATGAGCTTATAATATGTACTGAGTATTTGGTGCATATGCCAATACTGCCCAGCCTCAAACATCCACATGCGGGAGATCGGGAGTTCAGTTCCCGGTCCCTTCAAACCAATGACTTATACAATTGATACTTGTTGCTTCCTAGACTGGTGCTCGGCATTAATATGATAGGGAAAGGACTGGCTAGCTCAGTATCAGGATAATGTGACTGAGTGGGATATCAGGTCATGGTGACAGCGGCCTGATGTCCCAGTGGTGAAGCACTATAAAGTCACCATGAGTCCATACTGTCACAAATCGGTAGTCGTCCTGATATGACCTTAGATGTTGCCAGGATGTAAAACAACCAACTGCGCTCAAGTAATACCCCTGTCACACTACGATGTAATAAGCGAATGTAAGCCTAACGTGGTCATTTTTTGTCATTACGTTGATGTACGTTGGGTTACGTTATAATGACGTCAGAATGACGTTAGACTGACGTCGAGCTACGTCACGTTACATCATGTTACGTCGAGTTACGTTGAGGTTTTGGGCATGTTCAAAACTTTCAACGTACCTTGAACGTAAGGGTTTACGTTTGCCATACGTTCTGTACACGTTTGGCGAACATCAATGACGTTAAACAGACGTTATTAAAATGTTGGTCCCTATGTTCAACTACGTTGCACTACGTTGAGCCACATTAAAGTCAGTGGGAACGTGCAGTCTGCGTAGTGAAAACGCCGGGATAACGGACGCCTAACGGACGTCCAACGTACGTTTACCATTTTGCCACCGTTTCATGACGTAAGTAACATAAGGTAACGTAAAGCAACATAGTTCTGGCGATGGAATAATGTGCATAACATTCCCTGAGCGTAATTACGTTGTCCTCTCTCATTGAATGACGCCATCACTATGCTTTACCGCCATTACTCTCTCGTCCACTACGCTGCATCCACGTTCAACTTGTGCCCAAATTTGCATACTATGCCAAGAAGTTCGACGTTTTTCACGTTCTCCCTACGTTGACGTTGTTACTTCGTAGTGTGACAGGGCCATAAGGAACCAGCAAAAGGTCAGCATGCGTTGCGGCTACCAACCGGGGGTATACGGCATGTGTTGCAAAGAGGGGGGAGGGGCGGCCGGACCCCGACCAGCAGTACGGCGGCGGGGGGGGGGGGGGGGGGGGGGGGGGCCGGGGGGCGGGGGGGGGGCTCCCGGAGAGGCTGGGCTGATCCTGAGCCGGCTGCTTGTGTGTCAGAGTAGGCTGTGTTTTGTATACACCAAGAGGGGGTGAGTTTGTATCGTATGTATGTGACTCATCCCCTGCAGGGGTAGGGCAGGTAGGTGTACACACCAGCGGGAGTAGTGTATCTCACGGTGTAGAGTCACAGGTAGTGTGGCAGAGGGAGGTGTGTTTACACATACACTGAGGGGCGCGCAGTGTCAATTCCACATATATGTATATGTATATGTGGAATTGACACTGGGCGCCCCTCAGTGTGTGCTGAAGCGCTGGGGTATTCACAATATATATAATGCCAGCATTTTCTGCCATTACTGTACTCAGCGGCCGTCAGGGTCTTTTAAACACAAGACTCTTTAAGGATGCATCATCGGATGGTTATGGGTTTCTGCCATTTAATTTAGGTATATATATTATTAGACATTCTGTACAAACACAAGTTGGGTGCTAGCAAATATCTCTGACTAGTCCTCAATCAGGCCCACCAACTTTACTGACTAAGTCTAAGAGCTAACAAAGAACTCCTCAAACTACTTCAAGTTGCATAGTCTGATTGTTTTGAATTTCTGTATTTTTTCTGAGATAAATATATTAGATCGATCACTAGTATCTACTTTAGTTCAAAGTTACTTTTATTTTAGATATTTTGAGTTCAAACATGGAAAATTAGTTTTGGCAAGCTTGCCAAAACTCTGACACCAGAGACTTCTGCAGTAACAGGATCGGTTAAATTGACCGAATATTGCCTTCTATGCAGAAACAAATGCTTAATAAGTGCATTATTTTCTAAGTTAGATATGTAAAATCAAATCTAGATAATTGGTTTGGTTTTGAAATTTTGATATTTCATCGGACTATGCAGGTTTAAGTAACCTTAAAATGTCAACTAACAATTATTTGTGTTTAATTCCTGAGACAATCTCCCATCTGGTAGCGGTACAGCAGTTGTGGTTTGGGGTGGAGGTAGGTAGGGGTAGGAGGAGTGAAGGTGACTGTCTTTGATGGAGTCTCGGTGTTGTTATCAACTGATGAGTCCATGATATTGCAACAGCTTCTTCATCTGATTTCCGATGTATTATCCCTTTCTCCCTCCATTGGTGAACATTGACTGATCACACCACAGCCAATCAAAAGCAAGTGTGCTATCCGAGACAATACAGTAAACCTTCTTCTGGATTGGATTAGTAGTAGAGTCAATATAGCGCCACAATACCTCATATCCCAAACAAATCGCAAAAGAATCATTTTATGTTTATTTCTTGTACTTTCAGGCATCGTGAACAACATATTCAAAGTTGGACAGAAACGGAACCTGGGAAGGTAACAATTTCTGACATTGAAAATGGCCCAATCTTGCCCCGTTTTCACTTGACACTCATAAAGTGGAATTTCAGCCCCCCTCCTCTTCTCGTCCACCTGTGACCACACAGTTGACATCTTCTGGGTAATGCCCTTTCGCTTCAACTGATTCCGTCCTTGAGGTCAATCGACGCAGGTGACGCATAGTTGGTGTCCTTCCTCCAACTGACCCATTAGAAAAAGTAATTCCTACTGACGGCTTTATAATGCTGCCCCACTGGGAAATCAGGCCGCCGGTACCATGACCCAGAATCCCACTCAGTCACATTATCCTGACACTGAGCTAACAAGTCCTTGCCCTATCCTATTAATGCTGAGCACCAGGCTAGGAAGCGACATTTATCAATGTTATACGTCATTGTGGGGACTTGATCGGGAACCGAACTCCTGATCTCCCGCATGCGAGGCATGCGCTCTACCGATTCGGCCACCGCGCCCGGTCCTACTGACGGTAGAAGATGAATGTGTGTGTGTGGGGGGGGGGGGGTGTCATCCTGCCCTCACGTGACCACCCTATGGTTCACCATAACAGGGCTGCCTTTTTTCAGTTTCAGTTTCAGCCAACGTCACACTGTTACCTCAGCTAAATATGAGCTAATGCCCAAAATATCGTCCCTTCCCACCAAATCACGTCATCAGTTGGAGCAACGTGAACATCCGAGATCAACTGTTCCAGATGCCATAGGCGTTCTAGTAGGTATACCCCAGGAAAATGACTAGTATGTGTATATATATATGCATACAATAATATACACCTGTTGTTCCTACATATATTTATACCTGTTGTTCCTGTTACCTCTACTTCTGGCTTTGCCCCGAATAATCGAGGTAGGCATGCAGTTGTAATAATAATAATAATAATAATAAATAATAATAAAACATTTATATAGCGCCCGATCCAGCAAGCCGTTCTCAGGCGCTTTACATAACAAACAAATATACAGGAAAATAAATTTCACCTAGGTAAAAGCAGATTTAAACAAATGTGTCTTAAGACCTTTTCTAAAAGCACCAACAGATTTACAATCAGTGATATATCCTGGCAGAGCATTCCACATTCTCGGGGCAGCAATACTAAAAGCACGATCCCCAAAGACTTTGAGTCTGCTCCGAGGAACTGCTAACTAGCTGGAGACAGAAAGGGACACAGGTGATGCCAGGAGCATATGGGTGGTGCGCTCAATATAGCTAACGGGAAATACAATAGTTCTTTGATTGCCTTGATTTGATATATTTGCATAATAGATTACAGAGGAATTATATATATATGTATAAAGTTGGGCTACGAGAAAAGGAGAGAGACAAGGAGGTGATGGGTAGGACACTTTATTTACGTCATGGCTAAGCATAATACAGGCTTACTGGTAAAAGTTTGAAATCAGGGTTGAGAATGACTGCCCGGCACGTGCACAAGCCAGAACTGACCAGTAGGGGCGCTGGTGTAGGCAACACTGGGGAAAATACGGCCAAGTCAGCGATTGGAGTAATAATAATCGAGCAAAGAATAATACTAATAATCATAATTATTAGGCTAGAGCTCCGCCCCTTTTATATACGCATAATAAATTATACATTCTATATATGTATACAGCTGCAGTAAACATGCATTGTTAAACCACACAATACCACAGAATAGTTAGTATGCATGAGTCATATTCCAAACACTGAGTATCGAATCGGGATCTATGGCTTGTATTCAACGTTGTTGAATCATCTGGTTTCATTTGTTCCATCTATTTTTATCGTGGTGACTTTTTGTTGTTTGAACGTCTGATATCATATCATGACGGGTGCAGATTTGTGGCAGTGTGCACTCTGAGTCAGCTTACTCGTGTTTTCCGACTGGGATAACGTGATGTCAATACCATGAACGAATATCTCACTCAGTCACATTATCATAAAACTGAGGTAACAAGTCTTTATCCTACCCCTGTAAGACAAACCGTCAGGAGAGATGGGGATAAGCATAAATTCGAAAGTCATCGGTTTGACTCCACTGGGGATTGATCTCATGACTCGCAGCGGAAGGACTGGACCGGATGGCCGAATGAGTTAGAGCGTCCGTCTCCCGTGTTGGTAGATCGCGGGGTCGTGGGTTCGAACCCTGGTCGAGTTAAACCAATGACTTACAAATTGATACTTGTTGCTTCCTAGCCTGGCGCCGGTGCATTATTAGGATAGGGCAAGGAATGGTTGTCTCAGTGTCAGGATAATGTGACCGAGTGGGCTATTAGGTGATGGTGCTGGTGGCTTGGTCTTCCAGTGGGGCAGCACTATAAAGTCGCCATGAGAGCGCACTGTCACAAGTTGGTACACGTCCTGATTTGACCTTAGATGTTGCTAGGACGTAAAACAAAAACAAACAAACGCAGGGGAAGCGGATGCCTTACCTAATCGGCCCTCCTTTCCGATATATATAAATAAATATATATATATTTGTGTCTGTTGAGCTTAGAACATTAAAGGGACATCAACATGACCAATACAATGTTACTTATTCACAATTATTATGATGAAATACAGCTAGCCATAATTTGTATAGTGCGAAACAATCTATTCGATAGGAGTTGCTTAGGGCCCAACCATCGTCTCAGGGTCTCTGTGCTCATGTCATGGTTATTTAAAGTGTTTATGTCATTCAATCCCCATGACTGTCCGCAGTGGTGTAGGTTAGGGAATATTACAGAATTGGAGTAAATTTGAACATTTTTGAGTATGCCCTATAAACTTTGTTTCCCTGAATGACGTCACAAAACTACTAATAACAGCCACACATTACTCAGAGTCTAATGGTGTTGGGAAGACCCATCCGGATTTACAGAGTTGGAGGTTAAACAGCTCTTTCGAAGTGTGATCTTTCCTTATTAACATACACAGAATATTCATGCGAGAAATACCTGATAAAATCAGCTGACTAGATATTTGAGAACATGCTAAATGTGCCAGTGATCTGGCCAAGGAGAATTATTGTCGGCAGAATCGCAGTTCTCATTGGCAGCGCTCATAGCACTACTTTGCCACTTCAAATACTTTCATTTTCCTTTAATTTACAAATATTGAGCAAATAATCAAAACAAAATTCACCCATATCGCCAAAAAATACCTCGATGTGGGTCAATCCAGTCCTTTAACAACACAACACTCACAACACCTACTGCCATCTTTGATTTAGAGCTGCCACATATTTTGCCACATTCCTCTATTTCAGAGGACCAGACACGGTGGCCGAATCAGTAGAGCGCAGGCCTCCCGTGCGGAAAGTAGGAAGTTCAATTCCAGGTCGAGTCAAACCAATGAATTGTACTTGTCACTTCCTAGCCAGGTGCTTGGCATTATTAGGATAGGACCAGGATTGGTTGGCTCGGTGTCAGGATAGTGTGACTGAGTGGGAAAACAGGTCACAGTGCTGGCAGCCTGGTCTCCCAGTGGGACAGCACTATAAAGTCACCAGGAGTACACACTGTCACATGTCGGGACACGTTCTGACATGACCTTGGATGTTGCTAGGAAGTAAAACTCCAACAACTAACTATCTATTCCAGAGGATAATGTAATGTATGTAGTTGTACGAACACCCCCAGCATCATACCGGACGACCTCATGACGACGTTATAAATAAAGACAGTTGAAAACTAGATCTCACAGTGTCGACAGATACCACCATGACAACATATTTGTTTCATTATTACTATGTTTAGTATCTGCTGTTTTCTTTATGCATGATCTCTTCAGCTAGTCCTATGCTACTTTGAATTTCACTTTAATTATATATTTTACATTATCAATGAACACATTGTTTTCGCAAGATCAACACATTGCGTGTATTAATTATTATTATTTTAATGCAGATGGCATCTGCGGGGATGCAGAGACGCAGGTAGCATCTTCTTAACTCAAGAAGTTAAGAAGAGCTTGGTCATGTAAGTTTGGAGAGTGAAGGCCTTGGTTTAATAAAACATTGTTTTAAATGAGATGTGACCTTCATGCAGAGGCTTCAGGCCTTCATCTTCCCGTCTTCAACTCCTTTAGCGATAATCATATTGCCCTTGATCTGCCCGTCTTGTGGTAAATTGGCGCCGTTTAAAAGACGATAACCCTCATTAATGGCCGCCGCCATTTAGCTGCCCGCGCATAATAGCAGCCTCGTTTTCGAAAACTGCCAGCATCTTTTTCGCTTGGATATTCACCATCTTCTTTTCTGTCAAATATTCCAACCTCCGAATTTGAAGTAACTTTTATTTTAAGTGGCTAACCTTTTGAGATATTTGAAGTGCAACCAAGCAAAATTAATTTTGGCAAGCTAGCCAAAACTCCGACACCAAAGCCTTTCTCTGTAACAGGTTCTATTCGACTGCCTCACTGTTTATTCCCTTGTTTTTGTTTGTTTGTTGTTGTTTTACGTCCTAGCAACATCTAAGGTCATATGAGCATGGGTACCAATGTGTGACAGTGCACACTCATGGCAACTTTATAGTGCTGCCCCACTGAGAGACTAGGCCACCAGCACCTTGACCTGATATCCCACTCAGTCACATTTTCCTGACACTGAGCCAACCAGTCCTTGCCCTATCCTAATAATGACGAGCGCCTGGCTAGGAAGTGACAAGTATCAATTTTTAAATCATTGGTTTGACTCGACCAGAGTTCGAACCCACGATGCCATGGTCTACCAACACGGGAGACGGACGCTCTAACTCATTCGGCCATCCCATCTGGTTGTTATTCCCTTCTGTGAGGAAACAAATGTTTAATAAGTGCACCAGTATCTAAAGTTAGAATATGCAGAATCAAATTTAGATAATTGTTTCTGTTTAAAAAAATGTGATGTTTTCATCGGACTATGCCGCTTTAAAGTTGCACAGTCCGATGAAGCATCAAATTTTCAAAACCAAAACACTTACCTAGATTCGATCCCACATATTTATCTTAGATACTGGTACAGTTATTAAGCATTTGTTGTCAAATAGAAAGGCATGATGAGTCAATTTAATAGAACATGTTACTGCATAAGCCTATGGCATCAGAGTTTTGCTTGCCAAAATTAATGTGGCATGTTGTCACTTCAAATATCTCCAAACTTAGCCATTTAAACTAAAAGTTACTTCAACCTAAACTAAAGTAGCTTGTAATGATCAAATTAATGTATTTATCTCAGAAAATGACAGAAACTTAAAGCCATCGGACTACGCAACTTTAAGTAGACAAAAATCGATTGAACATATGGCAATAATGACGTCATCGTGGAGTGGGAGATCTATAAGTTTCGAACATAGATGGAATTGCAAACGTGAGTTGGATTGGGGGGGGGGGGGGGTCTTCATTTGGTTGATAGTGTCATGATGTGGGTGGGTTGGAGCGGGGCGAGGGCACTGGGGGATTACTGGATCTGTTTTGGTTGTTTGTTTGTTGTTGTTTTACGTCCTAGCAACATCTAAGGTCATATCAGAACGGGGCATTACTGGATTACTGGATTTAATGTGTTACGATGGCTAGCTGCCTAATTAGCAGGCACTATTATCAGCCGTGATACATGTAGTCAATTAACACATTATTATTACCAATGACTCTTGCTTTGTTCAATGCTGCTGGGGGCACGGGGGAGCGGTGTGATTGTATTTTATTTCTGGTATCTCCGTCTATTTATTTATATTAATCTCTTATTGGCTAATATCGGATTGGAGGCCCGCATTTGTCTGTGGTGAATATCGAATATCAAAAGGTTTGCTGTTCTTCTCTGCTTTTAAAATTAAACACTTATTAGCGGATATAGGATTGGAGGCCTGATGGGGTTACGGTTCAAACACATCCTTGAAGTAGGAGTGCATCAAACCCCATATCTTAGATGAACATGAGATAAACAGAGTATTATG
This sequence comes from Branchipolynoe longqiensis, assembly GCA_030323885.1. Lineage (NCBI taxonomy): Eukaryota > Metazoa > Annelida > Polychaeta > Phyllodocida > Polynoidae > Branchipolynoe > Branchipolynoe longqiensis. The sequence continues at coordinate 23,694,161 of CM059201.1, read as the reverse complement.
CCATGGAATGTAGTAGTACACAATATAACATTGGTTGGTCGGTTTGTTTGTTGTTTTACATCCTAGCAACATCTAAGGTCATATCAGGACGGGTACCGACTTGTGACAGTGCACACTCATGACAGCTTTATAGTGCTGCCCCACTGGAAGACCAGGCCACCAGCACCATGACATGATATCCCACTCAGTCACATTATCCTGAAACTGAGCGAACCAGTCCTTGTCCTATCCTAATAATGCCGAGCGTCAGGCTAGGAAGCGACAAGTATAAATTGTTACGTCATTGGTTTGACTCGACCAGGGTTCGAACCCACACCCCCACGATCTACCAACACGGGAGACGGACACTCTAAGTTCTAACTCATTCGGTCATCCCGACTGGTCTGTGTATATATATAACATTGGTAGTTGCTTGATTGGTCCTTTAATCAAAATACTATTTAAATCATGATGACAACACAATGCGTATGATTCAGCATTACTTAACACTTGTGATGCATGATATTCTTAGTCCAGTTGCATAATCCGATGGTTTTGAGTTTCTGTAATTTTCTGATTTAAATATATTAAATTGATTGTTATAGCCTCCCTTACTTTAGTTTGAAGTAACTTTTATTTTAAATGTCTAACTTTTGAGAGTTTTGAAGTGCAACCTTCCACAAATAATTTTGGCAAGCACGTCAAAACTCTGACACCATAGGCTTCTGCAGTAACGGGTTCTATAAAATTGGTTCTGTAGGCCCTTTTATATGGTGACAAGTGCTTAATATGTACACCAGTATCTAAGTTGGATATGTAGAATAAAATCTGGATAATTGCTTTGGTTTTGAAAATTTGATGTTTTCATCGGACAATGCAGCTTTAAATCCATTGAGTATGCCTTATGAACTTTGCTTCCCTGAGTGACGTCACAAAACCACTAATAATGGCCACACAGTACTCAGAGTCTAATAAAAGACCTAACCAAAAACAACAACATATAAGTTGATGTTAGCTATATTAAACACCAAGCAAGCCAGGCGTGATATATATATATATATATATATATATATATGTTTATAAGTATCTAATCATGATCGTATGTGCAGTATAAAGCATTTATACAAAATTATTATGGAACCTATTATTATATATTTTGCATATTGGCTTCGAACCCGCAACCCCCAAGCTTGCGTGCTGGGCAGTGCTGGCGGAGAGGTTATAGGAGGTGGGGGCCGATTGGTATATATATATCTATATATACGTGTGTGTCCGAAATAATTCATGATGCGAATATAAATATCAGATTGATCTACCATTATGATTTAGCCCGGTGTTCTGGTAGATCAATTATCAGGCACCTCCTGCAGGTTGGCTCTGTTTCAACCCCGAAACTAGCACCACCACCAGTTGCCTTTGACACTGTTCGCTCCTGTTTCTCGCCCTCATTCGCCAACACTTGCTATCCAGACCGCACTTCATCCACACCTCTCTCTATCTCCTCTCCACTGGCCTTGCTCCTCCTTGATGTCTGAAAAGAGTTCCAGGAGCGGGAGCCTGCCAGCATTTCACTTTCTACTCTTACTCTGTCTGTGTCTTTGGCTCGCTGGATGGTCGCCATAGAGCAAATAGACACGGTCCTTTGACTCAACTCTCCTTATTTCTCTTTCCTAGATTCTACCCTTTTTTTCCATCCCAGGCATATTTCTCCCCCTTACCAATGGAGCTGTGTGCTTAGGTGGGGCCCTTTACCTTTACGTTTATCTTGCTTTGTTCTCGTTGCTGGAACTGCTGGACCCATCTTTACCTGCCCTTCCTCGGAAACCCTTGCTGCTGTCTGCTGGATACAAGTGCTGTGCTACCGCCGGACTGGAGATTCTGGACTGCCCCAATGACTCATCGTTTAATCCTTGTAAAGACATCCCCCAGCTTCTACAACCGTTCCACCAGAAGATTATTCTTCAACCAAACATTGGGCCGATTTATCGGAGCCTCTCTATAATGTTCCATTTCTGCAACCGGTAACCGTCATAAGGTTACAAACAACCCAGTATCTATCTCATTCGCCGCCCGAAAACTTCTTCAACCCAACTTGCATCTTTGTCTTATTTGTATTATTCATCTTATTCATATATATATATATGTATGTGTGTGTGTGTGTTTGTGTCTGTCTAAATAACCGGTATCCATGGAAAGACAGCAACCATTTATTCCTTAGCCACACACACATACATATCCAACACATTTGTGTAAAGCGCCAACACGCGGATTAAAGTGGTACCCCAATGAATATGTCCACTGTCAGTTTGGTATGTCACCATGCATATTTAACTCCAAATACTGACATCTGTTGCTGTCACAGCTGTCAACACCTGACACTGACAGTAGTGCCACACACCTTAATACTAAATAATAGCCAAACCCTTCATACCGCGCTAAAAGACCACGGAATGCTCCTAAATATGCCACCACAGCGGAAACTCCAGTGACAAATCAGACATTTAGGAGCTGGGGTGCTTGGTGGTGAATGCCTCAATAGGGTCGTGGAGATGAGTGCTCTCCAAACTCCAGGTGGAGCTGTGGGTCATTGGGGGCTAAACGAATGGCAGGCCTCGGAGTTCCATTGTGGACGCTAAGTATTCCATTTTGGGAGAATTTGTGAAAGCAGCGGAGATGGATTATTTGGAATGAATATAAAACCGCAGGGCCAAACATGTGAAGGGGCTTTGGTATATATATCGTATGCGCATATACCTTGACCCACTTGCGGTGTCATTCCCCGACAAAACCGGTAAGTTGTGTATATAAATAAATATATCAAATATATTTGACTAATTTAACTTTAAAAAGACAAAAGAATAATATATATAATAATATAACAAATATATTAATTCGAGAATATATACATATTCCAAAATATATTTGAGATATATAAAATAGAATGTAATGTATAAGGATAGTTACGTGTCTTTATATGCTTATATATTTATATGTAACAATACTAACATATATAAATATATATAAATATAAATGAATCAATATATCTATGTCTATATAAATATATTTGTATATATATAAATAAGACGATGCAATTAATATACTTGAGACGAAATTGATAAGCGGTATTTATTATAATTATGCATGCACGCATACTTAGGAAGCAATGCAATGGCTGCATTTATGTCTTTTGACCAAGACAACGCAAAGGCTAAACAATAAAATAAAGAAATAAATAAGTCATGGTTCATTAGTGCTTTAGATAATAGAAATGTATGAGGTCATACCAGGACAAGTGCCTGCTTGTGACAGTCCACACCCTTGGTGGTTTCATAGTGCTTTCCCATGATCAAATTGAAATACACCAATCAGTCAGATTATCCGCATATGGAGCAAAATAGTTACGGCCTAAGCTAGTAAAGCCCCAGTCAGACAAAGCCGGAGGAGCCCCAGATTTTGAGCCGGACCACCCACGGACCAACGGCCCGGACTGTCCCGGACCGCCATGGATAAAATCACTGTTTTTGTCGATTTTTGCCTCGCAGTCACACCTTCCCGGACGAGCCCCGGACCAAAGGCTGGACCGCCCTGGACCGCCCCGGACCACCTCCGAACCGCCTCCAGAACAGCGCCGGACGAGCCCAGACTGGGCCGGACCGGCCCCTGACTATAGCGGATGAGGCCGGACCACCCACAGACTATCCCGGATCACCCCCGGACAGTCCGGGAGTGGTCCGTGGCTAGGCCGGGGGTAGTCCTGGATAGTCCGGGGATGGTCCGGGTCAAACCGTGGCTCAAAATGACCCGGGACCACCCCCGGACAGCCCCGGTCCACCCCGGAATTACCCAGACCACCCCCGGACCACCCCCGGATCATGCCGGATTGAGCCCGGATCACAAAATCCCCCAGACTGCCCCGGATGTTTGAAACATTTTAAAACATCCGGGGCTGAGCCCGGACGGTGCCAGATGAGCCACGGATCAGGCTGGATCAGGGGGGGGTCACCACAGACGACCCATGGACGAGCCCCGGATGGCGGTCCGGGGCTCGTCCGGCTGCTGATCCGGGTATGTGTGACTGGGGCTTAAGTACATGCACCATTGCAACGTAGCGATACAAACAACACAAATATATATAATAATTTAATATATAATTTTCGCGTAGAGTGCTCAGGTCGCAGTTGGCTCTCAAGTACCAGAAAACGACGGTGGTGGCGCCACCATAGCCCTGAATGACCAGACGGGATGGCCGAATGAGTTAGAGCATCGGTCTCCTGTGCTGCAAGATCGTGGGGTCGTAGGTTCGAACCCTGGTCGAGTCAAACCAATGACTTAAAAACTGATACTTGTCGCTTCCTAGCCAGGTGCTCGGCATTATTAGGACAGGGCAAGGACTGGTGTCCTCAGCGACAGGATAATGTGACTGAGTGGGATACCAGGTCATGGTGCCGCCGGCCTAGTTTCCCAGTGGGACAGCACTATAAAGTCACCATGAGTGCGCACTGTCACAAGTCGGTACCCGTCCTGGTATGACCTTAGATGTTGCTAGGACGTAAAAGAACAACAAACAAATCATAGCCCTGAAAGCCTGCAGCTTATAAGTAGGCAGCTTAAGGGGCTGTCACATTACGGCGTATGGCGGGAGCGTATTGAAAACCTACGTACGCCGTGCTGGTGCCACTTTCGGGTGTGTTTGAGCGTATGGGGGACCTATGAGGAGCGTACGAGGAGCGTATGAGGAGCGTATGGGAGCGTATGGGAGCGTGCTGTGACATTTTTTGACATTATGGGCCATACGCCCTCATAGGTCGTGTTTTTTTGAGCATGCACAAAAAAAATTGGACGGACGAATTTATGAAAGCGTATGGCGGCGTATGCCTCATACGCTTCACATACGCCGGCATGTTGCGGCACTGGCGGCGTATGAGTAGCGTATGAGTAGCGTATGAGTAGCGTATGAGTAGCGTATGCGGCGTATGCCGACGTATATGACGTAATGCCGCTACGCCGCCATACGCTCCCACCGTACGCCGTAATGTGACAGGGCCTTTAGCACTTTGCTTAATAAAATACAATAATGGAGTAGAAATTAGGTTAAATAAATAATACCTCCTGTTGAAGAATTAGATGTTCGCTCATTCTGTCGGCAATGAACAGATGAAGAGAACCGGCGCGTTCGAAACGGCCGGAAGCGCCCAGCTTGGCGCGAACCCGTCCGAATGCGGGCCAAGGTTCCATAACGGAAAGTCCGGCTCAGACGAAATAGCACAACTTGCATCGCTGGAGACAATAATTACATACCGAATATATATATATACCAGCTCATCTTTATATTAATATAATTAATTATATAGCACATAATATTCTACCAACTATATATATATATATATATATATATATATATATTTGACAATCCTGCATGCTCATGCGTTATGGCGCGTACAGGATTGTCTTCTACATAACGCCATGTAATCAGACAGTTATTGGTTTACCACATACGGTATTTCCCAGAAGAGTACTAATCCCCGCGAGGAACCACCTTTCTTGCACAATAGATGCCCCCTGCTCCTCTCCTGGGGCACGAGACAATGGCTCACGATAAGGCCCCTTCTCCACAACCTTCTCCAGACACCCCCCCCCCCCCCCCCCGCAACTGGTTGATGAAAGAAAACGAAAAGCATAAATTTGTTTTCAGTTTTATTGGAATTTTACGTCCTGGCAGCATCTAAGGTCATATCAGGATGAGTACCGACTTGTGACAGTGCGCACTTATGTCGACTTTGTCGTGCTGCCCCACTGGAAGACCAGGCCGCCGACACCATGACCATGACTCCATCAGATTATCCTGGCACTGAGGTAACCAGTCCTTGCCCTATCCTAATACTGCTGAGCGCCAGGCTAACAAACGACAAGTAATACTTTTTTAATTCAATGGTTTGACTCGCCGGAGATTCGAACTCCCGACATTCCACACGGGAAGCCTGCACTTTACCGATAGGGCCACCGGAACTTTAATAGGAGGTGACTACCTCACTCGGTGTTGGGAATATGTGACTGAGTGGGATATCGCGAATATGTGACTGAGTGCGATATGACAGTATGTTATCTCAGTGCGGTAGCATCGTGAAACCACCACAAGTGTGCATGCACTATCATAATTAAGTACACGGCTGTTGATAGGACGCAAAACCCCAATCAACACATCATCCAATGAAATATGGATCAGGACATCTTCAAGACTGGTATTCTGAGTTCTGCTGGTCCCTCAAGAAGCACTGGAGCTGTAACCCGGCAACATGAGAAGTTGGGGGTGGTTCCACCACCAGCCCCATCCTTTAGACGAAAGCGACTATCACACATCACCAGATTGAGGAAACGGAAAGAAACCGAACAAAGTCCATTGATATCCGGCAAAGTCTGGTTTGTGTCCGTTGCATATCCGTTGTATATCCATTGATATCCGGCTCGATCCGGTAAAAGTTTTGAACATGCACAAAACTTGGAATGGATGCCGCCGGATTGACATCTACGGTTCTTGTCCGGTTTGAGTCCATTTTGTCCGCTTACCGTCCATTGGTTATCTGTTCCTGTCCGTTTCATATCCTTTTCATGTCTGTTTCATGCCCGTTCGTCCAGCGGCCTTTGACCCGACATCGCAACATTTTGACACATTTTAATACATTTTGATACTTATCTCACCCGAACACCACCGGACTAGACAATTCTGTCCGTTGCTCAATCCGGTGATGTGTGACAACCGCTTTACCCTCCAGATAACCAAACGTGGTTGGATTATAAATATCTTACATTAACTACAATACTAATATATGTATGTCTATTCACCCCCTGCCCCACCTTCCGCCATGTAAACCGAAGCTGTGACCCAGGGTGCTCTGGGTCACAGCTTCAGTTTTTCCTGATGGACCAGCGGAACTCAGAATCCCCGTATTAGTTAGATATGTGCCATGTATTCGAAGGATATTAAAATTAGATGTTCGCTCAAAACATTGACATGTTCAGATTCTTTCGGTAATGGAATGTACCATGATTCGGGGACCAGGTGGAACAAACGAACCCTACCCATCAGGTGATCGCATAGATAAAAGATTCACCCTGTACTTACACTACAGTACAGGGGTGAACACTGTTTTAATATGGAACCGGATGTGGAATCCCTGGCTCCAGTATCAAATGGCTACTTATATCGGCACAGACTTGGTGAAATGAGAGAGAATGCAAAAAGACAAGATGGTGGCAAATAAAATGCCATCGGTTTTATTTGCTTAATTTCTTAAACTACATGTTTTATTATATTTTTCAAATCAGAAGTAGCGGGTAAATATGAAGATGTATGTGAAGAATATATTTTGCTTCTTAAATTAAGAATTTACCAGCTCAGTTAATTTCCCCAGCATGTCAAAATTCTTCGCCAGTCTAATGGGTTGATGTTCACCCTTGTACTGTAAGTACCAGATGAATCTTTTATCTAGTGCTCGCAGTGCTGACCATGTATCGTAACTGTCACGGACCACAGGGGGCGCTAGATGGCTGGGGGGCCTTTGGGGTCAAGCTGTGACTAATAGGGTCAGGCAGCACTAATGGACATTCTCAATGAAGCCATAGAGTAGACTGACTTAGCCCAAGGGAATTCTTATACCTATAGACTAGATCACCGTTCCGAGTGCGCATGCGCTGAAAACGGCATTGGCAGCAAAGCAAATGTGTATAGCCATTGAGTTTGCCGATACGCATAGGGCAAAACTTTGAATTTATTCAAAATTAATAAAAAATACATACCAATTTGGCACACACATGGATGGAAGGATGCAATATAATAATATAATGAATATGTTTAAGACGCAACTCTCCATAATTAAGCATTTTGAGCTAAGAAACATACAATTTCAGTCACTTACTTACTGGCTGATGTTTACATCACCATTGATTAGCCATAAGTAATTCTTGTTCTAAATATTAAAATGTCAAATGTGTCAACAAAAACTTGTTTCAAAGAAATATATAACCAATATCTGATTAAGGCTACTCATTTTCTATTTCCATATATGTCATTAACCATAGGATATAAATAAAAACATTAATAAAATAAGTAAAACTGACTCTGGCTATGGCTCTAACACTAGTCTGTGTGCCCAGATTTGTCTAAATCTAAATGCACATGGCATAAGATGTGCAGATTATATTGATGTAAATGCAATGCTGGAGAAACGATTAATATCTTAATTTATTATATATATTGTTTTAGCTAGTGTTCTATCTTTCAAACAAGAGCTGAGATGAGCTGAAACTAGCACATTTCATAACTGCACCAAGTGTATTAGCATGTGCCATGTGCTTCTGGCGGGTTTGTTTTGCTTTGACGCATCCCACAATGCACCACACGCTGGAATAGCGATGTAGTCTATTGAGAGGGAACCTCCACGAGACAGCACTAAGATAGCATTACATTCATAGGTCACAAACCATAGAAGAGTTAATACAAATAACATCACCACTAAAATGTTAACCCGTCCTGATATGACCTTAGATGTTGCCAGGACGCAAAGCTCCAACAACTAACCAACCAAGTACAATGTGAAAAAATACGTGAGGAACCTAATGAGTAAAGAAATAGAAGCAATACAAGTTCTATTAAACAATTGTGAGTATGAAGATCTTTTCATACCTACTAGTTTCCTGAGCTGCGTCAGGTTTTAGTGAAATTTGAGCTTCACTCTAATGTCAGAGACGGTTTTCCCAAGAAGCAATATAATGCATAACATGGTGACATTATAAACAGGTGTACGTGCAATATAACTTATTTAAAATGCTATTCAATTGGTACAGGTATTACTTCATTAACTTAGCACAACATGGGACAATTATCTATTTTGCAAGTAAGCAAAACTTATATATATAAATAATATATATATATAGTATTTCTAATCTATTTAGGTATATTTCGAATAATATGTATGTGTATGCTTTCAAAGATCGCTTAGAATAAAAATAAAAATGAAGACTTCCTAGAAGCCAAGGGATGAACAATATAATTGAATTGAGCACGCCAGATAGTGTTTCTTATATACTGGTTTAATCATTTTCCTAAAAATGATTGAATGAAGAGGAACTCATACAATCTTCTCGCAAAATGTCCTCAAGCCAACTCCAACAGGGTAATACAATCTGCCACTGTATCGGAATTTTGCTGCCAATAACATCACCACGGAGGAAAATATAAAAAGAAACAAAAATGACAAAATATTTAAACCTTTTGCAGAATCAAACCGCCATCAATAACAAATTCCTTTCCTCCACAGGCCACGAGCAATGTTCAACTCTAGATGGATGTTTGTTTGTTGTTGTTTTACGTCCTAGCTACATCTAAGGTCATAAGAGGACGGACTCCAGATACAAGATTCACCCGGTACTTGTAGTACATGGGCGAAGACCAGCCTTATATAAAAACGGTGGGAAAAATCGGGCTAATGAAATGAGTCTTTATGAGAGCCTAATTTCACAATCTAAGAAGCAACATTTATTCTTTGTATATGTCTTCATATTTACCCGCTAATTTTGAGTAGGAAAATATAATAAAATATATACCTTAACGTAATTTTAAAGTGAAATCGACAGCGTTCTCTGGCCGCCATCTTGTCTTTTTGCAATCTCTCCCGTTTCACTAACTCTGTGCTGATATAAGTAACCATTTGACACTGGTGCCAGGCATTCTACTTCTTGTTCCATACTAATGCTATTTTCGCCCGTATTTAGACTACGTTGTCGTTCACCCCTGTACTGGAAGTATGGGGTGAATCTTTTATCTAGACGGACTCTAGATGGATGCACCAGGAACATGTGGGTAAGTAGCTACTACTACCAGTTTGTAATCCATACAGTGGGGAAATTGCTCTGGGAGATTTCTACATTGGCCAGAAGACCAGATGCTCACACCAAACATAATCAGCAAATCTTTTTGTTAACAGATTTCTCTACCTGATTGGTTGGTTCTTGGAGTTTTACGCCCTGCCAACATCTAGGGGCATATCAGGAGGGCTATCGACTTGTGACAGTGTACATTCATGGTGACTTTATAGTGCTGCCCAAGTGGGAGACCAGGCCACCGGCACCATGACCTGATATCCCATTCAGTCACATTATCCTGACACAGAGCCAACCAGTCCTTGTTCTATCCTAATAATGCTAAGTGCCTGTCTAGGAAGCAACAAGTATCAATTTTCTAAGTCATCGGTTTGACTCCACCGGGAATTGAACTCCCAACCTTCCGCAAGGGAAGCCTGCGCTCTACCGATTCAACCACCGCGTCCTGTTTCTCCATCTGAATATAACAAACATCACTGCTGAACCACCGAAGACCGGTGGTACAGTGAAACCCCGATCGCTGGGATCTATAAAATATCATCGCAAAAACAGCGGATTCGGACTAAATCGGGGTTCAGTTTATTGAATTAACCTTTGAGTTAAAGTTGCATAGTCCGATGGTTTTGAATTTCTGTATTTTTTCTGAGACAAATATATTAGATCAATCACTAGTATCTACTTTACATTAGTTCAACGTTACTTTTATTTTAAATGGTAAACCTTTGAGATATTTTGAGTACAAATGTGGAAAATTAGTTTTGGCAAGCTTGCCAAAACTCTGACACCATAGACTTCTGCAGTAACAGGTTCTGTTAAATTGACTCAGTATTGCTTTCTACACAGAGACATCAGTATCTAAAGGCCCTGTTACACTATGACGTAATGACGTCAGTGTAGGGAGATCATGAAAAACGTTGAACTATTCGGCGTAGTATTCAAATTTGGGCACAAGTTGAACGTGGATGCAGCGTAGTTGATGAGAGCGTAACGTTGGTAAAGCGTAGTGATAGCATCGTTCAACGAGAGAGGACAACGTAATTACGCTGACGGGACGTTATTAACGTTATTTGATCCCCAGAACTACGTTGCTTTACGTTACCTTACATTACTTACATCATGAAACGGTGGCAAAATGATAAACGTACATTGGACGTCCGTTAGGCGTCCGTTATCCCGATGTTTTCACTACGCGGACTGCACGTTCCCACCACCTTTAATGTGGGTCAATGTAATGCAACATTATGCAACGTAGTGCAACGTAGTGACCAGCATTTGACTAACATCCGTTTAACATCATTGACGTTCGCCGAACGTGTACAGAATGTACGGTGAACGTAAACCCTTATGTTCTAGTTACGTCGAAAGTTTTGAAAAGGTTCAAAACTTTGACGCACGCTGACGTAACATGATGTAATGTGACGTAGTTCGACGTCAGTCTAACGTCATTCTGACGTCATCATAACGTAACCCAACGTACGTCAACGTAATGACGAAACGTGATCACGTCAGGCTTACGTTTGCTCGTTACGTCATAGTGTGACAGGGGTATAAGTTAGATATGTACAATCAAATCTAGATAATTGGTTTGGTTTTGAAAATTTGATATTTCATCAGACTATGCAGCTTTAAGTTTAAGGAATTCTAGATCCAATGAACCATCGCATTATATCAGAATTCATGTTAAATCGGGGCGCGTTATAATTGGATTTCACTGTATTTGTGAACAGTTGCTGAGAAGCAGTATATGTATTTCTTTAAAGTAGGTTGATTTTAAAACCATATCCCGAAGGCATGAATTTCAGCACAGAAAAGATAGTAGAAAGGTTTGCACACAAACTGATTTATTCACTGATCTTACCTTCCATATACGGGGCGCGGTGGCCGAATCTGTAGAGCGCGGGCCTCGCGTGCGAGAGATTGGGAGTTTGGTTCCCAGTCGAGTCAAACCAATGACTTATGAAATTTATACTTGTCGCTTCCTACCCTGACACTCTGCATTACTAGGATAGGGCAAGCACTGGTTAGCTCAGTGTCAGGATAATATGACTGATGGGATATCGGGTCATGGTGCCACCAGCCTGATTTCCCGGTGGGACAGCACTATAAAAGTTGCCATGAGTATGCACTGTCACTAGTCGGTACCCGTCCAGATACGACCTTAGATGTTGCCAGGACATAACATTTCAACAACCTTCCATACTTGACCAATCTTGACCCAGTAGTCGCTCACTTTCTCACTAAAGCGATACATTATGGGAGGAGGCATGGGTGTGGGTGAATGAAAGTAGTCTCTACGATCCGTGCATTTGACATCTAGGTCATTTGTCAAGATATTTAGCTATGCAGCGTATAGTCAACATTTCCATAGGGGTCGAGCTGTGGCCATTGATTGGGTGGCTAATCAAAGCGCACAGCACATGCGTGACTAGATACACGAGCACTTGGCCTGCATGCATAGATGATTGGTATTTTATGGAGACTTATATTAAATCTAGCTTTAGAAAGCCCCAGTGAATCTAGCCTACAACATATGTTATGCACAAAGTGTGCAACAACTCGATATTAAAAACCTAATGTGTGGGTGGGTGTCGGTTTTGGGACATAAGTGTTGCGCTGATGGTCTTTGACTTGACTTCTGGGGGGTTTGTAACCTTACGATGGTTACAGGCTGCAGAACTGCAGCAACAAAAGAGGCACCGATAAATCGGTCCAATCTTTGGTTGAATATTAAACTTCTGGTGGGACGGTTGTCTTGACAACAATTAAACGATAAATCAGTGGGGCGGCCCCGAATCACTCCGGTCCGGCGATAGCACAACACTCATATCCAGTTGACAGCAGCAAGGGCTTAGGAGGAATGGATGGGTAAAGGTGGGTCCAGTGGGTTTCCAGCAACAACAAAAAAACAAGAGAAACGATAAGGTAAAGGGGCTCACCCAAGCAAACAACTCCCTTGATCAGGGGGAGAAGTAAGCCTGGGAGAAAAAAAAGGGTAGAGTATAGGAAAGAGAAATGAGGAGAGTTGAGTCAAAGGACCATGTCTATTTGCTCTATGGTGACCAGCCGGTGAGCCAAAGACATGGACAGAGTAAGAGCAGAAAGTGAAATGCTGGCGGGCTCCCCCTCCTAGAACTCTTTTCAGACATTATCAAGGAAGAGCATGGCCAGTAGACAGGAGATAGAGAGAGGTGTGGACGAAGTGCGGTCCGGATAGCAAGTGATGATCTTTGATGGATACCGACTCTATTTATAGCTCACCGTATTTACGCACTTCAAGAGCTGTCATCCAATCCCTGAGGTATGCAGTAAACGATTGGGGTTTTACGTCCTATTGACATATGAGGTAATATCCGGGGGGTCCCGACTCAAGACTGTGGCTCATAGCGAATTTATGATACTACGCAACCAAAATACCATTACTTTGTTGGGGCTTTATACCTTAGCAACATCTAAGGTCACACCTGAATAGGTACCAACTAGTGACAGTGCGCACCCATGGCGACTTCATAGTACTGCCCCACTGGTGGACTGGGACTTCGGCACCATGATCCGATACCCCAATGAGTCACATCTTCATGATACATCGAAAATCAGACTTTGTCTGGATCTGCAATATCATCCGGCGACCACTATTAACCAAATATTTGACTCAGTCGCGCTATCGTAACACCGAGCCAACCAGTCATTGCCCTATCCGAGTAATGCCGAGCCCCAGTCTGGCAAGGTAACAACACTCTATAGTGGGACAGCACTATAAAGTTGCCATGAGTGCGCACTGTCACAAGTCGGTACTTGTCCTGATATGACCATAGATGTTGCTAGGACGTAAAATTCCAACAACCAACCAACCTTGGCTTGTTGTGGGAGAGCCACGCCACTTGCTTGCGCAGTCCCGACATAATCCCACTCCATCTGATGAGTATGTGAGGAACCATAACAACCCATTTCCAAAGGCATATAACTGGGGCGGGAAAAACTCGGTTACCACCTTATGGTGGATACCACTTCAAAGTAAACTAACTGTCATCGGGATGTGGTTCCCTGGTGGCTGCTGCGGGAACTAAAGCTGTATACTCCGCGGAAAGTGAAAGCATGGCATTTTCAAAACACTTACCTAGATTTGATCCTATCTATCCAACCTCGATACTGATGCGCTTTTTAAGGGGCTGTCACATTATTACGCTTCTCGCCAACACGCTTCAACGTTTGTCATTTTTTGGCGCATCATCACGAAACGTCAGGAAGCGTTAGGAGCACATTAGGCGTGTGTTAGGCGCACGTTAGGTGCGTGTTAGGTGCACGTTGGCATTCATTGATGGACGGCGATGGTCGGCCATGGTCGGTGCTGTGCGTCAGTGGACCGGCAAAGTTTTGTGCTTGCTCAAAACTTTCGATGTGCGACAATGCCCGACAATGCATGGGTGCCAATATTATGACGACGTTAGGAGCACGTCGAGATCACTGGAATAACATTATGCGAACACTAGTCAGATGCCACACGTGCGTGAGGGTCATTCCCACATGTTGGGGCCAAACCTTTGCTTTGTTGTTTTATGTCATAGCTACATCTTAGGTCATATCAGGACAGCGCGGCAAAACCTTTTAGTTTTTTTTCTCACAACGTCAGCCGCACGCTATCAATATATTGCGCTGACGCTGACAAGTTTGGCATTTCTCAACGTTTAAAAGTGATTTTGCGCATTGGCGGTGCGCGGGCGAGAAGCATCGTAATGTGACAGGGCCATTAAATATGTATTGCTGCATAGAAGGAATACTAATCGCATTTTGATGAAACTTGGCACTCGTCATTCACAGTCCAGTGGCTTTTGAGGTTCTAAGATTAAGATTAAGATTAAGATTGATTTATTTCCACATGATCATTGTACATACAAGCTGATATTTATGTACCATGTATCATTTCTGTAATGTTTCACATGAAAAAGGAGAAAGCAGAAATACAATACTTATGAGGCGCTTTCCCCCAGTTAAAAATAACAATCCTGGCATGTATTTTTTAGATAAATGTATTAGGTTGATCGTTATTGTCGACCTTACTTTAGTTTGAAGTAACCTTTATTACATAATATTATTATTATTATTATCCTCTTCTTTGATGCAGGCTTGTGGTAGCCTATACAAAGCTCGTAGCATATGGCCAACGTTGGAGATATTTAAAGTGAAAACATGCAATTGTAATTTAAATATGAATGTTGAAATTCTGCACATCATATGTTCAACAGTGACTGGTTTAGTTAAATTGACTTAGCACCCCCCCCCCCTTCTATAGCCCTGTTCACACGGGCAATGTAAATCGATTCGTAGAAAGCGACTTGCCTAGTTCGCCTCACATTTGCCGTGTGAACGGACGTCTGAGGCGGATTAGGGCTGATTCGACTCACGTGATGCGGATCGTGTAGACCACCTAAGCGAGGTAGTCTACGTGAGGCGATTTCTCTGATTTGATTCATTTTGCCCGTGTGGACGCACTGAGGCGGATTAAGCACCTCACACGCATGCGCAGTCGACCTTAGTTTGTTGACTTTCCGGTCGATCAAAAGCGCATATTATATAATTTAATTAATGAAACCGCTATCTACGCACAGATATTTTTTTCATCATTTATTTTTAGGGTTTCACTGCCCAGCAGAAGTTTTGATCGTTCCAAACCAATAAGGTTCATTAAATACATATCTAGGTCGAACCCACACTCTCTGGTGCCAGCATCGTCGAACCCAAAATGGCGCTGGTTAGTCTGTACTTGCTCATGCGCAGATATCCACTTCCGCCTCACGCAGTGTCCGTGTGAACGGGCGCCTAATTCGCCTCACCTGATTCGATTTGCCTGATTCGCCTCACATTTTGCCCGTGTGAACAGGGCTATAGTAGCAAGACGTGTTTAATAAGTGCACTGGCATCTAAGGTAAATATAGAGGAGGTGTAATGACGTCACAAGACAGCTTTCGGTGGCCATATTGGATGACATACAGAAGGCTTGCAACTGCCTACACTGTGCTTATTTACTGATTTGTTGGTTTATTTGTCACGGTTTTGAGCAGTTTGGCCTCAGAAGTTGTTGCTAAAGTGTGGAAGTAAGCAGATTGGATGTAAACTGCCCAGAACCTCCGAGAACACAAGAAAACTCTGTTTTACTGCATCTGCGTGCATTCACAACATGGCTAGGGAGGGTGCTCGTAATCCAAGATGGCAGCCCGCTGACCGCTGATTGCTAAGTAATGTCGTCACGTGCACTCCCTCTATTCAGGATCAAACCTAGGTAAGTGTTTTGGTTTAAAAGAAATTGATATTTAAGCATTTATTGATGTATAAAAGGAATGATAAGTAATTTTAATATAACCTGGCACAGTTGCAGCGCATGGTCTCTAGCATTTTTCTGTGCACCACCAACATAAATCTGTCACTTTTTCTCCAAAATGTACCCATGAAAATAAAGTCATTTCAAAATAAAGTAAAAAAAAGATGATAATTATAAAAGAAATTTAATATATTTTTTAATTTAATTTGTATTATTACCACAACAACACTGTTTTTAAAGCAGGCAGACGCTCAAAAGCATCGAATTATGCAACTCTGAGCAGAGCTCACAGCTCCTCTGAATATGTACCTGAGTGAGCGTGACGCGTCTGTAAGGGTGCTGGGCGGGGTTGCATCATAACCCAATGAGGCAAGAAAGACCAACCCTGATCCACTTCGTTTGCAACAGGCATTTCAGGTCAACTTCCAGCAAAACAGGGACAAAGCACAAACGAGCAGGCGCGCGCAGTGTGTCCACTTGACATTTAGACCTGCATTGTTCAATGAGCTCTACTTTCTCAGGCCTGCCTGCTTTCGGCTAAGCTGCCGTTACCAGCCTGCCACATTGTACAATATAGTGCACACACAGGTGGCTAATCCCAGAGTGAACACTTGCTGTGTACAGTATAACCCAGTTAAACCAAACTTGAAGGGACCCTAGGAATTTGTTTGGATTAACCGATCATTGGTTTAACTGAGCTTTGGCTTTGACTTTGACTTTGAGTAAGAGTGTATTGCCCATGTAATATACAATGTATGTGGACACTTTGATTATTGTTTTTTTATGTACATACAGTATAACCCCGTTAAACCAAGCTCGGTTAAACCAAACGATCGGTTAATCCAAACAAATTTCTAGGGTCCCTTCAAAATACTACCATGTATCACATAAAAAAGTTGGTGGGGTCTCAAATGACCTTATGACCACAGGAAAGTTTGGTTTAACTGTACCGGAAGTGGCCTGGGGCCTGAAATTCTGTTTGGGTTAACTGATAATTTTGATTAAACGCCTTTGGTTTAACCAAATTTTTTTATGTGATAAATGGTAGTATTTTGCCGTGCCGCCGAAAAAAGTTTGGATTAACCGATCAGTTGGTTTAACTGATCATTTGGTTTAACAGTCCTTGCCCTATCTTAATACCGAGCGCCTGGCTAGGAATCGATATATATATATATATATATAGTGACTCAGTGTCAGAATAATGTGACTGAGCGGGCTATCAAGTCATGGTGCTGGCATCCTGGTCTCCCAGTGGGACAGCACTATAAAGTCACTATGAATGCGCACTGCCACAAGTCGCTACCCCTCATGATATGACCAAAGATGTCGCCAGGATGTAAAAATCCAACAAATAAGCAACTACCAATCGGCTCGCTTACTAATTGGCTCGTTTACTAATCGTCTCGCTTACTAACCAACAGGCTTACGAATCCCCGGGTTCGACGCCTGTGTAAAGCTGCAGTGGAACCCAGCAATAGCAGCGGCCAGACAAAGCAGGGCGGGCCGTGAGTAAGAAGTCGTGAGTGGTGTTTTGGGTGCCTGATTATGAAGGTAATCAGGGTCTTGGCGACCATCCCGTGCCCCCCCCCCCCCGCCCCACCCCGCCCACCCCCTTCTGCACCCCCCACCCACAGTGCACCCCTCGTCCCACTGCCCCTCCCACATCCTGCCCATCAGCTCTCCATTGACACAATCACCAAAACTGGGATGTCGCATTCATCACACACTAACAAAAATCAGCTACCCACAAGTGTTAATTGACACCAATTGCAATCTATTGAGTTCCTGTAGCAGAAATAAGCGATGCATGATGACGTGTTTCTAGTGGCATCAGCGTGAGATGATGTGGACATTTGTTAACTTTGGCTGTGTGTTAGTTAGTACGACGGTCTCCAGTAACGGTTCATTTGACGCCAGTGGATGGTAATTGGTTCACACCTGGCCACAAAGGGGTTCATTGCCACACCGCGCATGCGTGCAACATGGCGGGTTCCCGGCATGGAATATAAACAATGCACTATTAAAAGACGGACACCTCCTCTAGAATAAACTGAGATAATAGGCGCGGATTTACTTTGTGTTTGTTTGTTTATTGTTTTACGTCATAGCAACATCTAACGTCATATCAGGACGGGGTGGATTTACTGAGATTCATATAGACGCCTATAAATTTAGTATAATTAATCTAGATAATTAGAATAAGCTGTATTGAACTATATTCTAATTATACACTCAAATATGCGGGCTCGAAAACGCATGATTGCTGTAAACAATTCTACATATTTTTTTATCAGGATATGTTCATTGAACTACATGTATATTCTAATTATAAACTAAAATATGCATGATTGCTGTCAATAAGTCTACGTAATTAACTGATGAGGATATGTTCATTGAACTATATACTCCCATCTATAAACTCTATTACTATTAGAAGAGCGCTACCAAGTTTGCTGAGACTTGTGGGACTGACCCTGCCAGTTTGTTACCTTGCAGAATGGCACTAGTGCTGGTCAGTATTTGTTCTAACTTCATTGTTGTTTTACGTTCTGGCAACATCTAAGGTAATATCAGGACGAGTACTAACTCGTGACAGTGCGCATTTCTAGCGACTGTATAGTGCTGCCCGACTGGGAGACCTGCCCATTAGCACCATGACCTAATTTCCCACTTAGTCACATTATCCTGATACGGAGATAACCAGTCCTAGCCCTATGCTAGCAATGCCGAGCGACGTGCTATGTAACAACAAGTAACACTGTTGTAAGTCAATAGTTTGTCTCGACAGGGATTCGAACTCCCGACCTTCCGCAAGGGAAACCTGCCATCTACCGATTCAGTCACCGCGTCCGAAGCCTGGTTGTACATCGCTAGTGGTTGTTGTTTTACGTCCTAGCAACATTTAAGGTCATGTCAGCGCTAGTGGTTTGCCTCGTGTTGTCCTTGGACTATATGAGGTGCAATACTCAATATATATGATCGGTTGAACTTAGCTCCATCACTGCCTTGGTTGCTTACGCCTCTTCTCGAATCAACTTGCTTCTTTAGGAACACGTGAAAGGTTCAGGCACAAAAACAGACAACTCCATCTGAGTTGTTTTCTGTAAAATAGAATTTAGTGTTGCGCTTTCCATTTCATATTGAGTAGGGCATTATATAGGGGATGTAACAACTTCCACACAAACATCAACCAGATTCGGGTCAAACATGGTAGCCATGGTTTCATCTCAGCCTTAATGGCATTTGTCGTTGTTTTCACCTGAACCCTTCACATGTACCTTTGAATTATGGTGTCCATGAGCACAATACAAGCTGATGATAATTGACCTTGATTTGACCCCTGAGCCTTTCGTTGTTCTTTTCACCGGAGCTGCCCCACTATGGTGATCTAGAGCATGGCAATATGAGAGTGAAGCTAGGATTCCTTACACGCGGTATGCGAATGCGAATGCGAATGCGGCAAAAAATCAAAACGCCTTGAAGTCAATGGACTACAACCCTTACACGCGGTATGCGAATGCGAATGCAAATGCGAATGCGAATGCGTTTTTCTGATCGGTCCATGTAGCGATCGGTGCGGCATGCGGCATGCGACATGCGACAAGGGGGGTGCGAATAGAAACCTGAGTCTGATTTGTCCATTAGTTTAACACTAGGAGAGGCGACTGAGCATTACGGAACAGTCACGCACAAGGGTGCTGAGGGGAAACATATGGTAGTGGTGGTGGTGGGGGTTCGGGTTGGTAAAAATGCTACCAGAGCTACAAAAATATGAATACTTATCTATAATTTGGTAATTATATAGGTAGGAACCTCCATGTGACGTACCAAAAGTTACATAGGTATAAATGCCATATTAGGCCATATACAGTGCAGTATGGGGTATGTGGGTATTGCAGTACCTACATGCTAAAATACCTCAGGGAGTTTGACGCCCCTGCCTTGCAAAGTTATAAACCACTGCCTTGTGGTGTACAGGTACTTGATAGAACCAAAGGCTAAGGGAGCAAACCCTAACAGAAAACCATGCTTCCGTGGCAGCATTAAGGGCAGTGATGAATGGAACTCCCAACATCTTCCGACCAGCCACTGCAGGGACAAATAGTTTGCGCCTGTCTTGATGTGTTCTTGCCGGTGTGAAACCTCTATTTGCTCCCCGAGAGAGTGCTGCTAGTAACTTGCAAAAGCCAGTAGCACTTCAACACTTTGCAAGCAACTTTTATGAAATGCACAACCGCACAAAATAGCGGCGCTTAAGAAATAAAAGCAGTCTTTGTCGCATTGCGACTGACAGCATGATGATGATGATGATGGGGTATAATTGTTTATTTTTATTTTTTAAATGTAGCAGGTCGTGTGCCGCATGCCGTACGCCGCATACCGCGTAGAAGGAATCTTCCCATTCGCATACCGCATGCCGCATACCGCATGCCGCATACCGCGTAGAAGGAATCTCGGCTTTAGCGTGGATAAAGATGGCTCAAGTAAAGGGAATCTCAAGACTTACATATCAATCAATCAATCAATCAATAGGATAATCTATAATACTAATAGGCCTTGGACCTGTTAGCCGCTCTTAATTAATAGAAATCGAGACAGTTCTCCAGATGTGGTGGATTGTAGCAACTGTCACTGGCTCCAAGATATACGTAATGCTTAACTAGTATGCATCCAGTCAGGACTTGAAACAGTTCACCAACTCTGCTGCTACGACACTCTCTGGCAAGTCATTCCACAGGTCAGCCACCCTAAAGCCGAAAAAGGTGTGTTGCAGGTCCAGTCTGGAGTACCGATTCCTCAGCTTCAGGGAGTATCCTCTGGTCCTGCTGTTGGAGTCTCTGATAAGGGGGATGCCTGTCGTGTAGATACCATGGAGATATTTGAATACTTCAATCATATCCCCCCCCCCCCCCGGGCCCGTCTGTCGTACATAAAAGGTACTGGGGAATTTGACACACAATGTAGATGAAAGGAGTGAGTTACCCTTTCGGCTCTGGTTCTTTCTTGGGCTCTCTATATCCCGACCTGAAGACTCCGATAGCCAATATGTTTCCGTGAAATAATGTCATCGATTCGGCATTATTTCTGCCCGCTATGAACAGCTCGCCATATGTCACTAGGCGACTCGGCGACTTCTTGGTAAGTGTGTGACTGTTTGGGGTTTTATGCCAGAGCTGCATATGGTGTCCTGTCAGCGCAGTCTTGTCACAGTCCGTGTGCACTCCCTGTGGCTGCCCAACTATAAGCTACGAAACATACAGGCACCATTATATAATATTCGACTCAGTCACATTATCCTCATTGCTGAAATGACCGCGTCCTTTTGCCATATATATACAACAATCCTCATCGAAGGGATATAGCAGCAAGTTTGATTATATATATATATATACATATATATATGGATAGTGATAAACCCTTTTTCGAGTGTAATAATGCCTGTAATGTCTGCCCCCCCCACCCCCCCTGTCCGGCGGAGCCCCCATCATGCACTGCGCCGCGTCCTGCGCGGGGCCTAGCCTCCACTTGGTCGGAGGAAAGCCTCAGGGGTAGGGGGTGCAAAAGTGTGTTTACCGGGGGATATAAATATATATATATGAGCCTGTCTCAAAAGGTGATAACTCTTCTTTTTTTTGGTCCATTGTAACGATTGACACAAAACAGCACAGAAACGGTTACACTGAAAACACAAGGATATTTGCTTCAAATCAATATGTATTCTATTCGGATTATGAAACACCATGTGAAAAACTAATCAGTTTATCCTGAGCAAATGCATAAGTAGAGAGTATGTTGATCGCTACAATGGATAAAGTTTTGTCCCATATCGCTTAGCATCTTTTGAGACAGTCTCATATACATATATATATATAAATAATATAGATATATATACAAACACATACATATATACTTATATACATATATACGTATACATACTATATAAATAGATATATGTATATATGTACACATATATAAATTATTGGATTAATTTGAACTCTGGTTGAACCGAGACCCGCCGGCCCGCACAAAAAGCAGCAGCTGTGCCTGCTAGACTGTCGCGTCCCGCTTATCTGCGACCTGGGTCGTAGTTTATAAGAGCAGGCCGGCTTTGTTTGCCGCCCGGTGCGAAAAGGCGCGAAAATCCTGCGCGCAGATGGCGACCAAAAGTGGGAAGCAGACGACTTTCAAGTGTCTTCTGCCACCGCCGCGCGGTTGTTTGGGCTTTCATTTCGGGACGCGTCGGAAGCTTGTGTCGCGCATGCGCAGGCCCCACACGGTGGCTGACCCCCTGACCTCGCGGAACGCGCACCCGCCAATCACTGGCGAATTATACTAAAAAAATGGGGTTCCTTATAGCGTCGGAGACTAATGACTGACATGCGCATAATGCCTCCTTCATATTTAGCGAATAATGGGCCGACTCATATTTTCCAAGAGGCGTTGTTAGCCAATGAACGACTTCAGGGAGGAATAGCAGTTCTGTATTGCGGGCCCTGGCTTTTGTCCTGGTGGAAACTGGCCTAATTGTTCTACAAATAAGCACTCTGTAACCATTCGCACGACATAGGTAATATACATGTGATACATAGCGAATTATACGAGTATAAATGCTAGGGGAACAATGTCCTATTTCTGATTTCTCCTTTCTGCGCATTGGGGGAGTGCCCCCCCCCGCCCACAGTCGGGCGGTGAATGTATAAGGGTGCCCCCCCCCTGCGCCTCTCACATATGAAGTTTGTTTTTATACAATTATGTAACATAGATACGATGTATAGCATATGTTGACCAGACGGAATGGCCGAATGAGTTAGAGCGTCAGTATCCCGTGTTGGTAGATCGTGGGTTCGAACTATGGTCGAGTCAAACCACTGACTTAAAAATTGATACTTGTTGCTTCCTAGCCAGGCGCTCCACATTATTAGGATATGGCAAGGACTGGTTGGCTCAGTGTCAGGATAATGTGACTGAGTGGGATATCAGGTCATGGTGCTGGCGGCCTGATCTTCCAGTGGGGCAACAGTATAAAGTTGCCATGAGTGCGCACTGTCACAAGTCGGTACCAGTCCTGATATGACCTTAGACCTTGCTAGGACGTAAAACAACAACAAACTATAGCATATGTTGTATTTATTGAATAGATCATCTCTTTAGGGGTGATGAAAATGGAAAATATTGTGCATAGAACAGGATTTGAACCCACATTTCTTGGCTCAACTGGCCCTGGGTGGACTATGGGTTTGCCCTGGTTGATCCTGAATTGGCCATGAATTGGCCCTGGGTTGACCCTGAATTGGCCCTGGGTTGACCCTGGGTTGTCCTTGGTATG
Organism: Branchipolynoe longqiensis; assembly: GCA_030323885.1. Classification (NCBI taxonomy): domain Eukaryota; kingdom Metazoa; phylum Annelida; class Polychaeta; order Phyllodocida; family Polynoidae; genus Branchipolynoe; species Branchipolynoe longqiensis. Next base: position 23,670,666 of record CM059201.1, on the reverse strand, counting down.
ACCATGGATTGACCCTGAATTGACCCTGGGTTGCCCTTGGGTTGACCCTGGGTTAGCCCTGGGTCCATTCTAGGTTGGCCCTTTGTTTTTTGTTGTTCTACGTCCTAGCAACATCTAAGGTCATATCAGGACGGGTACCGACTTGTGACAGTGCACACTCATTGCAACCTTTATAGTGCTGCCCCACTGGGACACCAGGCCACCAGCACCATGACCTGATATCCCACTCACTGATATCCCACTGAGCCATCCTGTCCTTGCCCTATCCTAATAATGCCGAGTGCCAGGTTAGGAAGCGACAAGTATCAATTTTTAAGTCATTGGTTTGACTCGACCAGTATTCGAACCCACATACTCATGGGTTCGGATCTCCCAATCTCCCAAAACAGGAGATGGACACTCTACTCATTCGCCCACCCGTATGGTCGAGATTGGCCCTAGGTTAGCCCTATGTTGACCCTGGGTTGATCCTGAATTGGCTGTGAGTTGGCCCTAAGTTGCCCTGGGTTGACCCTGAATTTGCCCTGACTTGACCATGGGGTGACCCTGGCTTCAACTTTGGTATGGCCCTGGGTTGACCACGAATTGGTCCTGGGTTGAGCTGGATTGACCCTGAGCTGGCCCTAGGTTGACTCGGAATCCCTGGGTTGGCACTGGGTTGGCACTGGGTTGGCCCTGGGTTGGCCCCCTTTTGGCCCTGGGTTGACCCTGGGCTAACCCTAGGTTGACCCTGTGTTGACCCTGGGTTGACCCTTGGTCCAGCTGTCTAGCAAGGAAAACATGCAGTGCTCGACAGGTCTATTGAGCTGGGACAAAGCCCCCTGAGCCCAGCTAGACTCAGCCGATTATGTCATAGACAAGCGGTCTCGGTCAGCGCTAGGCATGGCGGTACGTAGATAAAAGATTCACCCGGTACTTGTAGTACACGGGTGAAGGACAACGTAGTGTAAATACGGGCGAAAATAGGGTTAGTATGGAATATGAACTAGAAATTGTGGCTCCAGTATCAAAAGGCTACCCATATAGGCACAGAGTTGGTGAAATGGGAGAGAATGTAAAAAGACAAGATGGCGGCTCTAGAACGCCGTCGATTTCAATTTTAAATCTTATTAACTAGATATTACATTATATTTTTCAACTCAAAGGTAGCGGGCTATCAATAAGACATATGTAAAGAATAATTGTTGCTTCTTAGATTGTGAAATTAGGCTCTCATTTCCTTAACCCACTTTTTCGACCGTTTTTATATAGGGTTGGTATTCACCCGTGTACTGCGAATACCGGGTGAATGCTTTATCTAGGCGGTATGGGGCGTGCATTACGCCTGCGTATAGCATGAGTTTTGTGTTAGCAGCACAACAGGGGCCATATGTATGTGTCGGTGTTTAGCGAGCCAAAACTGGGTTTGGACGGGATTTCTGGTTTAGCAGCGAAAACCGGGATGTATGGAGCAGTGCTACGGTAACATCGCAAGTTTAACGTCGCCTACACTAACACCAAGCCATAGCAAGTTTAACCTCGGTGTTAGGTACCGATTAGGCCCAAATCGGTTATATCCAGGAAATCCCCAGTCAGCTGTGGATATTGAAAATATACACAAGCTACTCTGCTATGGTAATTGTTCGTTAAAACGATGTGTCTATTATTAAATAATTAAAAGACTTGAGATATGCATTATACAACATATTATGCATTGCTCTCATTTCCAAGACTAAACACCAATTCATAAGAATAACTTCTTTCCCTGAAGACATAATAATAGTTTTAAACAATCTAAATCTAAATCTTTTTTAAAGGAAGCATATGTAAATATTATTTAGACTGAAGCCTATTGTTCTTCCACAGCCTCATCACGATACTCTCCATGCAGAATGTGGGGGGGGGGGGTGCCTGTCTATTACTACTTACTACTATCTGCAACTCACTAACCTAACATGGTACGGCATTACTAGGATAGGCCAAGGACTGGTTTGGCTCAGTGTCAGGATAATGTGACTGAGTGTGATATCAAGTCATGGTACTGGTTGCCTGGTCTACTAGAGGGGCAGCACTATAAATTCGCCATGAATGCACACTGTCAAAAGTGGGTACCCGTCCTGATGTGACCTTAGATGTTGCCAGGGCGTAAAACTCCCAACAACCAACCAACCAAACATGGTATGAATTGTCGTATTTGTCTACATTGATTTTCCTTAATAGCTTGCTATATTTATGTCTAACTGGCTATGGTGGTTAGGGCTGCCTGGGCACCAGCTCACCTCCCATCAACAAGGCAAGCATGGCAGACATGGCTTGCATGCTGTAGTCTGGACCCAAGTCTCACTATTTACCTTCACTCGCCCAGAATTTTTACTTTAATAAACAGAGGAGCCTTTTAGGAGGTGCCATTTAGGAGGTGCCATTTAGGAGGTGTCTTTTAGAAGGTGTCTTTTAGGAGGTGCCTTTTAGGAGGAGCCATTTGGGAGGTGCCTTTTAGGAGGTGCCTTATAGGAGGTGCCTTTTAGGAGGTGCCTTTTAGGAGGTGCCTTTTAGGAGGTTCCTTTTAGGAGGTACCTTTTAGGAGGTACCTTTTAGGAGGTAGCCTTTAGAAGGTAGCTTTTAGGAGGGGCCTTTTAGGAGGTGCCTTTTAGGAAGTGCCTTTTAGGAGGTACCTTTTAGAACGTGCCTTTTATAAGGTGCCTTTTAGGAGGTGCCTTTTAGGAGGTACCTTTTATGACGTGCCTTTTATGAGGTGCTTTTTAGGAAGTGCTTTTTAGGAGGTACCTTTTAGGAGGTGCCTTTTAGGATGTGCCTTTTAGGATGAGCCTTTTAGTATGTGCCTTTTCGGAGTTGCCTTTTAGGAGGTGCCTTTTAGGAGGTACCTTTTAGGAGGTACCTTTTTGGAGGTACCTTTTAGAAGGTACCTTTTAGGAGATGCCTTTTAGTAGGTACCTTTTTGGAGGTACCTTTCAGGAGGTACCTTTTAGGAGGTATATTTTAGGAGGTACCTTTTTGGAGGTACCTTTTAAGAGGTACATTTTAGGAGGTACATTTCTGGAGGTACCAGCTAGAGTTCACTCATCCACTACCTTGTGTCCTGCCTTGTCGAAGGGGAAGAATATCAATAATACTAATAGACTGCCACATTTGAAGTCTAGCCATTTCATATTTGATTTACTGGATTTCTAAAGGTATGAATTAAATATTACTTCCAAGCATGTGGATGGTGTGGTGTATTTTTTTTAAAGAAGTATTTTTTATTTGTTTGTCGCATTGTCCCCCCCCCCCCTAGGACTGTCGTCAGTCATTAAGCATACCCTGATTCACAAAGCAACCGATCATGGAGATATTAATGAGCTTTATTAATCAGCATGTCAAGTAGTAGTCACCCTCCACCCGTCGATAACTTCACTCACCAACTACCCATCCACACCCCCGCCCCCCACCATCCCCCACTGCCCCTCACCATCCCCACCCACAGCGGATAACTGCACCCACCAAGTACCCACTCCCCTTCCCCTTCGCTGTCCTCCTCCAAAACCTCGCTCCCACCCCATTTTCTTCCATCATTTGCCTACCGCGTCACCACTCCCCCCCCCCCCACCCCATCCACCCCCACACAGCCCACTCCCCCCCCCCCACCCCATCCACCCCCACACAGCCCACACTCCTACCCCCCCCCCCTTCCACTCCCTCCACCACCCTTCTTTACCCATACCCTCCTCCCCTCACCACCACACTATTCTCCTCCTTCCAAGCCCTCATACACACCCCCCTCCCCCCCCCCCCCAACCTCTCCACTCTCCAAATCCTCTCTAACTCTTTCCCCTCCTCATTGTCCATCTTGCTCCTCGCACCTCTCCCCCCCCCCCTCCCCCTCCTCCTTCCCTTCCCCCCCGTCCCACACCCTCCTCTCATTTCCACCTACGACCTTTTCCCACCCCTCCTCCCACTCTCCTCCCGCCTCCACTACCCCCTTCCCTTACCCTGTCACTGCTCTCCCACCCTGTCACTGCTCTTCCCACCCTGTCACTGCTCTTCCCCCTGTCCTACTGCTCTTCCCACCCGCCCGGCTCACTCTCCCACATTCGCCCCCGTTCTCGGTCCCCACCCTCCAACCAGCAGAGACGCCAACTGCTCCGATTTTGTAGGAAGACTTCCGATTTTGGCTACTCGCTTCTGATATTACGATTCCACGTACAAATCTTCCGATTTTCACTCTCACCCACAAAAAAAAATCAGCTAATTCAAAAGCCAAAATCAGCTATGTACAGCATCTTAAAAGTTAAAGACATCAGCAGTTCAAGCTGGCAAGTAGAGTCTAGACAATGACGCATACACACATGATCGGATTCATGCTGGGACTTGTATGAACAAGTATAAAATATAATTATATAAGTATATAATATAATTTTATATTATATATACATATTATATGTTGAATGGTTATACTTAGATACAAGATTCACCCCGTACTTACAGTACAGGGGTGAACGACAACGTAGTCTAAATACGGGCGAAAATAGCGTTAGTATGGAACGGGAAGTAGAATGCCTGGCACCAGTGTCAAATGGTTACTTATATCAACACAGAGTTGGTGAAATGGGAGAGAATGCAAAAAGACAAGATGGTGCCAAGAGAATGCTGTCGATTTCACATTTATTATATTTTCCAACTCAAAAGTAGCAGGTAAATATGAACACGTACATAACAAATATATTGTGCTTCTTAAATTAAGAATTTACCAGCTCAGTTAATTAACCCACCATGTCGAAATTCTTCACCAGCTTTTCTCATGGGTTGGTGTTCACCCTTGTACTGGAAGTACGAGATGAATCTTTTATCTAGGTTATACTATGTCATGATATATGTCCGATTATTCTCCCACATGTTTCCGCACAAGAACTTATCTTCCTAATAAAATGTTAAAATCTTCCTATTGTTGGTCACACAATGTTGGCATCTCTACAAATGTAAGCCTTCCCCACTCTCCTCGCCGTCTTGTCCCCCTCCCTCCCTCCCCCCTCCCCCCTCCCTCCCTCCCCCACCCGCCCTTCGCCACGCAAACATGGCCTGCCCGCTCCGCAAACTGCCAGGCTCCTAATTAAGAATGCAACCTTCAGAGTCGGGAAGCATCGCCACTGCGCAGGTGTCACGCCGGGGGTGTGACGTCATCGCCACGTGAGCACGTGTGAGGTCACGTGCACCCTTGACACGTGACCTAATGAGAATTAACGCCCACCGAGGAGCTGTGACCATAATCACGGTTTTGTCGCCAGGGTAACTAACTATCTGGCATAAAACGAAGACAGCGAATGAGACTGTTTTAGATAATATGGGAGGAGATTGTTTTAGATAATATGGGGGTGTTGTGTATCTGGGATGAGACCGTAGTTAGAAGAACAACGTGTGGAAGGTCGGGAGTTCGGTTCCCGGTCGAGTCAAACTAATGACTTAAAAATGTATACTTGTCGCTTCCTAGCAAGGTGCTCGGCATTATTAGGATAGGGTGTTATTAGGACGCAGGTGGTAAGAAGTGGAGGGGTGGACGGAGTACGTTGTAAAATATTCCGATATTCAGCAAGGGGGGAATGCTAATGTTCTATTACTGATCAGTGTTCATGGCCAGCTTCATATATATATATATATATATATATGGGTTGGTGGCGCCTGAGTTGGATGTAAATAGACATAGTGGTGCTGGCAGGTCTGGGTGTGATTGCACTCAGGGCTGCTGTTCTGCTGGGGTAGGGGTCACCACACTCAAAAGGTCAAGGTTGGTGGTGGCCAAGGGTCCCTACAGGTACTGGTGGTGGGCAGACCACGGGTATCCATAGACCAGGAATGCTGGGTTCCTATTGGTGAGACCAGGAATGCTTGATTCCCATTGGTGGAAGGAGGTGGGTATGATACTCAACCACGAACCCATGTAACTATATAATAATAAACCAGAGGGCTGGACTCTCTCTCTTACACTTTATATATCTCTTCCGTTCTCTGTCTGTATTGTTTTCCTCATAGCTTACATACACAGCCACATAGCATTAGCTTCTACAAACTATATTAGATTCTACAAATTGGTGAACACGATGAGTGGGTAGTTTCTACAAAACTGGCAGCCACGACGAGTGGGTAGATTCTACATGGGGCCAATTGTGCGAACTAATCGTTTATGCGGGTTCAATCCGCTAGTCGGTGCCCTCCACACCAGGCAGTCGCGGTGTGCCTGCCACGACAGCCATTTCTGATTTGGACCCCACACGAGGCAGCCCCATCGAGCTTATCTCACCCCCTCTGTCAGTTACTTATGTTTGTATGTTGTTTTACGTCCTAGCAACATCTAAGGACATGTGACAGTGCGCACTCATGGCAACTTTATAGTGCTGCCCCACTGGAAGACCAGGCCACCAGCACCATGACCTGATATCCCACTCAGTCTCATTATCATGACACTGAGCCAACCAGTCCTTTCCCTATCCTAATTATGCCGAGCGCCAGGCTAGGAAGTGATAAGTATCAATTTTAAAGTCATTGGTTTGACTCGACCAGGATTCGAACCCACGATCTACCAGCACGGGAGCAATATGGGACAAAAGTTTGTCCATTGTAATGATCAACATACTATATGCTTATGCATTTACTCAGGATAAACTGATTTGTTTTTTACATGGTTTTTCATAATCCCAATAGAATACATATTGATTTGAAGCAAATGTCCTTTTGTTTTCAGTGTAACCATTTCTGTGCTGTTTTGTGGCAATCGCTACAATGGACCAACAAAAATTAGTTATCACCTTTTGAGAGAGTCTCATATGTGCATCATATATCTTATATATCAGAGAGATTATGCAAAATACAAATACTCCACAGGAAAGACTCCCCCCCCCCTCCCCATTCCCCGGTTTATACCAATTCCAGATGCTGGACACAACCATATTGTTACTTGGATAAGAGAATATGGTCTTCGGTTTATCTTCTAGGTTTATTACGGTCAGAGGACATTGCAGTAACATTAAGGATACTGATCACACTAGAGGACCGTCGGGGCACTGTGCGATAAACAATCCATCGACTGCTTTTAAAGGGGAGAGATGAGCCCAGGTAAATGACGCACACCGACACTTCCTCGCATTGGTACACTGACAACCAGACACAAGCAGACAAGCAGTATCCGTAAATATGCATTGCTCATATATGTCTTAAAGGCCGATGGTTTTTGAATTTCTGGTTTGAATTTTCCTTTTAGATAAATATGATTAGGTTGATTGTTATACTCTACGTGACTTTAGTTTTGAGTAACTTTTATCTTAAATTGCTAAATTGCTAACTTTGGATTTATTTAAAGGGAAAACATTCCAAATTAATTTTAGCATGCACATCCAAATTTTAACCTTATAGGATTTCACAGTAACAGGTTCTAGTTAAAGCTGCATAGTCCGATGAAGCATCAAATTTTCAAAACCAAAACAATTATATGGATTTGACTCTACATCTCTAAGTTAGATATTGATGCACATATTAAGCATGTATTGCCACATAGAAGGGAACACTTGAGACAATTTGATAGAACCTGTTACTGTTGAAGCCTATGGTTTCAGAGTTTTGGCGTGCTTGCCAAAACTAAGTTTACATGTTTGAAGTTCCAAATACTCAAAACTTATTCATTTAAAATCAAAGTTACTTTAACCAGAAATAAGATAGATTATAACGATCAATTTAATATATTTATCTCAGAAAAATGACCAAAACGCAAAACCATCGGACTATGCCACTTTTAATGACTTTGAGTTCCCTTTTATCCGGCGCCAAATGTTTAAAGTTGCAGAGTCCAATACTTTTCAGTTTCTGCCATTTTCTGAGAAACATACATGATACTAAATGTTATACGCTACTTTACTTGAGCTATACATTACATTTATTTTCGATGGCTAATTTTGGCGATATTTGAAGCAAACACAGGCCAAGTTAATACAGGTAAACCCGTCAAAATTCTAATAACAAAGCCTTCAGCAGTGACATATTCTATTAACTGGACTAAGTGTGCCCTTCTATGCAAACCAATGACTTAAAAATTGATACTTGTTGCTTCCTAGCCAGGTGCTCAGCATTATTAGGATAGGGCAAGGACTGGTTTGGCTCAGTGTCAGGATAATCTGACTGAGTGGTATATCAGGTCATGGTGCTGGTGCACTGGTCTCCCAGTGGAGCAGCACAATAAAGTCGCCATGAGTGCGCACTGTCGCAAGTCGGTACCTGTCCTGATATGACCTTAGATGTTGCTACGACGTAAAATAAAACAACAACAAACAAACCTTCGATGCAACAACAAATACCTAATAAACACACCATTATCTAAATTCCATATGTAGGATCAAATCCGGGTAAATGGTTTATTTTTGAAAATTCGATGTTAAGTAGTATCTACTAAGTTGGATATGTAGACTCAAATATCCATCATACTTAGAAAATGTGACGCTTCCATCGGACTGTGCAACTTTAAGCTTAACTGTAATTATTCTCCATTGAAACAAAATCCAATTTGACATATTTTGTTCATTTTGAAGGGCGATCTCCTGGTAAATACGTAACTACTGAGTAGATGGACAGCTTGTTGTTCATTACTGTACAGCGCACTGATCTATTATCGCCCACGAGGTAATACAGTTACTTGTAATGAAGCTCTACAGGGAAAGAAGAAAAGAGGGGGGAGAAAAGCCAACCATGCCAGCTTTGTGGCATGATCGCCCTCTGTCGCCAGAAGCACTAACCGTCCGCACTCCACCCACAGTCCTTTGTCATGCGATCCACACTCTCCAAGCACAGTAGGTGCCCAGTGTTAAACCCGGCGTACACAGTCGATTTTTTCATCGACTCAGTTCCTGAACTCTTTATGCGGCTTGGGATTGGCCTCACCTTCTAGTTGACGGTGTACGCGTGCTTTACAATTCTGGGCGGAATGGGCTAGTCGTTAGAGTGTCTGTTGGATGTACAGCCAGATCAGATCAAAGGCTTGTATGATGTGTACTTGTCGCCAGCTTGCCTTGTGCTTGCAACTATAGAAATATGTATATAATGGGTCATTCTCTAAAACTGGGCACCAAAGTGTGACAGGGAAACCAAAAGTTAAAACCTTCCAAATAATAGCAAAAATCCTTCCAAATAATAGCATATTCCAATGTCCTATGAAGGTTTGTATCTTGTGGATATGTCAGAGCTGAAAAAAAATGAATTTCACTTTTTTAATTAGATCTTATACAAATTGAGCAATACATTAATATCACTTGTGTACCATGAAAATCAAAGACACATCGAGAACCTCATTTTAACATATACAACATAGTAAAACAAGATTTGATTGATTACTGTTAAGCAGACACGGTTATGACTTACAAGAAAAAAGTTGAAAAATAAGTTGAAAAAATGTTTGGCTACATGTATGGGGTCAATGGCTAAATTTTCACATCTTCACTCTAGCGCAAAACCATACAATTATAATGTTGATATCTTATGTGGGATAATTTCAATACATGTAGAACTGCTAACATACCTAATAGACAAAGGCTACAATAATTATTTGACTTGCTATTGACAAAACAATAACTTAATTATCAGCATCGTAACGTGGAGTCCAAATATGTGGTGCCTAGTTTTGGAGAATAGCCCATATACATTAGACGGGACCAGACGGGATGGCCAAATGAGTAGAGCGTCCGCCTCCCGTTTTGATAGATCATGGGATTCGAACCCATGGATTCGAACCCTGGTCGAGTCAAAGCAATAACTTACAAATTTATACTTGTCGCTTCCTAGCCAGGCACTCAGCATTATTAGGTTAGGGCAAGAACTGGTTGGCTCAGTGTCAGGATAATGTGACTGAGTGGATATCAGGTCATGGTGCTGGTGGCTTGCCATCCACCCTGCCTTGACCTCAGATGTTGCCTGGATATGATACTCGATTTAGCCAATTAAAGAAACAACTCCCATAGTGCAGTACGACAAGATTTCACACTTTTCAAACTCATTGCACACAAAATAGTTCAAATTGATAAGTAGAATGATTTCGAATGCTCTTTGGCCCATTCCAAATCACTGTGTCTACCCACAGGGCTAGTAGTAGTATGTACATTACAACTAATACAAGTATGCGCAATCATTCCATGGTCTTTTTTCATTGCATTATTTGATTATTTCCCAAGTAAACTTTATGCTAGTGACATCATATGGCACCGTTGTTTGTTTGTTGTTTTATATCCTAGCAACCTCTAAGGTTATGTCAGGACAGGTACCAACTTGTGAGAGTGCGCACTCATGGTGACTTTATAGTTCTGTCCCACTGGGAAACCAGGCTGGTGGCACCATGACCCGATACTCCACACATTCACATTATCCTGACACTGTGCTACCCATTCTTTGTCCTATCCTATTAATGGCGACCGCCAGGCTATGAAGTGATAAGTATCAATTTGATAAGTTATTAGTTTGACTCGGCTGGGATTCGAACTCCCGACCTTACACACGGGAAGCCTGCGCTCTACCGATTCGGCCACCGCGTCCGATACAACATAAAGTACTACTGGCAATCGGCCAATCAGTAAAGACGCCTATAAATAGTATAATCAATGACCAACATATAATGGTGAAAATTGCAACATTACCGCTAGGGTCATTAGTCTGGTCACCCGGTTCAGCTGCTAAGTTGCCAACGTACGCCAAGCTTTCCCCACCGGCCAACAACAACCCCCCTCCCCTCCCCCCTCCCCCCGCCCCAGAACCTGCGCGGGGGGGGGGCTGGGTAGAGTGACGCTGTCCACTCGCTCTCAATGCGCACTATATAAATTTACCACGCACCATCAATAGCTTCACTGCGGCCCTGCTGTTCGAGACCGGAAGTGCGGACATGTTTAGTGGTGCGCGTGCGCCCGGGAGTCTGCCGTGCCGGGCCCCGGCCGACTTTGTGGCGTGGGCCGACGACGCGTCAATCATTCCGGCCGCGCAGCCCCTTAGCCTACACTCTCCGTGCGCATGCGCAGTCTGTGGTCAATTCAGTCTTTGTCAATGGAAAATATGGCGGGAGTTCCTCCCTGGCAGTATCTCCCCACTCCCCGCCTTCTTTGGGGTTCCCACCTGGTTACTGTTTTTATACATTCGTTGATTAATCAGGGGCCAATTTAAATTGCAGACAGTGTGGTCTTCCATCCTTATTCTATCATGCTTTACCTTGTTCTAGTAATGACGAATGCCAGGCAATGTAGTGATTAGATAAAAGATTCACCCCGACGCAGAGTAGGGGGTGAATATTTGATCTATGTAGTGATAAGTACCAATATTGTAAGTCATCCGTTTAACTGGACTGGGACTAGAGATAAAATCCACAACCTTTTATATGGGAGGCGAGAGTCTACTCATTCGACAATCTCGTCTGATTTTAGAGAATTTATATATACATATAAATATATTCAAATACAATATATAGAGAGTATAATGTATTATACGTATATAAAAGGGGCGGAGCTCTCTCATAATATTATCACGATTATTCCTCTGTTATTTCGACTAATATTATTCTCCAATCGCTGACTTGCCCGCGTTTGCCCCGGTCCTTGCCTACCCCAGCGCCACCACCTGTGGGTTCCTGGCACTACTTGCCCGGGCAGTCAGTCTCTCTCCTGCTTCTGAACAGACAACAACTACACTCAAGCTCTCCCAAACAGTCTACTGGCTACCTGTTTGCTACCTTGAGACTATTTTGTCTTGTTTTGCTTCCGCGATCCGGACGACCGTGCCTGTGAGTCGATTATCTGTTCGATTGGATAGCATCTGGATCGATCTCTACAGCAAGAATTCACATGGATGACGGTATCGTGCCTTAACTTAGATCCGGTTGTCACTTATTACGACCGTCGAACAGCCCATAAGTGTGTCGACGGTATTCGTAGACGGGGGAGTGGGACATAATTTGAGATCAACCATTCGACTGTCTCCTACCGAGTAGGGGGGGGGGTCGATATAGAGTCAGTTATCTCGTTAACCTCCTGCATTTTCTAGTTCCACATATAATCGACACAGAATCTTTAAACTCATAATAATATCGCTGGAGCTATCAAGCTCAGATTTTGCAGCCAGTGTGTCGATAATATCGACCAGGAGGTAAATAAGTTCTTAGGCGTACGTACAGTGAGCTCAATCGACCCAGAACTTTCCACTCCGTTTTAAAAATAACGGCTCCAAGGTCGCCGGGTGCGGGTAAGCGGGACGCTTAATCCGCTTAGCTAATCCGCTTAAACTCTGGTCCGCTTTCATGCCAGGCTGCCGCTATTGTTCTGAGTGCGGGTCAAACCACGACACTCAAGACCGATGTCCTGTTGCTAAAACAATCGACACACCTGTAACGAGGTCAGGTATGGCTACGCGCAGCAGCACAGCGCCATCTAAAAATGCGAGATCGGGAGGTGACGTCGACGACTTTGATTCGACCGCTTCCAACTTCGCCGAGTTGTCGCTGGAGGAGCGTGAGTCGACTGCACGCGCGGCTATCGACAAACTCAAGGCAGAGATGCGGGTTACGGCTCTGGAGGACGAACTGGACGATCTCAGAGCAGAACGAGACAGACGACGAAACAGACGCCGGACGACCGTGAGGGACGACCAACACGACTTTCAAGCTGGAACGAACCAGGACGACTTGGACGACCGACTACATCCACATGAGGATCGACGGACGACGGACGCAGCGCCTAAACAGCCGAGTTGGACTCTAGGCACCGACCACGTCGACTCGAGACACGGTCGATCGCGTCGACACTCACGGGGGTCGAGTAGGAGAAGGAGGCGTGATTCTAGGTCGAGTAGTGACGGGAGTTCTTCACGAAGGCGGCGCAGTGAGTGGTCATTGAGAAAGTATGGGATGGGCAAGGAAGTCAGGAAGATGAACCCACATGAACTTGTTAAGGCTTCATGCGACTGGTGCCTGGACATTACGTCACTCTCAATATCGGACTACAGATCGTTCATCCAACACATTGGCTTCATTTCAACTCGGGCGCGTGAAGACCACTACAGGGACGTTGCCCATGTTGACCACATGCTTGCCATTCGCAAGCTCGGGGAGAGCATCGGGTTCAAGGCATTCTCTAAAGCTCACCAGGATGAGAGTATAGAACACTACGGCCCCCACAATATGAAGATTAAGAGGCAGGGCGCTAACACATATAGCGCTCGGAAAAGATCACCGGGCAACAACACTAAGAAGGCTTGTTACGCCTGGAATGGCGATTCGGGCTGCCTTAAAGCTGACGATGAGTGCCGCTTCGCTCACGCTTGCTCAAGATGTGGCTCTAAGTCACACAAACGGGCTAAGTGCAAAAATTGACGTCCTCGAACATTCAACAGGTCTAGGCACAATGTTGAATTCTCATATAGCGGCGATCATCCTAACGATAACATTGAATCTAGGACTGTCACCCCTAACCGGACTGAACATCCCAACTCCTCTGATAATGATTGCATGCCATGTCTTGATCTTTCAGCTGGGGTCGAGATCGGGGATGGTGCGGGTGGGGTGGAGGTCAGTATTATTCATGATAAGGCTAAAGTCTTGCTGTGGGAGCAGCCTGAGGGCGCCAGCAAGGCTGATCGTCTATTTGTAGAGCATACCGCATCGGGCGGCCTGCTGGTATACGTTAGCGAAACCGAGGGGGCGCCACCCAAGAGTTTTCAGGTAGATCGCAGCTGGGTTGATGGGAGCTGCACATGTAGCCACTTGATCGCGGGTAAACCGAGCCAATTAAAACCTTGCAGGTGGTTCACTGAAATATGTCTTCGGGGCGATTGGGACCCAGATTGGGTATATCTGATGATAGGGGTAACTTTTGGGTTTAGGGTGATTAACCCAGATGTTCAGGTCTCCTATATTCCAGACAAGCCCAGGAGGAAGGCTAAGTGGGAGCGTGATATAATTAATAAGAAATTCCTCGAGGAGGAACGTGACGGCTTAATTTCTAGGGTAGATGCCCCCCTCTCTGCACGCACGAGGCCTTCGTCGTCCCTAAGGACGATGGCGGAGGTCGTGTTGTTATCGACTGCAGTATGCCTTCGAACGAATCCGTGAACAACTTCACTGATGAAGCCCGGACCAAATTTTCCTATAAAGGCCTCGATGATGTAACGGAGATGCTCGAGAGGGGTGACTATATGGGGACGATAGACATAAAGGACGCCTATCGTGCAGTCCCTATCCACCCTGATGACCGCCAGCGTCAAGGCCTTCGCCATGGCGATGATAACCTCGATTACTTTCTTGATAATCATTTGAGTATGGGCCTTTCATCGAGTCCCTTCATATTTTCCAAGATATCGGACTTCATCGTGAGATGCGGTGTTCGCGAAGGCTTGGCCAGAGTCGTAAACTATCTTGATGACTTCTGTCTGGTCGGTGGGACACGTTCGGAGGTCCAGGGCGCCCAGAGAACCCTCATCCATATCTTGAGAAGACTTGGGTTTTTTGTTAACTTCAAGAAGGTCAGCAGTGTCGAGACCAAGTTTAGGTTCCTTGGCATATTCGTAGACTCTGTACGCCTCGAACTTAGCCTTCCTCCCGATAAATTAGAGAGAACATTGGAGATCCTCCGCAAACTACGCGGGCGCAGGAAGGCCAGTAGAAGGGAGCTGGAGCAGGTGGGGGGGTTGCTCGCTCACTGCGCCAAGGTCGTCCGGGGCGGGCGGACCTTCTCTAGGCGGCTCTATGATCTCATGTCTAAACTTAAGCAGCCTTTCCATAGAATTAGGCTAGGCACCGGGGTTAGGGAAGACCTCGACTGGTGGCTGGATTTTGCAAGTAGCTTTAACGGGAAAGCCAAGATTCTTGGGAAGTTTGCCCCAGTCATATCCTGTTACAGTGATTCTTCCAAGTGGGGCTTCGGTGCCCTGCATGGCAGCGACTGGACTGTCGGCGCATACACAGACTCAGCTGAAGATATCCTTGACAGTTACGTCGGTCATCACCACTTCCGTCCTCCGGAGGATGTCTGGACCGCCCACATCAACGTGCAGGAGATGTGGGCGGTCTACGCATCCTGCGTCCGTTGGAGTGCGTGCTGGGGCGATACCGCTGTCATCTTCGTCACCGATAGCTCTGTCGTGCAGGCGGCCCTTAATACGGGCAGGTCTAGGAGTGCCGAAATCATGCACTTCTTGCGCGGAATATTCTGGTTCTCGGTTAAATACAATTTTACCTTTACTTCTGTTTATATACGTAGTGCTGTTAACGTAGTATGTGATGCCTTAAGTAGACTGTGTGACAAGGATAGTGCCGCTAGAATCAGGAGTGTCGATGGTGCCAGAATGCTCTGTTGCAGCGACACCTTTGACCGATCGCTCATCTCTTTCAGTGAGGGCAGCCCTGAGAGCCGAGCAGCAGCAGTACCAGCATCAGGCATACGCTCAGAACTCTACAATAGCGAGGGCCACGCAGATCAAGAAATATTTAAGATATGCTGAGCTTTTCCATTCTTCAAGGTCTCCCATACCATGCTCCGAGGAGCAGGTGGCCCTATATGCCGCCTGGTTGGCGAGGGACCTCAAGTATGTATTTGTCATCAACTACCTTAGTGGCCTAAATTTTTTCCTCAAGCAAAACGGCGGAAGGCCGATAGACTATACAAACTTTGTTCTTTCTTCTACGCTCAAGGGTATTCGGAGAGCTAAGTCTGATATACCTAGGCGTGCTATGCCTCTCCTTCCCCATATGCTTCGCAAAATCTTCGCCTTGTTAACCAATAACCCCGGCCACGTCGCCTGGCGCGCAGCAGTCCTGTTCATTCCGAGGGCTGTTGCGTAAGTCCCAGGTCACCTTGTCCGATGCCTCCTTATTGAGATCGGACTTCCAGTTTTATGACTGGGGTCTGATTTTGACTGTTCGTCGCTCCAAGACGATTCAGTTTAACGAGAGAGTCCTCGAGATCCCGATAGCTAGGTGTGTTGATACTGACATGTGTGCTGTGTATTGGACTGAGCGGCATTTCAGCCAGATTGCCGCTAAACCATCTCAGGTAGCCTTCCGCATTCCATGCGGCGTCCCACCTGGTTACTGTTTTTATACATTCGTTGATTAATCAGGGGCAAATTTAAATTGCAGACAGTGTGGTCTTCCATCCTTATTCTATCATGCCTTACCTTGTTCTAGTAATGACGAATGCCAGGCAATGTAGTGATTAGATAAAAGATTCACCCCGACGCAGAGTAGGGGGTGAATATTTGATCTATGTAGTGATAAGTACCAATATTGTAAGTCATCCGTTTAACTGGACTGGGACTAGAGATAAAATCCACAACCTTTTATATGGGAGGCGAGAGTCTACTCATTCGACAATCTCGTCTGATTTTAGAGAATTTATATATACATATAAATATATTCAAATACAATATATAAATATATATAATTGTATAATGAGATGAATATTATATATATATTTATAACACTTATTAATACATTTGATACCTTTATATATTTAAATATTAAGCTATTTAGATATTATATTATATATCGTGTATCTACATACATATATATTTAAATGTATTGATATATATATGTATATCTATGAATATTTATATATACATATTTATAAATATTTAAATAAAGTTAGATATATCGATAAACATACATATACATTTATATATGGGTATATATATATATTTATGCATATTTATATAGATTTTTATAGCTTTATATATAAATCTACATTTGTTCTTGTCTCTGTTGGTCGGATATAAAAGCTGCATATATAGGTTTTAAACATTCCCTTTGCTTAGAATCACTGAAATCTGATTTACTTTGTTACTATTTTGATTATATATTAATGCTTCTCACAATTGGTCATCTAGATAGTAGAATCCAGGATAGCCAACAGGGAGAGTGGCGCCCTCTAACGCGTCAAGCGCGCGTCAGGAAGCACCAGGATTCAGGACAGTCAATGCCCACAGATCTAGCCCAACAACTGACCTTTGACTTTATTTCTATTAACATCAGCAGTCCTATATAGTGCCAACTCTTTATTGTATTGCTACCATTAGTTTGCAATTCATGAGTGACATAATGGGCTGAGTAGGAGCCAACAGTAGATAGTTAAGGACAGGTCCATTAGACGAGTACAGTCAATATAACTGTTCACTTGTAATGCATAATTGATAATAACCAGGTCAAGTGATCATCACAGTGTTCATATAGTGCCGTCATACAGGGGAGGGATTGGTGGAGTCGCACAGGTTATAAAGCATAGTCAAAGGACTTTAAATTCACTATCCCCGTGCCCCCACCTCTGCTAATTTGGATTTCCACCGCTGTGTGTAACTTACAGCGTCATCAAAGGCCCATTGCTCTCATACCATGTCTATGTGGTGTGGGAGGTTAAAAATCCCTTGGGTCGGTAAAAGTGTAGGCTCGGGTTTTCTATCGACCAGCAGTGGAATGAGGAAGACCAGTCGTCTATGACTGAAATTTCCCCTGCTTAAACAACTAATGGACCACAAAAAAAAACAAAAAAAGTATTATTCAAAGTCGGCTTTGTGATATTTTGCTTTTGGTTTTCTATTGCAACAAACCACTTCTTTATAGATCGTGGGATTCAAACCGACGGGTTCGAATCGTGGTCGAGTCAAACCAATGACTTAAAAATGTATACTTTTCGTTTCCTAGCCAAATTATCAGCATTATTAGCATAGGGCAGGGACTGGTTGGCTCAGTGTCAGGATAATGTGACTGAGTGGGATATCAGATCATGGTGCTGGCAGCCTGGTCTCCCAGTGGAGTAGCACTATGAGGGTCATCATGAGTGCACACTGTCACAAGTTGGTAGGTCTACCCGTCCTGATGTGACCTTATATGTGGCTAGGATGTGAACTCCAACAACCAACCAATCAACTTCTTTATATTCCTTCTATATAATTAGTGCACCCATGCATTGAAGTCAGACTGGTGGGAAATGAAGGCAGAGGAGCTGCAGAGAGCTGCAGACAGAAACAACATGAAGGGCTTCTACAGTGGACTGAAGGAAGTGTGGGGACCCGTGAAGAAGGGACCTGTTCACCTGAAATCAACAGATGGAACGGAGACCTTTTCCGACAGCAAGAGAGTTGTGGCAAGATGGAGCGGACACTTCCAGAAGCTACTCAAAGTCCGTGGCGACATAGATCACGAAGCTCTGAACAACATCCAGCAGCGCATTACCAAAACATGCCTCGATGAGATTCCAACCATGGATGAGATGGCTAGAGCAATCGCCAGCCTGAAAGATGGCAAAGCACCTGGGGGTGATGGAATTCCTGCCGAGGTATGGAAGCACGGAGGAGATAATCTGCTCAACAGACTGCACCAACTAATCACCAATGCCTGGGAGGAGGGTTCTGTACCCCAAGCATGGAAGGATGCCAGCATTATAACCATCTACAAGAAAGGTGATCGAACAGACTGTGGGAACTATAGAGGAATCTCTCTTCTTTCCATAGCAGGGAAGATCTTCGCCAGGATCCTACTCAACAGACTATCTATTCACATAACACGCGGTGTAGTTCCGGTGTCACAGTGTGGCTTCAGAGGTAACCGGAGCACTGTGGATATGATATTTTGTCTCCGACAGCTACAAGAAAAGTGCATTGAGCAGGACCGACCACTGTACATGGTATTTGTCGATTTCACTAAGGCATTTGATACAGTCGGGAGGACCGGGCTATGGCAGCTACAGAGAAGTTCACAACTATGATCGAGGCTATACATACAGGAATGATGGCGAACGTTAGTGCTGGAGGGGAAGTCTCGGAATCGTTTGGGGTTACCAATGGGGTCAAGCAAGGTTGTGTACTGGCCCCCACGCTCTTCTCCATCTTCCTATCAGCAATGCTAGACGAGGCTTTCCGAGACATGGGGGATGGCATCTATATACAGTCCAGACAGAGCGCTGACCTATTCAATGTCGCACACTTCAGAGCGAAGACCAAGACTACTCAGATACTGGTGAGAGAGCTACTATTCGCAGATGACAGTGCACTGGTTGCCCACTCTGCTGAAGAGACCCAGAAAATAGTGGACGCTTTCTCTGATGCATCAAAGAAGTTTGGCCTGAAAATTAACATCAAGAAGACGGAGGTGCTGTACCAACCCAACTCTACAAGAACCCGAGAGGAGAAGATCATGGTAGACGGAAACAAGCTGAACTCTGTTCCGGAATTCACCTATCTCGGAAGCACTATATCAAGTGATGGACACATTGATGCCGAGATACAGAGGAGGATGGCCAAGGCTAGCGCATCTTTCGGCCGACTACGCCAGAGACTCTGGAACAACCACCATGTGTCCATTCAGGTCAAAGGTAAGATCTACCGCGCAATCGTGCTATCCACCCTACTATACGGAGCCGAGGCCTGGACAGTGTACAGACAGCAGGTGAAAAAGCTGCATGCCTTCATGATGCGACATCTGCGTTCAATCATGAGGCTAACCTGGAAGGACAAAGTGACGAATAAGGAAATACTCGAACGGATGGGGCTGCCCTCTATGGAAGATCTTCTGATCAAAAAGAATCTCCGGTGGACTGGACACCTCATGAGGATGTCATCAGACAGGCTACCAAAGCAGATCCTCTATTCTCAACTGTCTTCTGGCTACAGAAAGAGAGGGCGCCCCCGTCTCCGGTTCAAAGATACCATCAAGAGAAACCTGAAGCTGAGAGACATTAAGACCGACTCATGGACGCAACTCTCACAGCAGAGAGCTAAATGGAGAGCGGCAGTCAAGTAATGAAAGCAGTCTTTGTCGCATCGTGACCGACAGCATGATGATGATGATGATGATATAATTAGTGACACATGAGTCTGAACACGTTTCAAATTTATTTGATAAAGGGAAAAAAGTCTGTCCAATTGAGGTAAGAATTCACTGACTTGTATCACAGCTGAGAAGTGTCATTGGCGCTGAATGACCCTAATGGTCACAGTTCGCCCGCCGTTTCCCTCATTGGGCCCTAATTAACTCAGATCTCGTATGTCGAAAGCTAGGATTCCTTATATGTGGTATGCAGCATGCGAATACGAATGCGAATGTGATTAAAAATCAAAAAGCATGTAAATGAATAGTGGTGCTTCCATACGTCCAAATGTGCGAATGAGAATGCGAATGTGGCAAATGGATCGACCCATGGACCGATCGGTGTGGCATGCGAATGCGAATACTGCTGCGTTTGCCATAGAAAACAATACTGTTCCTTCACAAATTTGGAGGAAAAACCCCAACAAATGTCGCATATACGACATTTGCATGCCGCATACCACGTATAAGGAATCTTAGCTTTACTCGATACTATCTAACTAGATCAGACGGGATGGCCGAATGAGTTAGAGCGTTCGTCTCCCGTGTTGGTAGATGGTGAGATCGAACCCTGGTTGAGTCAAACCAATGACTTAAAAATGTATGCTTGTCGCTTCCTCGCCAGGCGCTCGGCATTATATTAGGATAGGGCAAGGACTAGTCTGCTCAGTGTCAGGATAATGTGACTGACTGGGATATCAGGGCATGGGGCTGGCGGCCTGGTCTCCCAGTGGGGCAGCACTATAAAGTCGTCATGAGTGCGCATTGTCTAACTTGGTACACTATATACTGAGACGAATTAGTGAAATCGGAACACATACATATATTATATAGACGCGCCCTATTCAGGTAACACCAGGAAACAATAAGAAAGGGGGCGGGGGGGGGGGAAATGCACAACGTCACTATTTATTTAATTCAGCACATTTCTATCTACAATGGCCGGGAACATATCGTACCATTCATGAATGGCTCCTTAGCTCCTAAACTGATTAAACTCATTAACCTAAGACGACGCCAGCCTTCTCACTCCTGATGCCGTACCGGGCGCGGTGGCCGAATCGGTAGAGCGTGAGCCTCGCCTGTGGGAGATCGGGAGTTCGGTTCCCAGTCGAGTCAAACCAATGACTTATGAAATTGATACTTGTCGCTTCCTAGCCTGGTGCTTGGCATTAATAGAATAGGCAGGGACTGGTTAGCTCAGTGTCAGGATAATGTAAATGAGTGGAATATGTAGGGTGTGAATGGTACCAGCGGCCTGATTTCCCCATGGGGCAGCACTATAAAGTCACCATTAGTGCACACTGTCACAAGTCAGTATCCATCCTGATATGACCTTAGATGTTGCCAGGACGTAAAACTCCAACTAGCAACCAACCTGATGCCCTGCCGTAGCGTAGAGTGCCTGGTCGAACATGAGACACCACGCTTGTTTCCGTCGAGTGCCAACACTCGATTCTACACACAGACCACGTTCAACGGAATCCTGCCAATCACCACAGACGGCCATTAAACTTGCAATTCGGCAAATCATTAATCACTGCCAATAGAAGCCGAGAACGTGGAAGGTGGCTAGCTGACGTACTCCTACCAGAGTTCCTTAATTATTTTACCCACATTTAAAGTGCCATGGTCCGATGGCATTTGAATTTGTTTGTTATATTTGAAATAAATAGCTCATTAGTCCCGAGTAATTTGAAAAATTGCTAGTTTTGGAGCAATTTGAGCTGAAAGAACCCAAAATAATGTTGACAAGCCTGCCAAAAGTCGTGTGGCTATGACCCAGATGGTCATCTCGCAGTGACCATGTGATGTGAGATGACCTACTAATCCTGGAACCTGACAGGGCTGCAGGTAGGTATTTCTGTTTGGGATGTGAACATTCTGGGAACAGATTGGTGCCATAGGCCCATGCACTAGGGTTTTTAACAAAATATTATTTTGTAGAAAGGTTAATTATTTATATCTATTGAATTGACCAAGTAGCATCGAATATCCAACATCACATATACTTCGGTATATGATTGACATCGTCCCAATGGCAGAAATTTCAAAACATCAAACTAGGCAACCACCCACACCAAACTGCACATTCTATGATTCAGCAGGCCTGAGCATTAATGGTTTGACGGGATCCGCCACAATTGCGCAGGTTTCTGGGTTTAATGCTATGATTGCAGTAGCCGTTCTGGTCGTGCCTATGTGTTAATGTTTGGACGGGCAAAATCACTGAACAAATAAAAGGAGGTTTATTTTATTGTTGGATCAGGCATAGGGTGTGAGGATACAAGTAATTTCCTACGCAATGTGTTAATTGGAAATTAAGTGTTACTCATTCACATTGGATAAATGGTTATGATTTTTAATTGCGTCGCAAATCGACTGGATGTGGGAAATGACTTAAATAGAGATACCTGCGTGGGCAGAATGACTACTATATAGGTGTACCGGATGCGAATGATGCACGACTTTACCCATAATGCAGCATCGACCCCGTATAACAATATTGACATTCCATTGGTGTGTTCCCTGCTGATTAGATGAAATAGGAATACACTGACAACAAAACCTGCAACCGATGCCATTCTCGTACTGCAGACTTATGGTCAGCAGAACAAAGATTTGTGTATTTATTGGAGGTGTTATGCTCTCGCAACAGATGAGATCATATCATATACTTGTGAGAGTGCGCACTCATGGCGACCAGGCAGCCGGCACCATGACCCAGAATCCCACTCATCATGATACTGAGTTTGGTGTGTGTGGTGAGTGTTGGGAGTGTGGTGTGTGGGGGGTAGATAAACGAAGGGATGGGAATCCGGGAGACGGGAGGCAAGGCGGGGAGAAGTGGGCGGAGGGGGGTTAGGAACGGGACGGGAGACGGGGGTGGGTGGGAGTCGAGGGGGGATGGGAGACGGGGAGGAGTGGAGTCGAGGTGGGACCGGGAGGACGGGGTGGAGGGGTGGGGGTGGGGGGAGGACGGGGAGATGGGGACAGGAGGACGGGGGGGGGGCGGGATGACTGGGGCCGGGAGGACGGGGGATGATTAGGGTGGGATGGGGAGATGGGGGGATGGGGGGACGGGGAGGTGGGGACAGGAGGACGGGGGGACGGGGAGAAGGGGGCGGAGGGGTGGATAACACTTGTCTCATCCACCACATCGCCTCCCACCACTCCACACGCTTACAGTCACACCACCATCTTTCATTAGGATCCACTCCTCTTGTGGTTTCCGCAGTGGAGATGAACGCCCATTCGTCCGCCACTAAGGGCCCATCCACTGTGACTGTCACTCACTAGTGATCCACACTCCCCACACTCCCACTCACCTCCACACACCACCGCCTTGTGGCACCCACGCACTCTCCCACCCGCACATTCCCAACCGCCAACTCCAACCCACCATCACACCACCTCCTCGTGGGACCCACGCACTCCCCCACCCCAACCTTCAGCAGCCATCCACCACCCGCCCCACACAATATCCCCCCCCCCCCCCCAACCCCACACCCCCTCACCCTACCCACACTCATCTCGCAGCATCTCGTCAAGTTGCGTCGCGGCGTGACTTCATCGCGAGACTTGGTAGTTGAGTCTAGTTGAATGAGTCGCGCCCTCATTGTCTCCCTTCCCTCATTGCCCCCCTCCCCACACACACACATCTGGATACTGCGCGCGCATCCTCCCAGTGGCGGCCCCTAGTAGCCGCACATCTCATTAACATACGCGCTAATTGCTTCAATCTAAATTCGGCACGCCTGTTTCGCATTTTCGACTAATAATGTTCATTGGCCATTTGGCCAACAACATGTATTTCATGTACTAATGGACAAAACTAACTTTTCTTCTGGGTTTTGTTTGTTCCGGATGTTTTCTCAGCCTCCATTCTTGGATATTTCTGTAGGCTTTCTCTGCCTGCTTTGTTGATAAATCCTCCGATGCGACTGACACTTGTTAAGATAACATGTGAATGGGATATAAGATTCCGTTGTTACTAGATGATGTTGATATACATACAGGAAGAAGAAACAGACTTTGAATGAATATTGACGCATGCACATTGTATGACACTATAATAAAAAAAAAAATTCTGGAAGATTTATACTGCATACCATGGATAAGTCTGAATAGACTTGTTTTCAACATTAGACAGTTTGTCGATAGAAAGCCCGAGCCTACACTTTTACCGACCCAAGGGATTTTTAACCTCCCACACCACATAGACATGGTATGAGAGCAACTGGCCTGTGATGACGCTGTAAGTTATACACAGCGGTGGAAATCCAAATTGGCAGAGGTGGGGGGGGGGGGGCATGGGGAATCGAACCACTGACCTTCAGATTAGGCATCCAACCTAGAAAAAAGTCAGACACTCTAACCACTCCGCCACAGAGAACACCACATATGGCGTCGGACTTTGTCAGATACTGGTCATTGCTTCATAATCCTGGTCACACTAGGCGTGTGTAGGTCAACGTGTGTAGGTGGTTATTAGTCATAACATTAACATTACAACACTGGTCTATATCCAATGTAGGCGAGGAGGCCACATGTGACACCACCGGTACAGTGTTGGGTCTTACAGAGTATAACAATAATGATAATAATTTCCTTATGTATCTTTATACTCGTATAATTCGTTATACATCACATAAATTGGCGGTGCTGCTTCTCTATTTATTTATTCCTTAATTATTGTTATTAATATTATTATTTATTTAGTGACATTTATTTATTCTCGGTGTATGTATTATTTGCTGCGAGCTGGGTGCGGTATGCGGACGCTGGCGCCACCACCTTCACTTCCGGTTCTACTGCGCGCCAAATAGACTACATCACGGTTCCAGCGGTGCGGTGCATTGTGGGATGGGTCAGAGCAAAATAACCCCCCCAAAGCACATGGCACATGCTAATACAATGGGTGCAGCTATGAAATGTGCTAGTTTCAGCTCATCTCAGCTCTTCTTTGAAACATAGAATACCAACTAAAAAATATATATATAATAAATTAAGATATTAATTTGTTATCCAGCATTGCATTTACATCAATATAATCAGCACATCTTATGCCATGTGCATTTAGATTTAGAAAGATCTAGGCACTCAGACTAGTCTTACTGTTAGAGCCATAGCCAGAGAACTCAATGCATTGTCAATGGCAGTGAGCAATCTCCATACAGAAAAAGTAAAATATTGATAAAAGTACACCACCTAGGCACAACCCGCTTGGAACACATAGAGAAAACATGTTTAACAAAAAGATTATATTAAATTTATAAGGTTAGGGTTTTGGATTTCTATTAATTTGGAATAAAACTGACATTTTTCAATGCGCGTATCGGCAAACTCAATGGCCGTACGCCTTTGCTTTGCTCCCACGGCCGTTTTCAGCGCATGCGCAGTCGGAACCGTGATGTACTCTATTCACTCATTCGCCATACCCGTCATGTGGCCAACTTCTGACGTCTACAACACCATCTCCTTCACTGATTACATTCTCATTTCACTCGGCTATTCATCATTAACATGACTTATCTAAATAACTGTCATCATCTATTTCCAGAAGACCAATGCTTCAGAGCTCACAACTTTGTTAATAGTGTTATTCTGAAGAAGAAGAATATTTACAAAAAATACAAAACTTAAATATAAGAAGCTATGGCTATGCGGACAGTGACATTGTCACTGTGAGTGTGAGTTTATTTACTGAATTCTTGGGTTCACCATCTGTTTTCTCAACATCCATTTCCAATTCTTCGTGGAAACGCCCTTCCCCCCGCACTCCCCAACCAACACCCCCCCCCCCCCACACCCTTCCGCAGCTTAAGATCAAAAGCGGATAAAAATGCACCACGACTAGCACGTACGGAGTTTATAACACACACGTACACAAGCACACACCCACCTTCTGAGAGATGCCCAACAATGCAAGTTGTGCTTCTAGCCTGCGTTTATTGAGTTTTGAGGAGGGCGGGGGTGAAAAAAAAACTACAACAATTACAAATGCCGAATCAAAAAACGCTGATGTGTGTTACAGTAAATGGTGAGTCGTACTCCGCCTGTCTCAGCGACCACGTGACTTTAGAGACCACGTGACTTTTGGAGGACTTGGGACAAAACTGATTTCTTTCTGAGGTGCCAAATTACTCACTGAAAAGGTAAAATAGCTGCATAAGAAGATCCTATAACAGAGTTCATACCCATTTTGACATCAAATTCCAGCACTTTCAATGACCTTTCACTTTCAGTGCAAAATTCCACGACGTATTTAATATGTTTATTAAATTATAGCACCCCGGAACACGGCCATATTCATAGTCGATTCACTATGTAAAATGTGAAGTGTAAATAAACATAAAAATAACAATGAGTATATGTATAGTTTTAATATAAATATCAGGAAGCAAGATAACAGACCCACAAATTCTATATGATTAAAACACACACACACAGACATATATATATATATATATATATATATATATATATATATATATGGATAGTGATAAACCCTTTATCGCGGGTAATAAACTCTGTAGTGGTTCCTTCCCCCCCCCTCTCATGGAGTGGGGGTGGGCTCCCAGCATGCACCTCGCCGCCTCCCCAGCTCGGGGGGGGGGGGGGGGGGTGAGGCTGCTTTCGCCATTTGCTCGGAAGCAATTTTAGAGTATAGATACATATATTAGGTTCTGTATAATATCTCCCTTACTTTAGTTTGAAGTCACTTTTATTGCACAAGTGCTTAACATATTATACTTCTATATATATATATATATATATATATATATATATTATATACTGTAGTCATGATTTTCCATTTTCCAGGATTTTCAACAAACTTCAGGACAAATTCCATGACTTTCCAGGCCTGGAATCCTGAGTTATCAAATTCCATGACTTTCCAGGCCTGGAATCCTGAGTTATCAAATTCCATGACTTTCCAGGCCTGGAATCCTGAGTTATCAAATTCCAGGACTTTCCAGGCCTGGAATCCTGAGTTATCAAATTCCAGGACTTTCCAGGCCTGGAATCCTGAGTTATCAAATTCCAGGACTTTCCAGGCCTGGAATCCTGAGTTATCAAATTCCAGGACTTTCCAGGCCTGGAATCCTGAGTTATCAAATTCCAGGACTTTCCAGGCCTGGAATCCTGAGTTATCAAATTGCAGGACTTTCCAGGCCTGGAATCCTGAGTTATCAAATTGCAGGACTTTCCAGGCCTGGAATCCTGAGTTATCAAATTCCATGACTTTCCAGGCCTGGAATCCTGAGTTATCAAATTGCAGGACTTTCCAGGCCTGGAATCCTGAGTTATCAAATTCCATGACTTTCCAGGCCTGGAATCCTGAGTTATCAAATTGCAGGACTTTCCAGGCCTGGAATCCTGAGTTATCAAATTCCATGACTTTCCAGGCCTGGAATCCTGAGTTATCAAATTCCATGACTTTCCAGGCCTGGAATCCTGAGTTATCAAATTCCAGGACTTTCCAGGCCTGGAATCCTGAGTTATCAAATTCAAGGACTTTCCAGGCCTGGAATCCTGAGTTATCAAATTGCAGGACTTTCCAGGCCTGGAATCCTGAGTTATCAAATTCAAGGAATTTCCAGGTTTTCAACGACCTGTACAAATCCTGTATAATTAAGACACGTTGGCGCCGTGCTATCTCAGATATTCGCAGCAATCTGAAGCTACAATGTGCCAAATATAAAGTTAAAATGTGCTGAAGCACCCAGAATTGTCTTGTTGCCAAATTCATTAAGCAGGTGTGCGCGGATTTCCTTTTTGCTATAGTTAATGACAATGGAATCTAGGCCACACACGTGCGGGAAGAGCCTCGGAATTTGAAAGCCAAATCCCCCCCCCCCATTCCCCCTCCCCCCATCCTCACCCCCCAACCCTCCCATCTACCCAGCCCCCCCCCCCCGAGCAACTCCCCCAAATCCAAATAAATCTATCACAATCCATTGTAATTTAATAAACATGCACAACTCTTTTTCAATTTCTAGCTATTTTGAGCTTTAGGAAATTTATAATCAAATTTCTCTCCAAATATCGTGGGTTTAAGGTTGCATAATCTGATGGTTTAGACTTTAGAGCAACTACACTATAGATACATATAGAGTATAACCCCTTTAAACCAAACTTGAAGGGACCCTAGAAATTTGTTTGGATTAACCGATCATTGGTTTAATCGAGCTTTGACTTTGACTTGGCTTTGGCAAAAACGGGGGTGCATTATGAATGTACAATGTATGTGGACACTATGATTATTGTTTTTTTATGTATGTACAGTTTACCCCCATTAAAGTAACCTCGGTTAAATCAAACGATCGGTTAATCCAAAGTTTTGTCAGCGACCTGGCAAAATACTACCATTTATCATATACAAAAGTCTCAGGTGACCTTAAAGCCACATGAAAGTTTGGTTTAACTGTACCGGAAGTGGCCTGGGCCCGACAATTTTGTTTGGATTAACCGATACTTTGGATTAACCGACTTTGGTTTAACCAACTTTTTGATATGATAAATGGTAGTATTTTGCCGGGCCGCCGAAAAAAGTTTGGATTAACCGATCGTTTGCTTTAACTGAGATTGGTTTAACGGGGTTGTACTGTATTAGGTTCATCTGTATAATATTTCCCTTACTTTAGTTTGAAAGTCACTTTTATTGCAAATGGGTAACTTTGGAGCTATTTAATGTGTGAGCTTACCCATCAGCTAAACAACACTTCACCATCGTCACCCTAGGTGCCTCCTCGCATCTGTAATCAATAAAATACTGCTTGAATTTTTGTTTGTGTACGCTAAGATGATGCTTTGGATGTCTGTTCGATTTCCATGTCACATGTGTGATTTCAAAGCATTGCTCAATTTGTAGATCAAAATTAAAAGGCCAATATTTTTCTTTTTTGGGGGTTAAATTCTGACATATCATCATCATCATCATGCTGTCGGTCACGATGCGACAAAGACTGCTTTCATTACTTGACTACCGCTCTCCATCTAGCTCTCTGCTGTGAGAGTTGCGTCCATGAGTCGGTCTTAGTGTCTCTCAGCTTCAGGTTTCTCTTGATGGTATCCTTGAACCGGAGACGAGTGCACCCTCTCTTTCTGTAGCCAGAAGACAGTTGAGAATAGAGGATCTGCTTTGGTAGCCTGTCTAATGACATCCTCATGAGGTGTCCAGTCCACCGGAGATTCTTTTTGATCAGAAGATCTTCCATAGAGGGCAGCCCCGTTCGTATGACATATATATACTTATAGCCTAAGGATTTGCAATGTATATATGGCTGGATGACCAGTGCCTTGGCACTGATAGAAATGTATATTCTGATGAATAAAGCATTATACCAAAAATGTAATGGCCTCAGCACGCATGTGACCAATGACAACCACACCAGTGCCAGAATAGCTGACGGGATGGGAGAAACTTCATTTCACAGTCCGATGAAAACGTCAAAATTTCGAAAATAAAACAATTGTCTAGATTTGATTCTACATACCAGGGCCCGTATGCATGAATAATTATTTATCGGCCCCGGTGTTAAGGACCACTTTTGGGTTAGCTAACACCGGTGTTTAGAAATGGGTGATGGGGTATGCACGGAGCCAAAGCACGGAGGTGTTAGCTAACCTAGCAGTTATTTATAGATATGGGAAATCCCTCTGTGCCTGTGTACATTCGTCGATTTGACAATATCAATATCGCCGCCGTTGTAGCAGCGGGGTTAATATCGGTTTGAATTTAGGGTTAATTTAATGAAATTTCACAATTTGAGTATGTAATTCTGTTAAATATGATCGCATTGAATAGATTTGGGCTTAATATATTGCCGCCGATGTGGCGGCGGCAGCGGCGGTGGTGGTGGCGGTGGCGGCGGCGGCAGTGATATTTTGTTGATCTTCGACAGTATGGATAGCGACGTCGATGCGGCGCGGCGATTTGTTTTGTGTACTTTCGTCGCTTTGACAATATTAATATCACCGCCAATGTACCGGTGGCGTTAATATGGGTTCGATTTTAGCGTTAATTTAATGAAATTTCACGATTGTAGTATGTAATTCTGTTAAATATGATCGCATTGAATAGATTTGAGCCTAATCGGTCCCTAACCGCGACGGTAAACTTGATATGGGTTGGGGTTAGCGTAGATGCCTTTAAACTCGCGGAGTTTCTCTAACATGGCCACATGCATTCCAACTTTTCGCTACTAACCCAGAGATCGCCACTAACCACGGGTTTGGCTTCCCACTCCCACATTAGCTTTGAGCAAGGGTTGGTGGTTCTGTGCACGATGACTATATCTGGTCCATAGCCCGTCTATAAGTCTTCAGTTTGACTCAACCAGAGATAGATCCCGTGACATGATACGCAGGAGGCGGATGTTCTGGCTCCTCCACCATCCGGTCGGTCTGTGACGTCACAGGTGGCACCCACAGTAATAGTGACTGGTTAGGATTCTATGACCGGGCATCCTATGAACTCATATCATGACACTGTACACTTAAGGCACCATGGCTTGATATCCCACTCAGTAACATTATCCGAACACTGAGTCAATGAACCAGTCCTTTCCATGTCTCAGTAATGCGGAGCACCAGGCTGGGCTAGAGAAAAATGCAAATTTTGTAAGTACAGTAAAACCTCTCTAAATCTAATGGTCCATTTAGGGAGGTGGTCGGTTTATGGATTGTTTGTATGTTTACAATGGTATTGTATAGGTGATCGTTTGGGACCCAAATAAAACGATCGATATATGGGAGTGGTCGATCTGTGGAGGTGATCGGTTAGAGAGGTTTTACTGTATTTGGATTGACTCGGCCGGGGATTGAGCCCACGACTTCCCGTGTATGAGACAAGCGCTCTACCCAATCGACCATCCAGTCCAGTCGAGGAAGCAGGTTGCAGATCACCTGGAGGACGCCAAGATGTCTGTACCAATGGTCAAACCCTTGAGCAGGTTCATTCGATTCAGCATAGATACAGTCCACGTACAACCAAACAACCGGGCGCGGTGGCCGAATCAGTAGAGCGCCGGCCTCGCATGCGGGAGATCGGGAGTTCAGTTCCTGGTCGAGTCAAACCAATGACTTATAAAATGTATACCTGTCACTTCCTAGCCTGGCACTCGGCATTAATAGGATAGGGCAAGGACTGGTTAGTTCAGTGTCAGGATAATGTGACTGAGTGGGATATCAGGTCATGGTGATGGCGGCCTGATTTCCCAGAGGGACAGGACTATAAAGTTGCCATGAGGGCACACTGTCACAAGTCAGTACCCATCCTGATAAGACCTTAGACATTGCCAGGACGTTAAACTCCAACACCCAACCAACCACAAGCTAACTCCTGTCGGTGTCCGAGCTGCGAGTACGCCAAGCAGCGTCTCTACCTTTCCACCCACACGCATACCAACTTCCGGTCTGCTAATGGCGGGAATGGGTGAAAGTGGTCAGCGGCCACAATTATAGGCCGCAAACAGGGGGCGCTACAATCAAATCAGCGCATGGCCTTTTAAAGCGATTGCCGTAGAAGGGGGACCTGACACTGCCGGGCATGCGGGATTAGCTCATCCCTACTAAGCAACGAGCTGTCGTCTGCTCTGAGTAAATGTCGTCTGCTCTGAGTAAATGTCGCCTGCTCTGACTCGAATGATTGGAACTGGTATTATTTCCACTGAAAGTCCGTCACTTCCACAGATAATATACGATACTAGTTCAGTAAATGTCGTCTGCTGACAATAGTTATCAGCATGCGATAATTCTTTTTTTTTTGCGCGCGTGAAAATAATTGTGGGCTATACTGGGTAGAGAAAGCGTAGTTGTCCTATTCTCAGATGACATTCCTGTTGTTTGAAATGTTAATAGATGCTGGATATAGATGCTGTCAGTCGGGACGCATTCACAATCGCAAGAGAAAAGTGCAAAGAAATATGGACTCTAATATTAAGAATTCACTTCACACCATACATTCAATCTAAATCTTCAAAAATACTCAAATAAAGCATATTCATAATGCTACTGGTGTTATTTTGTGTTATTCTGATATTGTTTTGAAAATATTAAAATAGTATATAGGCTTTCGGATTTGTTGTTGTTTTATTTGTTTTGTTTTTAAGTTTCAAAGCCTTCTTCAGTTCACTCAACATAGCGACCTTTTAAACGGGATTCCTAACTGACCACTCACACTGGACATGGTCAGCGGAATATTGCCTCCAAGTGCGCAGGCCTGAGGGCAATCTGAGCTTGTTGCCGCCGTGCATATGGTTATGGTCCCCTCAATGCTAGCATTAACTCAACGAAGGAGTGGAGTGGAGTGGAGTGGAGTAGAGGGTGCATGGTGGTGGTGGGAAACACACTCAGAAGAATTACTGGTTGACCTGAGTAGTGGCGACAGTCTCCTTCCTTTAGAGGGAGGGTGGGTGGTAAATAAAGGATATCCATTTCACTCTAGATATCGAGTCGTCTTTAAAGGATTATAATCTGATGGGCTTTTGGGGTTTTTTTCTTGAAGATTTATACTGTCTATCATGGATAAGTTTGAATTGTCTTGTTTTCACCATTAGACAGTTGGTCGATAGAAAGCCCGAGCCTACACTTTTACCGACCAAAGGGATTTTTAATATCCCACACTGCATAGAGATGGTATGAGAGCAACTGGCCTTTGATGACGTTGTAAGTTATACACAGCGGTGGAACTGTAAATTGGCAGAGGTGATGGCATGGGTTTTGGGGTTTCTGCCGCATGATTTAGATAAATATATATTAGGTTTATTTTAGTTTGAAGGAACTTGATCATAAACGGTCATCTTTGGATATATTTAAAATCAAACCATGCAAAGTTAATTTGCATGTGTGCACATCGAAATAATGGACACCATAGG
The DNA here is from genome assembly GCA_030323885.1 of Branchipolynoe longqiensis. NCBI lineage: Eukaryota > Metazoa > Annelida > Polychaeta > Phyllodocida > Polynoidae > Branchipolynoe > Branchipolynoe longqiensis. The sequence goes on along the minus strand of CM059201.1, from coordinate 23,637,951 downwards.
ATTCAGCAGTAACACGTTCTATTATTATTATTAAATTGACTTAGTATTCCCATTTTCTGAAGGAGCAAATCCTTAATAGGTGTATCAATGTCTAAATTTGATATGCAGGATTAAATCTAAATAAGTCTTTTGGTTTTGGGAATTTGGAAGCGTTCATCGGACGCCACCCGACCCATCCCGCCACACCGGAGTGGGTTTGTACAAAATTACGGTTAATTGGGTTAGGTTGGTGTTTAGGGTATGTTCGTCATCCTTGAAACATTAAAGGTCATATCAAGACAATGTACGGGTAATAATGGTTTAATTTTTTTTTTAAAGTACAACCCAGAGTTACATTTAGGTAACACTATGGCAATAGCCGAAGGAAGCTCTGTTATTGACGCACATATCCATCCGGTCGGAATCAGCCTTATGAAGTGATGATTCGGCCCCCGCGCCTGCTATATACATCAATCAATCAATAGTTCCGTCTTCTAGTCGAGGGTTGGATGCAATGGTTCTCCACTTGTCCCGATGGTGTGCTGTTCTGATAGACTGTGAATAATTCAAGACTGTCCACTGTGAAATATTTTTAAACCATGATGTTCTTGGTCTCCCTCTCCCTCTGCTGCCATTCACCTTCCCTTCCAACAATGTACGGTATATTGAACTCTGACGAAATGATATGGCCAAAATAAATAAGTTTCTTTATATATACATACATATATATATATATATATATTATATATGTGATATATTATTTATTATCTGAATATTAGCCGGCTGTGGTTTGGTGGTTTATTGCTCGGCCTGAAATATAGGTAGGCTTTCACCACTTCTCGTCTCTGGTCTCTTTACTTCCCCTCTTAGTCGTAGCCAAATTTATATGTATAATACTATATATTATATATTTATATAATATATATAATATACATATATATGTATATAATATACATATATATGTATATTATAATGTTAGGTTTCATATATATGTATATATATATAATATATATATATATATATATATATATATATATATATGAAAGCTAATATTTATCCGCTGTAATGACAACACCTGCCGCCGGTTCATGACGCAGCCCGACATGGATACTCACACCCACCTCCGCACCTCTCCGTCCGCACATTTCTTGCACAGTCATGGAAATCTGACCCTACCTCGTGACACCCCCACACCGAACGCCTCCTAGCGCCGTGAAATGAACACCACTTTCAACCGGAAATGCACTGTATCCGCCATGTTTGTCCTTTTAATGCGGCGACTTGGCAGTTATACTTATATTTAACAATCGTGAGATATAGACGAAATGCACAATGGGGCGAAACAAGCGAACAAACAGACAACCAAAAACAAAACACACCATAAAACACACACACATACACACACACATACACACACATACATACACACATACGAGCATAATAGTTAATACAGTTAGGATGGTTGGAGTTTTACGTTCAAGCAACATCTGATGTCGTATCACAAATGCCCATTTCTGGAGTTCTTCTTGGCTCACGCCCAGTATTGGAAAATGGCTGGCTAAAAACTATTTTCTTCATGTTGGGGAACATTTTTATTCACTAGAATTTGTCCTGGCACTATCGAGTCACTGGTTTCCAAACCGTCCTTGTTCATACTGAATTCATCCACTGGTGTGGCAGGTTGAGTATCAGATGGGTAGGTGCTGTTGAGTTCCTAATAACCGATAATAACTAACTTAGTAACTACTACTCTACATAGTATACTTACTGTCCAGACACTCAATCTAACCGGAGCGCACGGCGACAGTGCTGCCACCGGGTAGGAGAATAGGGAACAAGTGAGCTCTCTCTAAAAGTGTTAACTCTTATCGCGCGGAAACCCCTCTGCACACGTGGTATACATAGCGTTCCAAACAAAGGTAATGCAGACAATGCTCACTCACATCTCAACCACCAGGGCGCGGTGCAACGGGAGGTATATGTTAGAGAGAGAGAGAGAGAGAGAGAGCGAGAGAGAGAGAGAGAACGAGAGATATGCTGACCCCCCTCAGAAAAAGCCAACTATATGCAAATAGTGTCTTTATTCTCGGGTAACTTCAACCCAGATTCAATTCCCTGAGCGACTGATTTGGAGTTTACGTCCTAGAAACATCTGATGTATTATTAGGATGGGCATCATTTGGTGACAGAACACACTCTAGATTTGATCCTACATAATCTATAGCCGTGTTCACATGGGCGATGTAAATCGATTCGTAGAAATCGACTTGTATAGTTCGGCTTACATTTTGTGTGTGAACGGGTGTCTGAGGCGGATTAAGGCTGATTCGATTCCTGTGATGCGGATACTGTAAACCACCTAGCGAGGTAGTTTACGTGAGGAGATTTCTGTGAATCGATTTATTTTGTCCGTGTGGACGCACTGAGGCGGATTAAGCACCTCACACGCATGCACAGTCGATACCTTAGTGTGTTTACTTTCCAGTCGATCAAAAGCGCATATTATATAATTTAGCCTATTAAACCGCTAGCTGTGCACAGATATTTATTTCATGATTTATTTTTAGGGTTTCACTGCCCAGCAGAAGTTTTGACCGTTAAAAAACCAATACGATTCATTAAATACATATCTAGGTCGAATCCACTCTCTCGTGGTGGCACTGGTCAGACTGGACTTGCTCATGCGCAGATATCGACTTCCGGCCCAAGTAGTGCTCGTGTGAACGGGCGGCTAATTTGACTCACCTGATTCGATTTCTTCAGTGTTATGTGTGGTCTACTCTAATGTATGGGGCAGAGACATGGACAATCTCTAAGAAAATGTACAAACGTTTAGCAGCATTTGAGATGTGGACTTATCGAAGGATGATGAAAATATCATGGACAAAGAAGATCACCAACAAAGAAGTTCTCAGAAAAATTAAAAATAAGAAAAGCTTGTTTGCCACTATACAGACAAAGAAACTTATTTATTTTGGCCACATCATTCGTCAGAGTTCAATATACCGTACATTGTTGGAAGGGAAGGTGAATGGCAGCAGAGGGAGAGGGAGACCAAGAACATCATGGTTTACAAATATTTCACAGTGGACAGGCTTGAATTATTCACAGTCTATCAGAACAGCACAACATCGGGACAAGTGGAGAACCATTGCATCCAACCCTCGACTAGAGGATGGAACTATTGATTGATTGATTCGATTTGTCTAATTCGCTTCACATTTTGCCCGTGTGAACACGGCTTATGACATCAGCATGTTGACCTGAACGCCAACATTAATTTAGCAATATTTCCACTTCAAATATCTCCAAAGTTCGACATTTACAACAAAACGTACTAAAATAATGAAGTAGATTATAAGAATCAATATAACATCTTTATCTAAAATCACAGCAGAAATTTTAAAGGATCGGACAGTGTAACTTCAAGTGTTTTGGTTTGAACAATGTTGACGCTTTCCCCGCAGCTTTAATTAAACAATTAATTTTTTATTTTTATTGAGGCTGTATTTATACTGTATAGAGCATATACACCAAGGTATTCAGGCTTGGTTTCAATGCTGGCCAGCTGTAGCGTTGGTGTTATCTTATCACACAGTAGCTGCTGATAGGTATTTGATTGCCTGCATTTCAGTAGCAGATAGATAGTTGGCTGGTATGGTTAGTAGCCTATGTTAAATCTTTTGGATTTTCTTGGGATATATGAATTTGATTGGTTTCTACTCTTATTAGTAGACTAGCCTACTCCTATTTACATATCATAGCCTTGGATGTAGCTGTGTGGTGTGCTATCTGGCTACTTTTGGTATGGTTATCTTCCATTGGGCGTCCCACTGGTGGGCCGTGGCATATCACATGCCCCTTATGGTGCTTACGGTAATTATATACGCTACTAATTTCATTAGATAAACTACAGGTTCTTACATGAGCGAGGTTTCCGTTTCATCAAGTCAGGCATGTGGGATTCTGCTCGGGGGTGGGGCACAGAATGAGTGTCTTTTTGAATATTTCATGCCCGTTATTAGATGCATTAAGGTCAATCTCCTTAATGTCTGACCTGGTGGGCCGCAACATATCACATGCCCATTTGCAGTGCAGTTTAGTGGGGGTTTCCTAGCCTTATTTTGCACAGATATTTTTTGTATGTTTTTAGGTCAGGAATGTGTCATTCCTTTACCATTGGGCATTCCACACCTTGGCAGCCATTTCCAGTGTGCTTCTCTCATGAGCGTTTATTTGGCTTCTGGTTTGCTTTAGTAGTGGCGCGGTATTTGCTCTCGTAGCCCTTTGTGAGTATCGCATGTGGAAGAGTCCAGAGGTGAACCAGACCGACGCCATTAGCTACCAGACACTGCGCGATTAGCACGCCAGTTTACTCGTGTCTGCGTGTGCGTATGCGTGTACGTGTGCATGTACGTGTACGTGTGCGCAGAGTTTAGAGTTGACCTCGCGGCATGGTTCTCTCTTTGAGCTGAATACCCTCCAGTTTTGTTTGAGAGGACCTTGCAGAAGTGAGGACACACTTTTCAGATTTGGATTGGATTTCTTCGTTTTGAACAGCGCGAGACGGGTGGTGGGTGGTGGGTGGTGGGTGGTGGGTGGTGGAGGGTGGAGGGTGTAGGGTGTGTGTGTGTATTGAGGGAGGAGAGCAGGAGTCGCCGGGGGCGCTATGTGGGTATTTAGAATTGGCTGTAGGGTAGCGACCGATATGTTTATTTGTAGACGATCACGTGATATCTGATGAAGGCCTTGAGCAGCTATACGTCGATGTTATCAGAAACTAACCGCGGAAGATATTTAGCGCAGATCAAACATTGTTCACGATTTTAGATTAATCTCCCTGTGCAAGTACGTTGAGTCTCAACATGGAGAACCATCTGATACGGTTGGATTAAGACGGCATAGTCCGATAAAAACACCAAAGCTTCAAACCCCAAACACTTCCCTAGATTTGTTCCTTTTTTATCCAACTTAAATAATCTTGATGCGCACACCAACATTAATGCAGCATGGTTTTCACTTCAAATATTTCCAGAATTATCCATTTATAATAACAGTTTCTTCACACTAATGTAAAGGAGATCACCTCAAGTGCAGTAGTTTTTAAATCAAAACGAGCGGCGATGAATAAATGCTAATAACGCTTGGGATACATAACTATTGTGACAAAGGAGACACCCGATGACCTAGCGGCAGCGCTGCGAACTAAGAATAGCATCCCCCTAGCGGCGAACTGCCGAACCATCCTTGATGTCCACTCTACTGAAATAGCTACCTATTTAGGCTTTTAAAACGTATTACAGTAAAACCTCTCTATACCGACCCCTCCACAGATCGACCACTCCCCTATATCGATCGCTTTATTTGGGTCCCAACAATACCATTGGTCGTAATGCGAAGCATTTCGTTTGATGCGAGGGAAGGGAGAGCAACTCACACACACCCCCCCCCCCCCCCCCCCCCCCCCCCCCCCCCCCCCAACCCCCCCCCCCCCCCCCCCCCGCTTTCAACCAGCATTCGCGCCTCGCGCGACGCCCGCTGCTCACCCTCGCCTTTCCCGGCCCTGAGCGACTCACGCCTCTCCCCACCGCCTCTGTTCTTCCTTCTCGCGCATTATAAGGATATTCTAACTCTCTAAACCTCCCACCTCCCTAAATGGACCACTTAAAGTCGGTCCCATGGTCGGAAGGCGGAGGGAGGAGGGCGCAGGGCGCAGGGCGGAGGGCGGAGGGCGGAGGGCGGAGGGCGGAGGGCGGAGGGAGGAGGGGGGGGGGGGAGATTCTGGCAAGACCAGTCCGAGATTAGGGCACAGTGCCGTGGAAAAACAAACATTCGCCTATTTGTCTGGTCTCACCCCAGTGGTGGTGGGACGCCCGACATCGGAGAAGGTGTGTGCGCATGTGGTGTGCTGTGCGGTTGAACTAGCAGTTCACCGATCGAAATTTAGAGAATTAAAGAAAATGCCTACCAGTGAACAGCCTGCCTCAGGATCGCCAACTAACATCTGAACTGAACTGACATATTGTCTGTGAATTGTACTTGCATGTGTGAAGTATATGAAGAGTACAGGCGCAAAACAACGTAAATGCCAATACAAAACTGGAGATAAACATTGGAATCAAACCTTCAAACAAAAGATTTATTGTTATTCTTACTTGTGCTTCCATTGCTCCATAACCATGTGAACATACGAAAAGTGGAATTAATGAGAATAACAATTATTTCCAGGTAAAGATCTTCTATTTAAACTACACTTGTTGATTGGTGTTTAAGTGATTTTTCCGCCTGAACTCATCAACATTACTTATATAAAATATATATAGGATCCGCACACATGTGAACATATGGAATTCAAGGCTATTTCAAGGCTTTACTGAGCTGCTTTTGATAGGAATTCAAGATTATTTTCATTTGGATTTCAGCCCCCCCCCCCCCCCAATAATGGCAGATGGTGATTTCGGAATAATTTAGATCAGCGGTGACAGTTTAATGGGATTCAAGGCTTTTCAAGACTAAATTACCCAAAACAGATTAAATTCAATGCTTTTCAAGGCCTTGAAGTTGAAATGGGGCAAATGAAGTTCAAGACTTTTCCAAGACTCTCCAGGCCCCGCACGGACCATATATATATATATATATATATATATATAATTTCTCTGCGAAAAATAATTACGATTTCTTTTACCGTCGATAATCCTGACTATTTTCTGCTTCGAAAAGAATCGAGAGGGATATCGGAGCAGAAGATCACGCGGTCTCCGCAGGGTTGGGGAAGGGGAATGGGATCGGACATGCGCGTCCATGTGTGATTTCCGTCTCCCCCCCCCCCCCCCCCCCCCCCCCAACGCCCTACCCGTATCACGCCCTTGGACTGTTGGTCATCCGCCAACCACCGCTGAGGACCAACAAATATGGGTAGCGGAAATAGTGTGTGTTTAGTTGGGGTGATGGTGTGGTGGGTTGGTGGTGTGAGTGTGTGATGGGGTGAGGGTGTGAGTGTGTGAGTGCGTGATGGTGTGAAGGTGTGAGGGTGTCAGGGTATGATGGTGTGAGGGTGTGAGTGTGTGAGGGTGTGATGGTGTGAGGGTGTGAGTGTGTGATGGTGTGATGGTGTGAGGGTGTGCGGGTGTGAGTGTGTGAGGGTGTGGGGGTGTGATGGGATGGTGTGAGGTTGGGATGGTGTGAGTGTGTGAGGGTGTGAGGATGTGATGGTTTGATGGTGAGAGGGTGTGAGGATGTGAGGACGTGAGGATGTGAGGATGTGAGGATGTGATGGTATGAGTGTGTGAGGGTGTGATGGTATGAATGTGTGAGGGTGTGAGGATGTGAGGGTGTGAAGATGGTGTGAGGGTGTGATGGGAGGATGGTGGGATGGTATGAGGTTGTGAGGGTGTGAGGATGTGATGGTTTGATGGTGAAAGGGTGTGAGGATGTGCGGATATGATGGTATGAGTGTGTGAGGGTGTGAGGATGTGAGTGTGTGAGGGTGTGATGGTGGAATAGTATGAGCTTGTGAGTGTGTGATGGTGTGAGTGTGATGGTGTGAGTGTGTGAGTGTGTGAGTGTTTGAGGGTGTGAGTGTGTGAGGGTGGAGTGAGGATGTGGTATGGTGGGTGTGAGGTGAAGGAAGGCTGTGGTGGTTAATAGAGTATACAAACTACAATGTGTCGTGGGAGGAAGTACAAAACAAAGGGAACATTGCGCCTAGACCGGGGATCGAACCCACGATGCTGCCATTCTGGGGCCTAATCCTTAACCTATCTAAGCTCCCTGGTGTAACCAGCCTGACCACCCCTACCTCCCCATGTGGTTTCTTGCCTGTGAGCTAAATGTAGACTACCACACGCGTATGGAGGAAACACGGACGCGTGCTGGTTGGTTGGTTGTTGGAGTTTTACGTCCCGGCAACATCTAAGGTCATATCAGGACGGACGCGTGCCGGAGACACCGACTTGAGTCATGCTGTCATTCAGATCAAGCAGTTCAGAGACCAGGTGCCGTCCAGCCAAACAACGCTTCACATCCACCCAATATGCATCGTTTAAAAATCGAACCAGTGGTCAGCAACTGGTTCATCAAAGGCTGTGGGATGTGCTGTGCTGTCCCTGGGAAAGTGCATATAAAAGACCCCTTGTTGCTTATCGGAAAGAGTAGCCCATGGAAAGTGCATATAAATACTGCTTGCTGCTTATTGGAAAGAGTACCCTATGTGGTGGCAGTCGGTATCCTCCAAAGAAATGTGTCAGAATGACCATATGGTTGACGTCAAATAGCCGATGATAACAATCAATGTGCTCCAGCGGCATCATTAAATAAAACAAACTTTCCTCTTTAAAAAAAAGTAAGCCTAAAAATGAAATGCATGAATCCACATTGCATTCGCATCAATATATGCAGCATATGACATGTGATGATAAAATGCATCTAATTTAGATTGTCAGCCAGTCAGGATAAATGATACCTTCATGATACCTTTAGGATACCATTAGGATACCTTTATGGTACTCTTAGGATAAATATGGGATACCCATAGGATACACCATTAGGATACACCATTAGGATACACTATGATACACCAAGATATATCAGGACGCAGTCATGATAGCAACAATAGCAGCATCAGCACTATAGAAATATCACATTTATCTCACGTATACCTCACTCTTTATATGGACCGTCCTGATATGACCTTAGATGTTGCTAGGACGTAAAGCAACAACAAACAAACAAACACTCTTTATATAGCCTTACATGTTGTCTGGACGTAAAATCTTAACAAAGAAACAACAAGTCTGATGTGGAGACAGATTTATGTGCCAGTCCTGATATGGCCATATATGTTGGTGGGACGTAAAACAAATAATCAAGCATGATTTGAAGAAAAATTTCAAAAGCATCCATTGGGATTAACTCTATGTGAATAAATTTGCTAATGCACATAAACAACATTTTGCCAAGGTATCCAACAACACAATACAAGAGAGTGCAAAAACACATTAAAAGGAAATGAGCATAATAATGTCAATAATACATTTTGTTGGTTAAATGAAAAAAAAAGCTACAAAGTGATAATTATTATATTATTTTAATAATTATTATGTGCATAATCAATGAGAAATACTGAAACCGAAACACACACGAACAACAAATTCTCTACCAAACACTCAACGGTGGACCTCCCCCCGCCGCCCCCCCCCCCCCCTCCCGCACACACACTCACCCTTCATGACCACAAACACACGCGAGCACTGTCACTCAATGTCACCCACACCTCGCGATGTCACACCCAGCGTCACCCACACACACACACACACACACACTCCGAAGCTACCACTCAACACTCACCACCCACCTCACCCTCTCATTAAATTACCTAGTTTGAATTTCAAATTTCGCCGCCTCCCCATTCTGCGCGCGTTCCACTGACCGCTGGTCACGCCTACATACAAAAAGAGCACTGATTGACCATTGTTCACCCCAGCCGGTTCCCAGCGGAAACACGATACAGGTGTAGGTGTCACCCGTGTTAATTTTAATTTTATTCACGCTGTGTTCCCAGATAAAAGCCACTAATGGCCATACTGGTATCGTGGAGCGTGGAGGGGTGAGTGGCGACACCCTCAGAGAAGCTGTGAAAATTATCACTACCCGAGCCTAATTTTCTGGGAGGAGGCGGAGGCGGAAGCGGAGGCGGAGGCGGAGGCGAATGGGGGCTCATTTACATAATGATATGCAGCAATTAGGCCTGCTAATGTATTCAGAATAAGATATCATTCAGATGGCGTGGTGATGTTATTAAGATGACCCTTCACCTTTTCTTTTCTTCTTTTTCTTCTTTTTCTTTTCTTCTTTTTCTTTAATTCAGCATTAAATCTATTCTATACGTTATAATGATCGGGCTTTCATTGTGTAAAATTTCCCGATATTTAGACATTGGCGGATGTGTGAACTAGTCTATAGTAATTACAATTGTTATATAAAAAGGTAAATGGTATATAGAGCCAGAGGCATTAGGTATTATGTGGTGCTGGTGATCCTTTGCTGAATTTGATAGTGTGAGAGGGGCACTACTTTTAATGTGACAGAGCCTTAGGAGCTCTGCTCACATAGCTCCTCTCCCCCCCCCCCCCCCCCCCCCCCCCCCCCCCCCCCCACAACTGTTATTTACGGATCACTGCACACCCAGACACAACAGGGCACTGTAGCCATAAACAACCAAGGCTTGTATACAGGCAGGTTGGATGTTCATTGGTTGATTGGTGAATGCCTATTGCTGATTGGAGGAGCTGATCAGGTGCGACAGCCATCTTGGATTCATGAAACTATATAATAATAAACCTGAGGGTGTAAGCTCTCTGTCTTTCTTACTCTTGCCTGTAGTGATTTCATATTTAGTATATCTACACAACCACAGCTACCAGCCGTCGACTTTACAAAATGGCGACCTCCTACCCCCCCCCCCCCCCTAGGTGGCTTTATTCCGCTGAATAATATTATGTTGTCAATACCGTTTGACTGGTCTTCCAGTCCTAATGACGAATGCAGGTCTTTACTAAACAAAGTTTACTAAACAAAATAGATGGGCAATTACGAGAAAATACAGTGCAAAGCATTGATATGAATGATGGGGTATAGATTGAGATAAGAGGACACACAAATATGGAGGGGTAGCTATTGTTAGCATGGTGAGAGGTAGTGGTTAGTGTATAACTGAATATCTTTCTAGATACCTGTTACAATAATGGTGATACTGATAGTGGGGAGGACCTTTGGGTTTGGAGTAAGATTCAGGACAAGCTCAGGTGGGGCCTGTTATTATAGCATTGATTAATTATATACCTCATCATTTCCAGGACCACTCAGTTAGTATGCGTTTAAAAGAACACTAGTTGGGCGCTATTAGTATTAGTCGAGAGTTAGCATGCATTTATTATTGTTTCGTTTTTGTGATTTTATTTGTCTTTAAAAAACTAAATTATATTTCGGTTATTGGATAAATAAATTCACCACAGAGCACTAGTGGTAGCTATGATATGAAAATCCACATTTCCTTATTTCAGAAAAAAAATGGAATAACCTTCAAATTTGGAAATGGGAGATAAAATAGAACCAAAATCATCTTTTTTCGCCTCTCCTTCAGAATTTGTTTATGGAGGAGATGTTCGATCTCCCACACGACCTCTTCACTCAACATCATACAGATTTCAGATCAAATAACTATAATCTTTTGTTGTGAAAGAAGGAATTTGTCACTACTTTTCCTAGGTCTCGATGTTGCTAAGAGAGGAAAAGGCTGAGTGACTGAGTATCCGGCCGGATAAGGCAACTGGGCTGCATCACAAAAGGCTGAATTGTGAAATTGAGACCCGTGTAAGAGACCAGAAGGTCAAACAAACAAAGCTTAAGGTCACGCGGTCCTTGGTAAAATGCAAACAGGTTGTTGAAAAGGTCACGTGGGGGGTAGGTCGCCAGTGACATTGTAATCAAAAGACATGATTGTGTGTAGGTCATAATCCAAGTGGGTGGGCTGTTTTTTTAAAATTGGTTAACGCTGAAGGTTGAAAAAAAAGTTTGTTTTATTTAACGATGCCTCTAGACCACATAAGGTAAAACAGGAAAACATTTTAGCCTTTTTGAGGGCAGCTGGACTGTACCACCTCATATAGTTTACTAAATAGATTCTATCAATTATTAATAAAACTTTTCTTTTTCTATGGGAATTTGTTTCCTTTGACCACAAATATATGATTGTGAGCTTTCTAATTTAATTAGTGTCTATTGGCACATAATTGATTGTCTGCTTTTACATGTAAAAGCGATGGTTTGAACAAAAAACAAACATTTCTCGCCGTGAATATGGCCTATGCTGCTGACACGGCGTAAAGTAACCACCAATCAATCAATCAATTAGACCACATAGATTTTTACCATCAGCTATTGGACATCACACATATGGTCATTCTGATATATTTCTTTGGAGGAAACCCACTGCTGCGACATAGGCTACTCTTTCCAATAAGCAGCAAGGGTTCTTTTATACACACTTCTGAAGGTTGAGGTCCATTTAAAATCACCCTGTCTACACACGAGGATGGTTATGAATGATGTATACTGACAATGCAGCAAGCCAGCAAGTCCTCACCAACAGAACCTGCCGATACCATATTCTAACAGCATCTCCTGGGGAAATATGGCTGTTTGCTGCCACACATTCCTGTGAAGTGTACAACTAACTACAATGAGATATTAATATTGTATTGCACATGTGCAGAATTATTTTGCTTGTTTGCTATCCAACCTCATTCTAATGACGTCATAGTGGTGCTAGCGTCATTTAGCTGAGCAGAATCCGCCCATGCAGTACAGTAGCAGAAATGTGCATTCATTTAATTGACGTCACAACCGTCTGATATCCCTGCCATTGGAAATGAAATACATACGTACCACTATAATAGTACAAGTCGATACCCATTCATAATTTATTTTAGAAGTTGATTGGATGCAAAATCAAACCCCAAAACGCCAAACCCCTCAGTAAATAAATCAATCATCAGTCAATCAATCGAATGTATTACATTATCAACATTCCCTGCTGACAGTGCTAGTACCGTTTGACCGGTACTACTTTCACTTTAGGCCCGGTCTAACCTGAACTAGTCTCATAGTGATACTCCACACTCTCTGAATTCAGAATTTGGGCAAGAGACTCTAACAAAACGTGGATTCAGCTCTACACTCTGCATGTAAATGAGAGCAACAGTGCTGATTTACAAAGTAACCAGTGAATATATGAATACAAATGAAGAGTTCAGGCGCAAAACCCCGTAAAGGATTATCCCAAATATTTATTAAAATAACAGATATTTTCCAAGAAACTAATTTTAATTGTTATTAATTCCACTTTTCTAGTTATACAGTTATTATGAAGCAATGAACACAAAAATAGGAATGTAAAAAAAGGACTTTTTTGAAAGTTTGATTTCAATGTCTAGCTAAATTTTTGGATTCAGTTTTGCGTCTGAACCCTTCAAATAAAATTATGTCTTTACTTTCACGATCAAAGTAATCTTTAATGATGTATCTACGGAGTAACATGTACTTCATGAGGTTATTCGAGAAAGTAAGAAATGACCGAGAAGAGGTTATTGAGCAAGGTGAGAACAAGTGGATAATGTCAAAAGTGACTTTTCTGTGTTATTTCACTTCATATTATGGGACAAGTTTAAGTGAAATAACAAGTTTTTCCAAGTTAAATAACCAATTTAAAATAAATTATCACGAATTTCGCATTGCCTAGTTATAATGAAGTCAACACTTTGGTGGTGAAATAATAATAATAATAATAAAACATTTATATAGCGCCCGATCCAGCAAGCCGTTCTCAGGCACTTTACATAACAAACAAATATACAGGAAAATAAATTTCACCTAGTTAAAAGCAGATTTAAACAAATGTGTCTTAAGACCTTTTTTAAAAGCACCAACAGATTTAAAATCTGTGATATAATATTAAATATTTAACAAGATCTTTCCACTGATAAACAGAGTTAAAGTTACTTACCTATCGCGGAGTGATATCAAGCTAGACTCAGCCGCTACACGGCTTCAGCGGGATTGATATTAGTTGGTTGGTTGTTGGAATTTTATGTCCTGGCAACATCTAAGGTCATATCAAGAGAGCTACCGACTTGTGACAGTGCACACTCATGACAACTTTATAGTGCTGCCCCACTGGGAGACCAGGCCACCAGAACCATGACCTGATGTCCCACTCAATCAGATTATCCTGACATTGAGTCAACCAGTCCTTGCCGTATCCTAATAATGCCAGTCGCCTGGCTAGGAAGTGACAAGTATACATTCTGAAGTCTTTGGTTTGACCCACCCAGGGTTCGAACCCATCTGTTTGAATCCCACTGTAAAATATTCCGATAAAACGCATTGGTGGGGGAATGCAAATGTTCTACTTATGAAAAAGGTGCATGAATGTGTTTATGTATTTGCTGGTGGTACTTTACTCATTGTAAATAGACATTGTGGTGCTAGTAGGATAGTGTGTAAGGGGCACTTGGAACTCTACCCACTACCCCCTCCCCAAGATCACCACGCACTCAGCTCAGGGCAGGTGGTGACCAAAGGTGCCACGCCGATTGGTGATGGTGGGCAGATCACTGTAATGATGGGGACACAGGAATGCTTGATGTTCATTGGTAGAGCTGTATATGCTTGACTCTCATTGGAGAATATGGTCAGGTGGTATGCCATGCCAGATCCATGTACCACTATACATAATAAACCTGAGGGCTTGACTCTCTCTCTACTTTCATTCTTTATACTCTTCCTTTCTTTTTTTGCCTGTAATGGTTTCCCTATAGCCTGCCTACACAAACCACAGATTCCAGCCGTGGACTTTACACCACGATCTACCAAAACGGGAGACGGGCGCTGAACACATTCGGCCATCCCGTCTGGTGGCTTGATATCAATTCGCGGTAGATCTTGTAAATCTAATTGTATAAAGATCTAGTTAAATATAACTATATATATATATGTACAGGTATATGTTAATATATTTCCTATCAACGAGAAATGTGTATCTTGATACTGCCTGGAAAGTCACACATGCTGAATTATCCTGTTTACAGACATATCCACCACACTCTCAGTTACAACTATGCATATATAGCGATATAGCGAATGGTAGACAGGAAGCGTGAACACTTATTTGTCTCTCATTTTTGTCGTCATGTTTTTTTTTGTACATTAGTTGTCCCAAGCAGGGGAAATCCCAGTCACAGACGACTGGTCTTCCCCACTCCACTGCTGGTCGATAGAAAGCCCAAGCCTACCCTTTTACCGACCCAAGGGATTTTTAACCTCCCACACCACATAGACATGGTATGAGAGCAACTGGCCTTTGATGACGCTGTAAGTTATACACAGCGGTGGAAATCCAAATTGGCAGAGCTGGGGGCACAGGGAATCGAACCGCCGACCCTCAGATTAGGAGTCTGACCTAAAAAAAAGTCAGACACTCTAACCACCCCACCATATCTCAAAACCAGCGACACCAATTTAAAGCTCTTTGTAAGAAACATCTAAAAGCACGCTTGTGAAACTGCGATGCCACTTATCAATATCAGGGCTGCTTTACATCTTTTGTGTGTTTTCTAAATTCATTAGAATCCTCGGACTGTCCAGTATTGGTCAGGTGGGTGGGTGGGAAATGATACTGATTCAGGGAAGAAGAGGAGGAGGGGGGAGGAAGGAAGGGGAGTGGGAGGAGGGCGGGGTGGATGGAGGGGGGCGTGGGGAGGCAGGAGGAGGGGTAGGGGTGGGGAAGGATGGGAGGATGAGGGAAGGGTGGGAGGAGGGGAAGGAGGAGAGGATGGGAGGAGAGGCGGACGGGGAGGAGAGGGATGAGGGGAGGGGCGACGGGGAAGGAGGAAGGGATGAGGGGGAGGTCGGAGGAGGAGGAGGAGAAGGGGGAAGTGAGAGGTAGAAGGAGGAGAGGAGGAGGACGAAGGGAGGAGAGGAAGGAGGGAGAGGAGGGAGTAGGGGGAGTAGGGGGACGAAGTGGAGGAAAGGGGGGGGAGGGAGGAGAAGGAGGAGGGGACGAGGGGGAGGAGGGTAAGAAGGGGGAGTAGGGGGAGAAGGGGGGAGGAGGTGGACGAAGGGGAGGAGAGGAAGGAGGGAGAGCAGGTGGTAAGGGGGAGGAGGGAGACGAAGTGGAGGAGAGGGAGGAGAGGGAGGAGAGGAAGGAGGGGGACGAGCGAGGGGGGGGGTGAGTGTATACTTTGGGACGGGCAAGGATGGATGGTGTGCCCGCATTGTGTTATCAGATAACACATCATCATCATCATCATGCTGTCGGTCGCAATGCGACAAAGACTGCTTTTATTTCTTAAGCGCCGCTATTTTGTGCGGTTGTGCATTTCATAAAAGCTGCTTGAAAAGTGTTGAAGTGCTGCTGGCTTTTGCAAGTTACTAGCAGCACTCTCTCGGGGAGCAAATAGAGGTCTCACACTGGCAAGAACACGTCAAGACAGGCGCAAACTATTTGTCCCTGCAGTGGCTGGTCGGGAGATGTTGGGAGTTCCATTCATCACCGCCCTTAATGCTGCCACGGAAGCATGGTTTTCTGTTAGGGTTTGCTCCCTTAGCCTTTGGTTCTATCAAGTACCTGTACACCACAAGGCAGTGGTTTATAACTTTGCAAGGCAGGGGCGTCAAACTCCCTGAGGTATTTTAGCAGGTAGGTACTGCAATACCCGCATACCCATCAGATAACACAGAGTGTCAGATACAGACTACACATCGATTACTGCCACGAGTCCTGCTCGAACTGCACCCGGTGACACGGAGCTGGGCAATTTTCGCGACTAAAACCAGTGCCGACTAGCAATAAATGAGTCCCATTTGCAATCGATTATAGGGTAGATCGTACGTAGCCCTGGCCATTACATTTCCACTGAGCATGCGTCGTGGATTTGGAGAGTAGTACCGCCTAACTCGATACACAGTCGGTTTCTAATGTTCACACTGGCCGGTGGTGGCGTTGTGGAATGGATGTGCCGTGTGATGGCGCTGGGGGTGCTCTCAAACTGGAACATGGTGCCTATAGGGGGACTCGAACCCGCGATTCTACCATTGTAAACCAAAGTTATTGTATGTACTTACTGCGCGTTATGATTTCGAATTAGTAGATACGACAAAAGCTGCAAAGAAACAGAAAAGCTTATTAGATTTAACGGCAGTCAAATAAACTTGTTCTAAAAAGACACCAAAGAGATTAATTATTCATTTAGTAACCCACTTATATTAGCATTACAAAATCAGCCTCAATCCCCTTGTCACAGAAGGAGTCCTCGGCATCTTTGTCTGCAGTGACGTCATCAATTACATATATTACGTCATAATGGCACGGATCACATTTCTGGAAGTCAGCTTTCATCGAGTACCCTTTTAGTATACTTTTACACCATGTATAAGACCAATCATTAATGATTCCTCTTGGAGAGTATTCTGCCGGCTTTAATTATTGCATGGTACCAGATTATCGCCCACAGTCACCGCCGATTTCTAATTGTTTTTCAAGACCACTTTCATCCCTGGATAAAGTTCTACATACAGCCACAGAAGAACACTTCTGCTAGTGTTTGGGGGAATTTATGTACATTTATTTATAAATAACTGAGCTTATTAAAACATACATATATATACTTATATATATCATCTAAAATTTATTTTATCCACATAGGGTAAATCCTCCCTAACCGACCCCTCCACAGAACGAACACTCCCCTATTTCGATCGCTTTATCTGGGTCGCAACAATACCATTGTAACCATATTCTAACTCCCTAAACCAACCACCTCCCTAAATGGACCACTTAAAGTCGGTCCCAAGATCGGTCGATTTGGAGAGGTTTTACTGTATTGATATATAACAAAGTTTGTGCAAATGTATACATTTCTTTGCAAGTGAATAACCCACTTCTAGTACACAACCCCGACCCATAATTCATAGCAACCGACCACTTCCATAATGACGTCATCGAGAGTCACCCCCATCAACCCCCGTGATCCCCTTCTATTGGCCGCCGACAAAGATTACCCAATAATCGCATCCTTATTTACTGGCAGCAACAAAATTATTCAAACACGCCGGCGCCGACTACCATGACGGGAAATAAAACGCTGAGTCACACACGCGCATGCGCCCGTCCGACCGCCCCTCCGTCCCGTCCCTCCGTCCACTATCTAGTTCCGGTTCCGCCTCTCGCCCGGGCGGCCGCTCCGTTCTCGCGGCCACAGCGAGACACGGCGAGACGCAACGAGACTGCGCCGGGGATGATGACACCGTATGGCGGGTTGTAAGTGGAGCGAGGCATGCGCCGAGCTGATAGGGTAATGAAGGCATTTGACTCATTGGGCCCTCATGATTTCTGACTTCTGCCCGCGGGACTCTGAGGAATCGAGCTCCCAGCCCGCGCCGACAGCGACTTTCCGCACACTACTTACTTGTGGGCCATTCAACGTTGTATTAACCTAAAGGCCCTGTCACACTACAACGTTTCCCACCAACGCGCGTCGACGTGTTGCCTTTTTGGTCGAAACGTCGGTACACGTCCGGTACGTTACCGGCGCGTTAACGGCGCGTTACGGGCGCGTTTCCGGCGCGTCGGTACATAGCAACTTGTGAATGGACCCGTCGGCGCGCGTCGGCGCGCGTCGGGACGCGTCTAGGTTTTGTGCTTGCACAAAATTTTCGACGGGCCGCAACGCGCAGCAGCGTGTTCGAGGGCGCGTTACGGACGCGTTACTAACACGTCGACACGCGTTGGCGGCGCGCCGGCGAACGCTGGCAGGACGTTGATCAACGTCGGAACGTTGGTTTTTTTTCCCCAAAATCCGAGCATTCTGTCGGCGCGTCGGGAACGTCCCATCGACGTGTTGTGGGCGCGCCATTGGCGTTGCTCCAGCGTTTCTCGGCGCGTTGGACGTGTTGCCGGCGCGCCTAGACGCGTTGGCCACACCCCCCCCAACCCACCACACAAAAACCACACCAACACGGCCGCTATTAGTATAGAGGGGGTGTAATGACGTCACAAGACAACTTTCGGTGGCCATATTGGATTACATACAGATTACATACCCAACCCCTCACTCAGTAATTCACCATTACATACTGTGCTTATTTACTGATTTGTTGGTTTATTTGTCATTGTTTTGAGCAGTTTAGCCTCAGAAGATGTTGCTAAAGTGCTGTAAGTAAACACATTGGATGTAAACTGCCCAGAACCTTCCAGAACACAAGAAAACTCTGTTTTACTGCATCTGCATGCATTCAGAACATGCCTGGGGAGGGTGCTCGTAATCCAAGATGGCTGGCCGCTGACTGCTGACTGCTGAGTGATGATGTCATGTGCACTCCCTCTAGTAGTATTAGTATTAGTATCATATGCCGGCCCCGGGGTTTTACTTTTAGTACGCTGGGTGGAACCATACACATGCCGGACCTGTCCTAGATGGGGTTACTTGTGTCCCCGGCCGATAGACCTATGTGAGCCAATATAGGCCGGTAAACATCGATCAGGTAGATCAGGTGTCATGGACGGCAACGCGGAACATCATGGTGCATCCTAGATAAAGGATTCACCCAGTACTCGCAGTACATGGGTGAATACCAACCCTATATAAAAACGGTCGAAAAAGCGGGTTAATGAAATGAGAGCCTAATTTCACAATCTAAGAAGCAACATTTATTCTTTGTAGATGTCTTCATATTTAACCGCTACTTTTGAGTTGGAAAAGATAATAAAACATATACTTTATTGCAATTTAAAAGTGAAATCGATGGCATTTTCTGGCCGCCATCTTGTCTCTTTGCATTCTCTCCCATTTCACCAAAGCTGTGCCAATATATGCAGCCATTCGATCATGGAACCACAGTTTCTACTTCATGTTGCATATTGAAGCTATTTTCACCCGTATTTAGACTACGTTGTCATTCACCCGTGTACTACAAGTACCGGGTGAATCTTTTATCTAGGCGCATTCCAGCATGCATCAGCGAGTCTCATTGAGTCTCGTCAAGCATCAGGAAGAATCATGACATGTATGGGAGAAACTCGTGGAAAACACCATTCCAAGCATATCATTATCGTATATGATGGGGACATCAGGGGGATCGGGATCCTGGACATACACTTCGGGGTTCAAACACAGCTGGTGGAATAATGAGATCAACGTGGGATGAGCACACACATGGCTGAATGAGTGGAGCAGCCATCTCCAGTTTTGACAACCCGATCAAGTCAAACCGGTGACTTACAAAATTGATATTTGTCGCTTCCTGGCTTGGCGCTCGGCACTACTTTGATTGGGTAAGCACTGGTTAGCTCAGTGTCAGGATAAGGTAACTGAGTGG
Organism: Branchipolynoe longqiensis; assembly: GCA_030323885.1. Lineage (NCBI taxonomy): Eukaryota > Metazoa > Annelida > Polychaeta > Phyllodocida > Polynoidae > Branchipolynoe > Branchipolynoe longqiensis. Next base: position 23,618,040 of record CM059201.1, on the reverse strand, counting down.
GATATCGGGTCATGGTGCTGGTGGCCTGATTTTCCAGTGGGACAGCACTATAAAGTCACCACAAGTGCGCACTGTCATAAGTCGGTACCTGTCCTGATATGACATTAGATGTTGTCAGGACGTAAAACTCCAACAACCAACCAACCAACCAAAGTTATTTAGCACGTGTTCAGCATTAAAATGGAAAATGCCTCGGGGCGGAAATTTCATTCGGCCTGAAAGCGCGCGCATCCAACCCGTCCAACGATTGGAGATTGTGGAGCAGCAGTTGTAGCGAGCGCCCACCAATGCCGGTAGCGTGCCATCATTCAGAGGCGCGCCTGTGCTTGGAGCGCGCGACTGATCCGATGTGAGGAGTGAAATTACTTAAGATGGTTAGGTGCCAGATTGGTCTCATTGCCGGGAACAATAGGGATCAGAAGTCACCATCCCCTGTGACCCGCCCGCTTTGTCCCTGGTCGGGCTGACTACTCATTGGCTGACCCGCAGTGACACTGATCCGCAGCCATAATCCCTCACGGGCCCTCCCTCTCCTCCCCTCAGGCCAAGTATACCCCCCCCCCCCCACCCACTCACCCGGGTTCTACCCCTTCTCCCTCCCGCCTCTGCCCCCGTCCCCACCCAGTCCCCACCGCGACTCTCTACCCCGTGCTGGCCCTCCCCAACCTGCCTCTCTCTGTCCCGTCACCGCCCCCCCCCCCTCCCCTTACTCCCCAACTCCTGTCAGCGCTGACAAGTTTGTTTTCTGCGCTGACTAAAAATGTCGTCTGCTCTTTCTGTCTTTGGAACATCGAGGACAACGTCGCATTTAGTGCATCTCTAGTGCGGACTATGTGTGCATATACGCAGACAGTCTACATTATTTAGGTAACAGGCATTCACTCACACACTCACACACTCACTCAGTCACTCTGTCACTCATTCACTCACCCACTCACCCATTCCCTCACTCATTCTTTCACACACTCACCCACCCATTCACTCACTCACTCATTCACTCACTCACCCACTCATTCACACACTCACCCACCCATTCACTCACTCACCCACTCACTCATTCACTCACTCACCCACTCACTCACTCATTCACTCAATAAAATAAAGTCTGACAGTCTCATAGATTCCCCATTTTCTGTTCAAAGATTTCCATCCTGGTAACTTCTTTAGAGAAGCAATTGCATACTTAACTTTTATTTCGTGGAAAATGTATTCATCAGAATACGTATGATTTCTCTTCCACAGCAGATACCCAGGTCATCTTGTCATTAGGTTAAGTACAGGTAATTTACACACAATTTTCCCAATCGAGTTGCGGGAGAGCTAAGTGAGATAAGATAAGATCAGAAAGATGGGTTAATATGGTTATCAGAGAGTGCTTATTCTATGCAATCAGAAACAATGATCTAACACAATACATAGCATATTTTCCAATACAGATCATAGCCTTCAAAGACCAGCACACTATATATCTATACTGTATATGCATTAGTTCACTAGCCCTGCTCAGACCCTGTCTGGATTAAGCGTAGCGAATCTCCATCCAACTCACCCAGCACTCCAATTCTTTATTAACCACACTCACCTCCTCACTCACCACTCAACTCCCTCACCCACTGCTCCAACCCCACTCACTAATTCACTCTCAGCCCCTCACCCACTAATCACCCACTACCCCAACCTCCCCCACTAACTCACCCTCACCCACCTCTTCACCCACTACACCAACCTCACCCATTAATTCCCCCCCCCCCCTCAGCCACCCTCACCCACTAATATATTCCCACCCCCCCACCCACTACCCAACCCCTCACTCACTAATTCACCATCACCATCTCACCCACCTTTCACCCACTACTACAACTCTCACCCACTAATTCACCCTCCCCCCTCACCCACCCTCAACCACTGATTTATCCACCCCCACCCACTCCCCCCACATCCAACCCAACTCTCATCACTAATTCACCATCACCCTCTCACCCACTACCCCAGCCTCAGTCACTAATCACCATCACCGTCTCACCCACTTTTCACCCAAATACAACTCTCACCCACTAATTCACCATCACCCTCCCACCCACCTCTCACCCACTACACCACTCCCACACTAATTCACCATCACCCTCTCACCCACCCTCACCACTACCCACCCCTCATTCACTAATTCACCATCACCCTCCCACCCACCTCTCACCCACTACACCACTCCTCATTCACTAATTCACCATCACCCTCTCACACACCTCTCACCCACTACAACCCCTCATTCACTAATTCACCATCACCCTCCCACCCACCTCTCACCACTACAACCCTCCTTCACTAATTCACAATCACCTCTCACACACCCTCACACTACACCCCCTCACTCCTAATTCACCAACACCCTCCCACCCACTACCCACCCTCAGTCACTAATTCACCATCACCCTCCCACCCACCTCTCACCCACTACACCACTCCTCATTCACTAATTCACCATCACCCTCTCACCCACTACCCCAGCCTCAGTCACTAATTCACCATCACCGTCTCACCCACTTTTCACCCACTAATACAACTCTCACCCACTAATTCACCATCACCCTCCCACCCACCTCTCACCCACTACACCACTCCTCATTCACTAATTCACCATCACCCTCTCACCCACCCCTCACCCACTACCCCACCCCTCATTCACTAATTCACCATCACCCTCCCACCCACCTCTCACCCACTACACCACTCCTCATTCACTAATTCACCATCACCCTCTCACACACCTCTCACCCACTACACCACCCCTCATTCACTAACATCCCATCAAACCCTCCCACCCACCTCTCACCCACTACCCACTCCTCATTCACTAATTCACCATCACCCTCTCACCACCTCCACCAATACACCACCCCTCACTCACTAATTCACCCACACCCCCTCACCCATACGCCCCCCTCAGTCACTAATTCACCATCACCCTGTCACCCACTTTTCACCCACTACTACAACTCTCAGTCACTAATTCACCATCACCCTCTCACCCACTACCCCAGCCTCAGTCACTAATTCACCATCACCGTCTCACCCACTTCTCACCCACTACCCAACCCCTCACTCACTAATTCACCATCACCCTCTCACCCACCTCTCACCCACTACACCACCCCTCATTCACTAATTCACCATCACCCTCTCACCCACCCCTCACCCACTACCCCACCCCTCATTCACTAATTCACCATCACCCTCTCACCCACCTCTCACCCACTACACCACCCCTCATTCACTAATTCACCATCACCCTCTCACCCACCCCTCACCCACTACACCACCCCTCACTCACTAATTCACCACCACCCTCCACCCACCTCACCCACAACACCCTCACCACTATTCACTCACCCTCACCCACCTCTCACCCACTACCCCACGCTCACCCACTACCCCACCACGCAACCTCTGAAACCCCTCACCCCACGCATACCCACCGCCCATCCTCTCCCTCCGTTCGCCTCCCCCCTCGCCCCCCTCGGCCCCCTCGCCCACCTCGCCGCTGTGTCTTACACCTAAGATAATTACGCTGCCTCTGTGTGTGCGCCATCTCGATCAATTGACGCATGAAGGGGAAGAGTGGTCACCCTGGGATGATTTGAAAAGGGGGGGGGGGCGGGATCTGAGTGGGAGCTGGTCATCCCATTAACACACCTAATTATGGAGCGTAGCTATGACGTCATACCAATGTCGCCACCTCAGCGCTACCTATCCCATCTTTGTAGCACTGTGTAATGATGATACTGTACATAGAAGAGCCAGTTCAATATCATTATTATCACTCTCAGTGCTAGTTTCATCCGGTGGTTTTGAGTTTCAATAATTTTCTGAGATAAATATATTAGGTTCATGGATATAATGTACCTTACATTAGCTTGAAGTAACCTTGCTTTAAGGTGGCTTACTATAGAACCTCTCTAACCGACCAGCTCCACAGATCGACACCTCTCCTATATCGATCGTTTTATTTGGGTCCCAACAACACCATTGTAACTATATTCTAAATCCCTAATCCGACCACCTCTATAAATGGACCACTTAAAGTCGGTCCCAAGGTCGGTCGATTTAGAGAGGTTTTACTGTATTTGAATTTTAAACATGCAAAATTAATTTTCGCGTGCTTCTCAAACCTCTGGCACCATATGTTTCAGGATCAATTAATGCTGAAGAGTCCGATGGAGTATCAACTTTTCAAAACCAAAAGAATTATCTATAGTCCCGGTACAAAAACACACACACAAACCGACATCTCCAATCGTCTTTTTCAAATTGCCAAATACCGGATTTCATGAAACAACTACTGTACCACGAGTATATTGATGAGAGTTTTCCCCATAATAAAAATTTGGTTGGGTTATTTTCCTGCCCCTCCCCATCTAATTTTTGTTCATAAACGGTTACCATAGGAACTGGGACTGCCGTCAATTGTGACCCCATTTCTGAGATCAGGTGTTTTGTTTCGAGAGGAATAATTAATAATTAATAAGATGCTGAACCTGTAATTGGATACACGCTACAAATTGAGCTGACTAGATCTGCAGGAGATTGTCATTATAATACATCTCTGAGATACGGTGTTTTTGTACAGATTGCACTGTTAATACAGATGGTGTGTTTTTTACCCAGTATGAATAACCTCGTCAGATTCACTTTTATTTTATTTGTTGATAGAACTTTAGGTTACCAAATTACGATTGGCATAGTAGCAAGGATGACACTCCCCCTAGGGGGTGATATATCTGCAGGTATAGCCAATTAATCTTCACTACCAGTAGTATAATCAGCATACAGACAATATATTTTATTGGAAGAATTTGCTACTAAGGCTAGGAACAATTACTCAGATTGCTCTCCCATCCTCTCGATTCACTTTACCTCTCTACCCAAAAAAGTAAAGTCGTCAGTGCACGTTTATTATTAGGTATCCATGGAAACTCCACAAACTCTAACATTTCTCAGTGTCTGAATAATATGACTGAGTGGGATAACGAGAAGATGCTTTCAGCTGTTAATAGTATTATGTATCCCAATGGAACAACACTATAAAGCTGTCATGAGTGTGCGCGGTCTCAAGTGGATTACTGGTGGGGAGGAGGTCCTGATCGAACCTCAAATGTTGCTAGAACGTAAAACACCGATCAGTCACTCAAACAAGTCTCTGATGTGACACCAACCTCACTTGCGAACATCAACAATACATCAAGCAATTCTCGATCAGTGTGCTTCAAGACAGATTGTCGTGTAGGGGAGTGGGTAGAAAGTAAGGACGCTTATAAAGAAGACAAAGTTAATATAATGCCAAGCAACGTTCTAGGATGCACCTGGCGAATCTTTTCGGTATCGTAGTTTTAGATTTAAGGTCATATCAACTCTTTCTACATTATAGGTCATATCAGGGCGGGCACAAGCTTGCTTGTTTGTTTGTTTGTTTGTTTGTTTGTTTAACGACCCCCCCCCCCCCCCAGCACAAAAATAGAAAGAGGCTATTGGGGGGTGCACCGGCTTGCGACTGTGAAAACTTATAGTGACTTTATAGTGCTGCCACACATACTCGAATATCATGCCGTCAGAACTATGACCCAATATCCCGCTCAGGCACATTATCCTGACACTGGGCCAACCAATCATGGCCTTATCCTGCATTGCCCTATGTACAGTATAACCCCGTTAAAACAAGCTCAGTTAAATCAAACGATCGGTTAATCCAAACTTTTTTCAGTGGCCTGGCAAAATACTACAATTTATCATCTGCAAAATTCGATTAAACAAAAGTCGGTTAATGCAAATTATCGGTTAATCCAAACAAAATGTTCGGACCTCGGGCCACTTCCGGTACGGTTAAACCAAACTTTCATGTGCATAACAATAAGGTCATCTGAGACCCCGCCAACCTTTTTATATGATAAATGGTAGTATTTTGAAGGGACCCTAACAATTTGTTTTGATTAACCGATCGTTTGGTTTCACTGAGCTTGGTTTAACTGGGTTATACAGTATATTTCCATAAAAAACAATAATCAAAGTGTCCACATACATATTACATGTGCAATACATGCTTACTCAAAGTCAAAGTCTAAGCCAAAGCTCGGTTAAACCAACGATCGGTTAATCCAAACAAATTCGTGTGGATTATGACCAATACTGCACAGCGTCGAAAAGTAGTACCCTACTTATATTTTAAATGGCTAACTTTTGAGATATTTGAAGTGTAAACATGTCAAATTGTTTTTGGCAAGAACACCAAAACTCTGATACCATAGGCTTCTGCAGTAACCAATTCTATTCAATTGACTCAGTGTTCCCTTCTATGTGGTATTACAATGCTTAATAAGTGCATGAATATATAAGTTAGATAGGTAGAATCAAATCTTAAGTCCCTGTCACACCTCGCCGGATTTAGGAAACGGAAAGAAACCGAACAAAGTCTGTTGATATCCGGCAAAGTCTGGTTTGTGTCCATTGCATATCCATTGAATATCTGTTGATATCTGTTGATATCCGACCCGATCCGTTACAAGTTTTGAACATGCACAAAACTTGCAACGGATGCCGCCGGGTTGACATCTACAGTTCTTGTCAGGTTTGAGTCCGTTTAGTCCGCTTACCATCTCTTGGCTATCCGTTCATGTCCGTTTCATGTTCTTTTAATGTCCATTTGTCCAGCAGCCTTTGCCCCGATATCGCAACATTTTGACACATTTTAATACATTTTGATATTTATCACCCCCAAACACCACCGGACTAGACAATTCTGTCCATTGCTCAATCCGGTGAGGTGTGACAGGGGCTTAAATAATTGCTTTGGTTTTGAAAATGTTATACTTCATCGGACTATGCAGCTTTAACCGTTATGAGCAGAATAAATAAACGATCACTAAAATAAAAAGCTGCACACCTAGTGACTGTTGAATCAGATTGCCCTATCTAGAATATAGCTATACCTGTAATGATGCCCCCCAGCTTCACCGTCCTCCTGGTGACCACACCTTGCTGATTACCTGGCTCTGCCGTATTACCTGGACCAATTGCTCCTGTAACCACCCCCAATTCTCCACCGACATTATCCTGTCGTACTAATCACCCGTCTTCCATGTTACCAAGGAAACACTGACACATGTTTAATAAGCCTATTCTGCGGCATTCAAAATCGCATGATTTGAATGATACAATTATGGTAATATACATAAGTATGTAAGGGATAAACTGACCATTCCAATGATGCTTTGAGAATACACAATCTTACCTTGGCGTACGCTCACTTTTCTGGGCTGACTGGTACTTAGTAAAACCAGGCCCAAGAGTAATTCCGTCCCACCCCGCCGTGATCACCCTGATCACATTACCATGACAACCAAAGGAATGTGGCGGTCGGATCATCAGTCCCACATCCATTGCCTGGAGGCCAAACAACCGCCAACGAAATTACCGAAAATTGACATTTGCCAACATGATGTGTTTGTTTGTGTCTGTGCCTAGAGCAACAATGTAATACTAATGCACTATTTCCGGACAGTTGGACATAAGAGAAGTAGAGCAAAAGAACGCGCGTGGATTCGGGAACCAGCGCAAGGCAATGATGCATTTTCTGAAAAGGTCAGTTTGGAGTGGATGTGTGTGTGTTGGGGGCGGGGGGGGGCATGTTAGTAAACCGGCCTCCGTCCGAGATGTGGCCGGGCACAAAGCGTCACGGAAAGTCTCGTCCTTTGTCCACGTGACTCTCGTGGACTCTCAGCAAACCACGCGAGAAATTAGCACAATAAGTGGGCCCCGGTCGACTCAAGTCGGCTATGACTGGACATTTTAGCGGCCTTCCATGGGGCGGGCTCTTTCTCCCTTTGCGGGTAGGTGTGTGTGTTGGGGAGATAGGGGGGGGGGAGGGAGGAGGGAGGAGGGCGCGCTTTTACAACCCTGGGAACGAAAAACAAAGAGCGTCCTAGAACATCGGGGCTCGCCGCTAAGAGTAGCAGAAGGACAGCTTACTCTCAATGAGCGTCTGAATAGATTCCTTTTCAAGATGGTGGTCCCTCTAACAAATACGTGCTGGATGTATTAAGTCGTGTGGTTGGTTGATTTATTGATTGGTGGTTGCTTAACGCCGTGTCGGCAGCATAGGCCATATTCACGGCGAGAAATGTTTGTTTTTTGTTTTGTGGTTGGTTGTGCATTTTTTTTAATTGCATGTGGATGTCAAATGAAGAGGTGAACTTACACGAGCTTACGCGAGCATCCGTAGCTAAGCATTACATAAAGCATCGGGGTATCGACCACAATCATTTGACACATGGCATCGTACAGAGGGCGCTGCGACACAATTCCCGGTGATTTATGTAAGTCTGCATAGCAGTTGATTTAGTGAGGTACTCGATATACAAACACAAGTAGATATTTGTTATTTAATTGTAATTTGTTTAATTAAAAAAGAATTGGTACATTAGTTGATTAGGCTGGTAATATTTCAGTCTTGGACAAAGAGTCTTCGTCATTCCACTGCTCCATTCCCTATTCTATTCAAGCTATATGTAGCGACAAGCATACATTTGTATGTCATTGGTTTGTCTCGAGCAGGATTCGAACACTCGGGTTTGAATCCCACGACCTACCAAATCTACCAGCCATTATAGATACTGGGTGAATACTTGAAGTTTAGGCTTTAAATGAAACCCTATGTACACATTCCTATTTTAGACTATATATATATATGCAAATAGTATATCAGCCTTTCTGAAAAGGTGATAATTAATATTGGTTTTGTCTGGTGTAACGATTAACACAAAACAGCACAGAAACAGTTACACTGAAAACACAAGGACATTTGCTTCAAATCAATATGTTTTCTATTGGGATTATGAAACACCATGTACAAAACAAATCAGTTTATCCTGAGGAAATGCATCAGCAGATAGTATGTTGATCATTACAATGGACAAAGTTTTGTCCCATATTACTTATCACCTTTTGAGACAGGCTCATATACAGTGAAACCTATCTAAATCGACAGACCGTGGGACCGACTTTAAGTGGTCCATTTAGGGAGGTGGTCGCTTTAAGGAGTTAGAATATGCTTACAAAGGTATTGTTGGGTGCCAAAATAAAGCGATCGATATAGGGGAGTGGTCGATCTGTGGAGTTGGTCGGTTAGAGAGGGTTTACTGTATACCTTAAGGTTCTCCACATTGCTTCGATTAGGATATCCAATTTAGCTTTCATTGGTTACGAGAAGTAGAACGAAAATCGATACGCAGAAACTAAAGCTAAGATTCCTTATACGTGGTGTGTGGCATGTGAATGCGAATGCGACAAAAAATCGAAAAGCATGTAAATGAATAGTGGTGCTTCCATACGTCCGAATGCGAATACGAACATGAATGGGAATGCGAATGCAGCAAATGGATTGACCCATGGACCGATCGGTGCGAATGCCAATGTGAATACTGCTGCGTTTGGCATAGAAAACAAAAGTAACTTTGATCTTCCTTCACAAATTTGGAGGAAAAACCCCCCAAAATGTCATGGGTAACCTTTTTGGTGTTTTTTTTTGCTTAACCATATCCCAGCACAAAAAGTAAACATTGCCTATTGGGGGTTGGCATATATGCTGTATATCTATTCCGCATATATCACATTCGCATTCCGCATGTCGCATACCGCGAAAAAGGAATCTTAGCTTTAAGGGCGCATTCCATATACGCGTAATGCGTAATGCGTTATGCGTTACGCGTTATGCGTTATGCGAATGCCAGCATTCCATATCCGCGTAATGCATAATGCGTTATGTGGCGCACGACTGGCTATATTTAAAAAATAAAAATAAACAATTATTCTCCATACCGCTCTGTATGTGACCAAATATTGCATGTATATCTATGTAACTTTTTGTATGTCACATGGGGGTTCCACCTTTATTATAACCAAATTATAGATAAGTATTCATATTTCTGTGCATATGGTAGCATTTTTAGCTTTCCCCTAACCCTATGTCTCCCTGGTGCCCAGCTCACCATGTGTTTCCAATTAGCACCCCTCTGTGAGGCTGTTCCGTAATGCTCAGTCGCCTCTCCTGTGTTAAACTAATGGAGACATCAGACTCAGGTTTCTATTCACATCCAGCTTGACGCATAACGCATTACGTACCGATCGCTACAGGGACCGATCGGGATAATGAATTTCTGATGCATTCGCATTCGCATTACGCATTACGCGTGTATGGAATGTAGCTCATAGGTTTCAAGGCGTTTCGATTTTTTGTCGCATTCGCATTCGCATTCGCATTACGCATTACGCGTATATGGAATGCGCCCTTTAGGCTGGGGGCGGGGGGGAAATCACGTTTCCGTATATTAAGGGCGGCTTATCCAGATATAATGATATTTGATGACAGCATATAACTCAGAAATAGAAAAAAAGCTGAAACTACAAACCATCACGGGTCAATACCAAGTTGGATGTCTTCACCACGGCCAGCTATAGACTACATCACGGTTCCAGCGGTGCGGTGCATTGTGGGATGCATCAGAGCAAAACAAAGCTGCGAGAAGCACATGACACATGCTAATACACTGGGTGCAGCTATGAAATGTGATAGTTTCAGCTCATCTCAGCTCTTGTTTGAAACATAGAATACCAAGTAAAAGAATATATATAATAAATTAAGATATTAATCTTTTATCCAGCATTGCATTTACATCAATATAATCAGCGCATCTTATGCCATGTGCATTTAGATTTAGACAAATCTAGGAACTCAGACTAGTGTTAGAGCCATAGCCAGAGTCAGTTTTATTTATTTTATTCATGTTTTTATTTATATTCTATGGTTAATGACATATGTAGAACTAGAAAATGAGTAGGGTTAATCAGATATTGGTTATATATTTCTTTGAAACAAGTATTTGTTGACACATTTGACATTTTAATATTTAGAACAAGAATTATTTCTGACTAATCAATAGTGATGTAAACATCAGCCTGTAAAGTGACTGAAATTGTATGTCTCTTAGCTCAAAATGCTTAATTATGGAGAGTTGTATCTTAAACATATTAATTATATTATTATATTGCATCCTTCCCTCCATGTTTGTGCCAAATTGTTATGTATTTCAATTTATTTTGAATAAAATGCCAGTTTTGCCCTATGCGTATCGGCAAACTGAATGGCCGTTCGCCTTTGCTTTGCTCCCGGCCCCGTTTTCAGCGCATGCACAGTCGGAACCGTGATGTAGTCTATTGTGTCCAGTACCAACACAGCTGCTACAGTGTTAATGCGCATGCCCTCTGACCTCGCCATTCCTTCCCTTTCCCGCCTGTTCCCACAGCGTCTCCGCCTGAGTATGACAGCAGTCAAGCCCTCTTAACTGTCAGATCACCTACTGAACACCCCCTTTCCCCACTTCTGAACTGATCTCTTCTTTTCTAATTTAAATTTATTTATAAATAGCTCGCTTCCTGTTGTCTGTTTGTTATTTGTTGGGGTTTTACGTCCGAGCAACATCTAAGGTCATATCACTATCATTTCGCTTCCAAGTTCCAGTGATGTATTCACAAAAGCTATTTCAAGTCACGTGATAGTGCCCTCACATCAAACTCACTGTGGTAACGGAAAGAGGAAGAGTGAGCTAGGGAGTGGTTGGTGTTTAACGTCCTTGCAACATCCTAAGTTATATGAAGACAACTACCGACTTGTAACAGTGTGCACTCCTCGAATGTAAATTATATGTTTTTAAGAGAATATTTCAAAACCTATTGTACATACTGCCACAGTAGATCCAGTTAATAGTGCAAGGGGTACTAATGCTGTGATGTAAAGTTGTTAATTTAAGTTTTCAGTTTTTGCCATATTTATTTTAGATAAATATATTAGGTTGATTGTTGTAATCTACTCTATTTAAAGTTGCATAGTCCGATGGTTTTGAATTTCTGTATTTTTTCTGAGATAAATATATTAGATCGATCACTAGTGTAGTAGTCTGAACATGAGCTCTACTATCACGCGGTAGCAGCGGAGACTACGACGCCACCAGCGCAGTACCACTACACTGCGCTAGGTGGCGGCACGGGTCACCACCGGTCAGACCCCAACTGGGCTGACCTCTACTGCGTGTGGTTGACCCACCCCCACACACACACCTATAGAGTCGATGTGGGATCTGGCGAGTCAGGGGGCGGGTCAGACAACTACTGACGCCGCGGAGAGCAGAGGGTTCAATAAACCAGGTGAAGCGTACACTGAATTGAATCTTGGTGTTCTTTCGTGTGAGAAAGGGTGAGTCGGAGGGCCGTGGGCCATTACATTGGTGCCGTGAGCCAGCTTGACTTCTGCGTAAGGGGGTGAGTATTGGACCTGGGCCATGGACTCCGCAGGTAGGTTCTCTTCGTAATTTGTAGTTATGGAGGGAGCGACGGCCGGTCAACTGCGTAGTGGGCGCCAGTACCAAAATGATGGTACAGGGAGCCCCGGCGCAGTTGGGTCGCCGGTGGGCGTGGACGCTTCTGCGGTGAGTACACCGCACCACGCTCACAGTTCACCTGATAGGGATGTTGATGTTTGTACGTTCATTCCTAATACAGGTGCCGGCGTTGTAGGGGACCGCCGCCGTGTGTCAGTGAGTGGGGGGGGGTGTAGCCACTCCCGCGCCGTTGCCGGTGGTGTCGCCTAGAAGTGCTGAGGGTGCTGATAGCTATTGGTCGCAGTTAGCCCGACTGAGTGGCAGTCAGCCACCCGGTATTGCACCGTTGTCTACATCGGGGGCGGTACAGGGTAGTGGGCGTGACGTGCGGTTGGGCGCTCGTTCTGATAGTGGTGGCGCGGCGTTGAAAAATGTCGCGCCATCAATAGCAGTGCAAGATGTTCTCTCAGTTGATAGAAATACTGGGGAGGGCATTACGGGGAGTGCGATGAAGGTGGGCTTCGCTCTTGATGATATGCAGTCTCTGTCGATCAGTAGTGATTCGGGGTCGAGTGTACGTGAGGATAGCAGTTCAATCGCGTGTCGTGAGGGCTTAGGTCTGGCTGGGCGCGGGGGTTCTGTGGGAGGCATACCGCTGGAGTATTCGCCGTGGGGGAGTTCAGCTGTCCGTTCTGTGGGGACGGGAGCTGGGCGTGCAGGTCCCCGAGTTCCCGATGATAGGGAGAGTTCCCCGGCTTTGGAGACACGGTTCGTAGCCGATGACTCGTTGACGTTCGCGTTGGAGCATGATTTGGTTATGAGTCGTACGTTTTCTGGGTCGCAGTCGGAGGTGGAGCGTCAAGAGGGGATGCGGATCCGCCGACTGCGAGCTTGGAAGCGGGTCCAGTTTGACCGGATGGCGGAGGAGAGGCGGTCGTTGGATGAGTTGAGGGTCTCCAATGCTGCCGCCTTCGCGCGCGAATTAGCAGAGCTAAGCGCGGCGCGTCGTGTGTCCGCAGAAGAGGCAAGGTCTAATCGATTGTTGGTGGGCGAGCAGCAGGCTGCGTTCACTAAACAGACGGAGGACTTGTCTATGCGGGAGGCACTTAATAATCACTTACAGGATGAGAATCAGAGATGTGAACGGTTGCTAGCTGCCGAGAGGTGTAGCATTAATTCTGCTCTGAGGGTTCTTGTAAGTGAAAAGCTTCTCTACCACATAGCGAAACAGGCGAAACCGCGTTAATTCGAAGGTTAGATTACCTTTTGTTCTAACATATACAACCGCTTTAATCACCATACCCCTCACTACACTATACATCTACCTTAAATTTTATCTTCTAAATTCTCAACTTTTTTGTTTTTTTTTCTTATTTTTAACTTTCTTCTACTTTCCTACTTACATCCTTTTTTTTAAATCTTCCAATTTCTTAAAATAAATTCACCAAACCACAAACCAAACAAAAAACCCAACAACCCCCCCCCCCCCCCCCCAAAACAACAATATATATAACCCCACCCGTGGGTAATACCCATGAAGAGGTACGGAGGGAGAGATTCCCGACCCGGTAGGTAACATGGGGGAACAACACACAAGTGACGCAGTTCCGATTGTGTCATTGCCTGGACTGCCAGTAGGTCGCCAGTACTCAGTGGAAGAGATGCGGTTGTTCCGTAATCATCCTGCAATAATGGATGTGATTCGGGAGCCTGCTTCGATTGGGGGTGGGGCCGGTTGGGAGTCGTGTAATCGGGATACGTTGGAACTTGATGAGAATGTTCTGAGGTATCCCGTGGCAGGTTCTACACGTATTCCAACGCTGCGTCCTAAGCCATTTACAGGTATTAAGCAGGAATGGAATATCTGGTGGCGGGACTTTACGTTGGATATGCGGTCAAATATGTGGGATGAGAGGGTAGCTCTCATTCAAATGTTGCCTCTGTTAAGGGGGGGGCTGGCACAGGACTGCATGGACGGTGTATGTGCGTGTTAGTGCATTGCCTGTAGTATGTATTGTAAGCATTACAAGACTTACAATTCCAGGGGGACGAGTGTAGTGGTCTGCACTGACCTCTCAGGCAAGTAACCACATAGACAGGTAGGCGTGGGGAGTGTATTGATATCAGGGAGCCTAGGTGGTGTAATAGTTAGCACACTGGCCCGGAATGCAAAGAGATGTGGGTTCGAGTCCCGCTCTAGGCGCAATATTTCCCATTTTCATCACCCCCATGACACTGGTTGCCGTGACCATGATCCTGTACAAGCTATGCGCTGTACGGTTGTTGAACCTACCCTGTGTATGCATGTGTCAGTGCATTGCCTGTATGTATGTAATTGTAAGCATTAAAATACTTACAATTCCAGGGGGACGAGTGTAGTAGTCTGCACTGACCTTTCAGGCAAGTAACCACATAGACAGGTAGGCGTGGGTAGTATGGTGATATCAGGGAGCCTAGGTGTGTAATGGTTAGCACACTGGCCCGGAATGCAAAGAGATGTGGGTTTGAGTCCCGCTCTAGGCGCAATATTTCCCATTTTCATCACCCCCACGACACTGGTTGCAGTGATCAGGATCCTGTACAAGCTTTGCGCTGTATGGTTGTTGAACCTACCCTGTGTATGTATGTGTTAGTGCATTGCCTGTATGTATGTAATTGTAAGCATTACAAGACTTACAATTCCAGGGGGACGAGTGTAGTGGTCTGCACTGACCTCTCAGGCCAGTAACCACATAGACAGGTAGGCGTGGGGAGTGGTTGATATCAGGGAGCCTAGGTGGTGTAATGGTTAGCACACTGGCCCGGAATGCAAAGAGATGTGGGTTCGAGTCCCGCTCTAGGCACAATATTTCCCATTTTCATCACCCCCACGACACTAGTATCTACTTTACATTAATTCAAAGTTACTTTTATTTTAAATGGTAAACTTTTGAGATATTTTGAGTGAAAACATGGAGAATTAGTTTTGACAAGCTTGCCAAAACTCTGACACCATAGACTTCTGCAGTAACAGGTTCTGTTAAATTGACTCAGTATTGCCTTCTACGCAGAAACAAATGCTTAATAAGTGCATCAGTATCTAACTGAGATATGTCAAATCAAATCTAGATAATTGGTTTGGTTTTGAAAATTTGATATTTCATCGGACTATGCAGCTTTAATTTGAAGTAATTAAACAATTTCAATGGGTAATTCTTTAGATTTTTCGACATGCACAATTACTTTTAGTGTGCACACTAAAATACAGGACATAAGCTTTGTTGCCCCAATAGTTTACCATCGCGTTGTAACAGACAACACTGGAAGTTGCATACCTAGGATAAAATCTAAGTGAGTGCTTTGGTTTTGACAATTTCATACTTTCATCGGATTGTGCCGCTTTAACTGGATACCTCAGGCCCCAACAATTTCTGGCTACAGTCGACCCCCTGCCCCAGCTCCGCCCCTAGACACCCCCCCCCTCCTGCCTCCGCCTCAGCACCCTCCTCCCAGCCTCCGTCCCCCAAGCCCCGCCCCTCCCCGCCCCCTCCGCCTCAAGCTCCAACCCCCAACTCCACACCAGCAACCCTTAACCCGGGACTAACCGGCCCCGACACTACAATAACCCGACATCTGTATCCGCGCCCCAAACTGGCCTCTGGGACACCGTGCCACGTGATCACCCACCATCACCCACTGCATCATGGGAAGGATCAATCGCACCGAATGACCCTTCGGGGACCACTCCAACCCCCCAGCCCCCCTCAACAGCCCCCCCCCCCAAACCCAAATCCACACACAAACACCTCCCCCGCCCTTCGCCCGCAACCGCTACCAGCCCCTTGTGGGGCCGGAAGGAGCGATCCACAACGCTTCCGGTTGGACCGGTACCGGAAGTTCTCCTCGGCTGCGCACACTTGGCTGCGCAGTGGCGCGTGGCAGTAGTGGTCCTAATAGTGCCATGAGCGTGGTGACGACGCGATTATTATTATGGGATGTAGCCAGATGTCGCCGGGTGGCTGTGGTGAAGAGGGCATGGATTCAGCGGAGGTTTTGTTAACTGAGGCCTGAAGCAGACAAAGCCGTGCGCAAACAGCACCGCGTGGCGAAGACCAGGAGAGCTCGATGTCTGCAGGCAGTTGTTCGGTTTGTTTATGGACAATTACTAGGAGCTAAGTGGTGATATTAATGTTTCCAATTAATGAACCACTCCCTTAACAAATAAGAACTAAGAATCTATCCGAAGCTAGCTCCCTCTCCTTATATATATACATATTATATTGGTATATATATATATACATTTATATATATATACCGTATATGTGCCAATAGAAGCACACTACCCAATAGAAGCACACACCCCCCTTTTTCAAGATTGAAAGCATGCACAAATTTACGATCATATTCAGACTGAATGCACATGAAGTAAGACAATCCCACTTTATTTCAGAGGCACAACAAAAACAAATAAAAATTTACCATCATATTCAGACTGAATGCACATAAAATAAGACAATCGCATTTTATTTCAGAGGCACGATAAAAACAAATCCATGAAATTCTTTAACTTTGAATAGACACGCATCCATGTGTCTGCACTCGCGCAGTGCGCGCCTATTGGGACATATACGGTATAGAAATTTAGACATAGATAAACATCTGTCTACATATATATATAGAGAGATAGACCATACATATTAAAATGGTAAACATAATCTTGGAATTAACTTTGTTAGTTTTCATTTTGTTAAACAGTTTATTTTAAGCGCACACGCCTGTCAAACTAGCCAGCGGTACAGAGGGGAAAGGAAAACAAGACAAAAAAAACCCGCTACAATATTTTACCAAATTCAGGGATGAAATTGGTCCCTGTTAAGAAAAAAAAGGAGCACAAATCAATGGTGAGATTATCGATAAATAATATTGTTCCAATAATAGTATGTTTATCCAGTAATTGTTCCCTTATATTCTTTAATCACAACAATTCATCAACAAAGCTTTAAAGGTGATGCTTAAAAGCGATCGATATAGGTGATGACGGAGAAAAACAGAAGGGAAATCAACAGCGATGGGGCGATAATTCGGTTAGCAAGGACAGTGGATAGTCCGCACTGACTGGTTAGTAGAATGGAGCAACGATAGTGCTTGGAGAGCACTGGATGAAACTTGATTTCCTACATTTTCCTGCGATTTCCTAAATATGGGAGAATGTTTGCGTTTTCGTTGAAATTCATATCCATTTAGGATGAGGGAAGATCAACACAAACCTCAGGCACAGTTAAGTGCTTCAAGTATATCCAGAATCTTGTGTTAATATTAGGTAATAGATGGAGAAAAGGGTAGATTAAAATTGCTTGTTTATTTGGGTTTTACGTCCAAGATATTTTAGAAACAACAAAATCGCAGATTTACACAAAATTGGGGAAATCTGTAAAATCGCGGATATCTGTCATCCCTGCTAAATGATATAAGGTCATCACAAATAGGAAAATATGACCAGTTCAAAACCTGATATCAACATCTGTAAACAATAATATTCATGTTGGTGCCACTTCTGCTTCCATGATAGGGGTTCCGACAATCACAAACATCGCCTGAGATAGGGACTTACAATTTGGTTGGTCAGTGTGGGCTGCGATGTCATTTTACATATACAGTATAACCTCTCTAAATCGACCGACCTTAGGACCGAATTTAAGTGATCCATATGGCGAGGTGGTCGGTTTAGGGAGTTACGGCTTATGGAATATAGTTACAATGGTATTATTGGGACCTAAATACAGCCATCGATGTAGTGGAGTGGTCGATCTGTGGAGGTGGTCGGTTAGGGAGGTTTTACCGTACATCACACCCACAAATACAGACTACATATAAAGTGGAATATATAGATTTTAAACAGATTTTTTTGTTTGTTTGGTACATTAGTTGTTTAAGCAGGGGAAATTTCAGTCGCAGACAACTGGTCTTCCTCATTCCACTGCTCCTTGCCCTATCCTAGTAGTGCACATAATCCTGCTTTTATTATCCAAACCTATAGAGTGATTGCGGAGAAACTATTAATTATCTGAAGCTACACAGTTTCATGACCATAATTGCTACGTCACATTGTCACTAAAATAATCCAATCTATTCAAACTGAATGTGAAAAAAGACAACAACCTACACACTGAAACCACATCTCGGTAGTTCCACACATGTGATGCGGAAATTAACGAAAACAGTACCCTCCATACACAGGCAGCTTCTAAGTTCTATGTCAGAACATTGCATTTGGAACCAGGGAGAAAACATCGGGATGGAGAGTGATCCAGGGAGAGAGAGAGAGAAGGTGGGGGGGGGGGGGGGGGCCTCTGGAGACTGCCACTAACGCATGGCTGACTCCAAAGGGACTCCACTGAATTAGTTGTGGCTAATTTAAAATGTTTCAAACCAATAAAGCATATTTTAGTAGGCCAGCTGATGACACGATGTACTGTTGCCATGCATACACACATTAGGTTGGGGTTAGATTATGCAAACTCGGATGAACAGGTACATTGTGGGGTGGGTGGTGCAAAAACATGGGCAACTGAGTGCAAATAAACAGCAGAGCTCAATTGCCATAGCAACCGGAATTATGACCGTCTGCTGGTATTGGATACAGGTGGCACCCCCCCTTGATAACAGCAAGCAGACGACATTCATTTGCAGTAAAAAAAAAAAAACATTGGGGACAATAGATCCATGTCAGTGGCAAAGTTTTGTAGTGAGAGTTGGGAGACCGTTGGAGTCGGTTCCCGGGAGGGGGGAAGCAGAGAGTGCCTGGTTACAGTGGGGCCTGCAGAGAATAAGGGGTGTCGGGAAGCGAGATATTCACAGAAGGAGCACCAAAAACATTAGCGACTATTCTTAATTTATATTCACATAATAAATTATATAGCACATATAAGTGTATTCAGAGCAGACGACATTCACTGATAACCGACGACAGTGTTCCATTCTCAAAAGCCTATGTATATTTCCTCATGTAAATTCGGAGCTATGTAAAGTGTAAGCATTATAGGCATATTATTAATTTTCCTGTAATACATTGTTGGTATGTTTTCTGTGACGAGCCAGAGTGCATGACATCACATGTATGACGTCACCGTATTCATGTCTCAATACTACAAACTGGTCATGAGTATGCACTATAACACATTTATACATCATATCCTGATGACTGCAGCTGTTGCTAGGTTGCCAAACCCCAATCATTGACTAATCATCTAAGAAGATCGGGGGAAGGCTGGCTATTTAGTACATGATTAACATGTAATGCTGGTTTTTCACCATTTTGGGGATATACAATGTACGCCGAAAGAGTGTCTTCTATTGAATAAAATTGTTCTGCTTGTTAAAAAAAGTGCCTGACAGGCATTATTTTAATCAGTAGTTCAGCAAACAAACAAATAAAAGTAGGCGAAGGAGAAATCAAACTTAGAACCTGTGAAGATTAAAACGGTATATTCTGATGAAAGCATCACATTTTTAGGTTTTTTGTTTTTTTTAATAATGGAAAAGTAGGAGGATGAGAAATTAAACCCAGAACCAGCGAAGATTAAAGCAGTAAATAGTCTGATGAAAGCGTCCCATTAAAAAAAACCGAAACACATACCCAGATTTGATCCTGCATATTTAATTTAGATACTGGCGCACCCCATTAAATGCTACATAGAAGGAATATTAAGCTCTTAATAGAACCTCTCACTATTAAAGCCTGAATGATGTCCAGCATGTCAGTGTCCACCCGAAGCTTGAGTTGCACGATCCCCCTTTAAGGGGCTGTCACACTACGACCTATGGCATTATCGCATGCCGACGTATGCGCTTTTCGACCAACAGGTCAGCATAGGCCGTTATAGGTTCCGCATAGGTTGGGCATACGTCGTATACACTTTTCATAGGTCAGCATAGGTCGAGCCACCAACAAATTTTTGTGCATGTTCAAAATTTTAAACCTATGCCGGGTGTGGCTCATATGTTTCTCATATGCTGGACGTACACTGGATGTATGCCGGCATAGGTTACACATAAGTTAGGGGTAGGTCGGCATAGGTTAGCCATACGTTGAACCTGCATCCTCCGCGTATCTCTGGCATATATAGCATATGCCTAGCTTACGTCTAACATGGCTCTAGCATGTGCTGGTGTACCCCTAGCGTATTACGAGCGTATGGCGAGCGTATGTATGCCCAGCATGTTGGCTCTCTATCACACTACGACATATGGCCTTAGCGTATGCCAACCTATGCAAATTTGACCAACACGTCAGCATACGGCATCATAGGTTATGCATAGGTTGGGCATAGGTCGAGTACGCTCAGCATAGGTCGGCGTAGGTCGGCATATCTGACCTATTTTTATTTTCAAATTATTTCGACACATTACGCACACGCCACCGCCATACATCGTAGTGTGACAGGGCTTTAGATATCTCCACAAAGATAACCATTTAAAATAAAACATACTTCAAACGAAAGTAAAGTAGATCATAATATTCAACCTAATATAATCATCTAACCTAATATTCAACCTAATATAATATTCAACCTAATATAATCATCTAAAAATTTATCAAACATAAGTCAGAAACTCAAAAGTATCGGATTATACAGCTTTGAGTTCTGACATTGAAGATTGCAGATTGCAGATTGAAGATACGATGGCAATGATACCCTGGGAAGAAATTAGAACAAATTAGAACAAATGAAGGGAACAGGTTCCAGGTCATGCACCCGTGGTACAAATGGGGTCAATTTGCATTGGCGTTAGCACTTGTCCTATTGTATGAATAATGGCCGGTACACACCTACCGTTTACGATCGTTTTTCCACACCCACCTACCGTATACGATCTAAAACTGCCCAAAAGTCATGAGGTGTGCACTCCCCTAGCACACCTACCGATTGCGATTCGCGACTTTTTAGGGCTAAAACGGTAGGTGTGCGCTAGGCTTACGATTACGATTCGCGATTCGAAAAATGAATCGGCCCGTTTTCAGTTTTAAGCGGATCGGGAGTTTTAGTGCGCGAATCGTAAACGGTAGGTGTGTACCGGCCATTAGCCACCCGATAAGACAGGTCTGCGATGGCGAGGCACGACCGTTATCGGGGGTTGTCATCGCTTATCGTGTCCGTCGGGGTGTGTTATCGGGCCGACACCTCGTATCGGGCGGGCCGGGACGTGCGGACAGACGGGCGAGCCGCGCTCACATTAACCCGACCCGACTGAGAGATCTGCACTCAACGATTCACCGACGTAACTGAGTCATTGATGCCAGACACCGCCTGCCTGGTCCAATGAAAACATCAACTTTTCAAACACCAAAACAATTATCTAGATTTGGTTGTATATATCTAAGCTAGAATAGATACTGGTGCACTTATTAAACATTTGTCACCACACAGAAGGGAATGCTGAGGTAATTTAATTAAAAAAATCTGCATGCAGATGCAGTAAAACAGAGTTTTCTTGTGTTCTGGGAGGTTCTGGGCAGTTTACATCCAACGTGTTTACTTACAGCACTTTAGCAACAACTTCTGAGGCCAAACTGCTCAAAACAGTGAGAAATAAACCAACAAATCAGTAAATAAGCACAGTGTAGGCAGTTGCCAGCCTTCTGTATGTAATCCAATATGGCAACCGAAAGTTGTCATGTGACCTCATTACACCCCTTCTATATAGCGAATCTTGGCAGCAAGTAAAAGTACCGAACGGTGAGTTGTAGTATGGTAGACTGCCGTAGGTGGCGCCACAATCGGCATAAAGTACAGGAGAGGGGAGCTATTCTGAAGAGTCGGGAACACACAGTAGTTGGAGGATCGCATTCGTTATTTATATCCTCATAATCAATTATATAACACATATCTAACACCAAGCCGAAGTCCCCTAGAAGGAAGTGGAGAAACGAGTGGTAGAATTAGTGCATTGGTGAAGGAATAGATGACGTTATTAATATGAATTGGTTAGTTGCATAGTTCGATGGTTTTGAACTTCTGCCATTTTGATTAGATAAATTAGATTGATGATTATAATCTACTTTATTTTAGTGAGCAGTATCTATCAAACTGCAGAGTTGTAAACCACTGCCTTGTGGTACAGGTTCTTGACAGAACCGAAGGCTAAGGGAGCAAACCCTAAACACAAAAACCATGTCACTGTGGCAGCATTAAGGGCGGTTGATGTATGGAACTCCCAACATCTCCCGACCAGCCACTACAGGGACAAATAGTTTTGCGCCTGTCGGGACATGTTCTTGCCGGTGTGAAACCTCTATTTGCTCCCCGAGAGAGTGCCGCTGGTAACTTGCAAAAGCCAGCAGCACTTCAACACTTTTGCAGGAAGCTTTCATGAAATGTACAACCGCACAAAACACCATACCGGAGAGTGGCAGTCAAGTAATGAAAGCAGTCTTTGTCGCATGGCGACCGACAGCATGATGATGATGATGATGATGATCTATCAAAAAAAATTAAAATGGCTCACTTAGAAGATATATGAAGTACAAAGATGCAACATTTATTTTGGAAAGCATGTCAAAACTGTGACCCCCAGTTGCTTCTGCAGCAACAGGTTAAAGATGTTTTAATTTATTCAAATTAACTTAGTAGTCCACACAATGCAGCAACAAATGTTTAATCAGTTCACGAGTATCTAAGTTTGATATGTAGATTTAAATCTAGATATTTGGCTTGGTTTTGACAACTTGATGTGGTTATCTAACTATGCAAATTACACAGAACCACTGAAACAGTTCTCGACTTAATAGAACCTATATGAATTGTATGAGCTTCAGTGTATTCACTCTCCTCTATGGAATTGCAATGCGAGTATGTCGCCGGTAGAGAGATTGTCTAATGGCCCTGTCACATTAGGACGCTTCTCGCCGGCATGCCGCCAACGTGCAAAATAAGTTTTACGCCTCGAGACACGTCAAACTCTTTGGCGCGGTGCAACGTGTTGGTAGCGTGGGCCGATATTGTGGTAAAATGTTGGTGCACCTGATATGACCTTAGATGTTGGTAGGATGTAAAACAACAAAAGCAACCTTTTGGCGCAATGGGTGGGAACGAGCCTCATACATGCACGGCATGCGCTTAATGTTCGCATAATGATCTTCCAGCGCGTTTGACGTATCTCGACGCGCCCCTAACGTCGCCACAATGTTGGCACCCGCAAGTCATCGAACGTCCAAAGTTTTGTGCAAGCACAAAACTTTCGACGCGCTAAGACACGCGCCGTCAATCCTCGCCGACCATCGCCGTCCATCAGCATGTACCAATGCGTGCCTAATGCGTGCATAACGCTTCCTGATGTGTCCCGATGTTCCGCCCAAAAATCACATACGTCAACGCGTGTTGGCAAGAAGCGTCGAAATGTGACAGGGCTATAACATTATAATCCATAACTGCAGATGGCTATCGTATCTAGTGAGTGGAGATAGAACCCATTAAAGTTTTGGTCTTGGTGTTGACATCACGGCCTGCTGCATCCAGATCGAAAATACACAGCTTCCCCTTTGTCTCTTTAATCGCATATCATAATATCGGCCATTGCAGCTAACGACATCACAAAGATCACTGGGCGGCCCAGCTAAGCGAAAGCCAATCACAAGGCAGCGGGGCGAAAGGGCAACAGTATCCACCTCCACGGACCTGTCAATGGTAATCAAGCAAGAAAAACAACAAAGGAAGGTGGGAGGGAGGGGAAAAAGAGAGAGAGAGAGAGAAAACCACTGCAATCTTCCAATGAAATGAATAAACAGGGACGGCTGGGCATGTACACAACGCAAAGTCCGCAAAGTGCATTTGGGTGACGGGTTGCAGCTTGGGCTGGCTCTTAAACCTTCAGGAGAAGCTTCTAATTTGTCAACCATCAATCACCGAGCGAGCGGACCTCTATGGAAATGGAGGTGGGGGTGGTGAGGAGTGGGGAGGGGTGAGATGGGGGCGGGTGGCTTTGTGGTGGGGGTGGTGGGGTGGGGGTGGGGTGACTTGACTAACAGCTCCACCAACAATTCCCACTAAGATTCAAAATTGGGATCTTTTAGATCAGCCCAGCTGTGGGATGTAGAGATTCGAAGGTTCGCACGGAGTAAGTGGTAGTTGAACATTGCCTGATTGGGGTTTTGCCTCCTAGCAACATATGAGGTCACATCACGATGGGCACCAACTCAGTGCTGTTCCCCCTTGAGATACCACACTGCCGGCAGAATGACGCGATATCAGAGTCAGTCATACACTGGGCCACACAAGCTCCAGCCTTATCCAAGATTTGTCGGTTAGTTTTAGGAGTCTTACGTCCTGGCAACACTTCAATATTATAAGTCATTGGTTTGACTAGACCAGGAACCAAAGTTGGCTAGACTCAGCGGGGAATGGCACCCAAGACTTTCCACACAGTAGGTGGATGTTCCAATCTATCAGTAATGTTATCGGCGAACAGCAACAACAAAAAACACGTCACCAATAAAGGCGTTGAGAATAACGTGAACTGTTTAAAATAGTTGGCCCATATGAAAGCAGACTTCAGAAATAGATCTATATAGCCAGGCCGATTTGGGATTCAAAATCAAATAGCAAATGTAGTTTCAGAAATGCAACCGTTGCATTTCTACCCCAACTGAATTTTGTTGTAAACTAAGTAGATTAGAGACTGTGTATGACTGTGTGTGTGTGTGTGTGCCCTACATTAAAAGTAACATACATTTTACTTTGAACATTTTATTTTCAGTGGTGTGTAATCTTTTTGGCGATCTTGGATATATATTTATTTGCGCTAGCTATTTTGTGAGGAAAAAGCATACCTCAACCCCGTCCTCCCTCACCGATCACTTGCGATCTTATGCTCACTGTCCCCCCCCCCCTCCCCTCCCCCCCATACCTCCCCCCAAACACATAAATGCACGTGCGCCTGCGCGAACAGACACGTGTACCACCCCCGCTGTGCACACACCGTTTGGACAAAGTCCGGCCGGTAAAACACTCTCCTCGCGCGGCCATTTGTCACGTGAGCGGGTCGGGCGGTGTCGGGCGGTGTCGCGCGGATAGTCGCCCCGCCGATATGATTTATTCATCCAGCGCCAAGTGATAAATGGAGGGAAGACACAGAATCGCAAGGGGCGTCGAGAGGAGGAGGGGGAGGCGGGTGGGGTGTGGAGTGGGTAGAGGGGACGGGGGGCTTCGTGGGAGAGCTGCTAGGGGGGTAAAGGGTGCGGGGGAGGTGAGAGCTCAGCCCCAGTCCTCACCGCCTCCACCCGCCCCCTGTCGGCTAAACCTCTAACTGGGAGAGATACCCCTTGCTGGGCGGGGTTGGGGGTTAAAGGCGGGAGGAGTCGAAGCATACGGACCCCACGGGACGGGGTTCGTGACGGTGCAGTGCGAGGGGAGGCGGGTGAGGGCGGGTGAGGGCGGGTGAGGGCGGGATGGGCGAGGATGGGTGGGATAGCGGCGGGGAGAGGCGGGGGAGAGGCGGGGGAGAGGCGGGGTAGCAGCGGGGGAGGGGAGGGGAAGGAACAGGGTAACGGCGGGGGAGGGGCGAGGATGGGCGGGGGAGGGGTGGGGTAGCGTCGGGGGGGGGGGCGGGGTAGCGGTGATGGAGGGGGGGGGGGAGCAGCGAGGGAAGGGCGGTGGGAGCGGCGGGGGGGGGGGGGTGGAGGGATGAGGGAGCGGTTGGGGATGGGTGGTGGATGAGCAGGGTAAAGATGGGGTAGGGGGGGGGGGAGGGCGGGGATGACTTGGTCCTCAGGGTTCTGTTTCCTGACGTTCATAACGAGGCTGACATGACGGATGTTCCTTGCACGTCACTGTTTAAATAGTCATTTGTGGCAGAATTGGTCAAAATGAGTATTTTCTTCTTTTTATTTTTAAATAGAACAGACAATACCAATAGAAACAATGCAATTACCAATACGTGCATATTAAACGGCAGTTTGAAGTAACTTTTATTATATTATATATATATATTTGAAGTAAAACGTGCGAAATTAATTTTGGTATGTACATCACCATTCTGACACCACATGCTTCAGTAGTAACAACTTATATTAAATTAACTTAGTTCTCCCTTTCACGCAGCCATAACTACTCTGTTTACGTAAAAAAAATTTGTTCTTTAAGATTTATACTGCATATCATGGATAAGCCTGAATAGACTTGTTTTCACCATTAGACAGTTTGTCGATAGCAAGCCTGAGCCTACACTTTTACCGACCCAAGGGATTTTTAACCTCCCACACCACATAGACATGGTATGAGAGCGACCGGCCTTTGAAGATGCTGTACTCTATACACAGCGTTGGAAATCCAAATTGGCAGAGGTGATGGCATGGGTACACTTACTAAGTGCGCCAGTATCTAAAGTGGTTACGTAGAATCAAATCTAGATAAGGATGTGGCTTCGACACTTTGATTTGCTGCTTTAATCGGACTATGCACCTTTAAGTGGAATCAATTTGAATGTGCTCATAAGTGGAAGAAGACAAGCATGCTACAATGGTGGCCCCCTGCGATTTAAAGTCTTCTCTCTTTGTGTTCCTAACGCCCAAATTAGTTTGGAACATCGAAAACTAATTCGATTTCAAACACAGCACAGTTATACCGATGTTGCATGTTTCCTTGGTTATTGGATGTTTTACGTTATAATAACATCTAAGATCATAATCAGATCGACCGACCAGACGGGATGGCTGAATGAGTTAGAGCGTCCGTCTCTCGCGTTGGTAGATCGTGGGGTCATGGGTTTGAATCCTGGTCGAGTCAAACCGATGACTTAAAAATTTATGCTTGTCGCTTCCTAGCCTGGTGCTCGGCATTATTAGGATAGGGCAAGAACTGGTTGGCTCAGTGTCAGGAAAATGTGACCTAGTGGGATATCAGGTCATGGTGCTGGCAGCCTGGTCTTCCAGTGGGGCAGCACTATAATGTCACCATGAATGCGCACTGTCACAAGTCGGTGCCTGTCCTGATATGACCTTAGATGTTGCTACGACTTAAAACAACAACAAACAAACATAATCAGAATGCAATGCCTACTAGGGACAGCGCGCACATATAGTGCTCCTCCACTGGGATACCGTGTCACTAGAGCACCATGACGCATCATATTCTGCCAGATTATCCAAACACTGAGCCAACCAGTCCTGATTCAATCCTAGTAATGCAGGTGGTTGGTTGTTGGAGTTTTACGTCCTGGCAACATCTAAAGCCATATCAGGACGATGTAGCTACCCATATAAGTTCTGTAAGTTTTCAGCTTGGTTCGACCGGGGATTGAACCCATGACCTCCCACAGGAGAAGTAGCTTTCTTACCCATGCGCACACTCTGCCATCAATTTCGATTGAGATGTGCGATATGCCCGCTTTGTTACCAGTTTGAAGTAACTTAGGTCTAACAGTGTCTGCTATATACGCCGAACCAGTAAAGGGCAGGCCTCGCGTGCGGGAGATGGTGAGTTCGGTTCCCGGTCGAGTCAAACCAATGACTTTTACAATTGATACTTGTCACTTCCTAGCCAGGCACTCGGCATTAATAGGATAGGGCAAGGGCTGGTTAGCTCAGTGCCAGGATAACATGACTGAGTGGGATATCGGCTCATGGGGCTGGCGGCCTGGTTGATTGATTGATTGGTGGTTGCTTTACGCTGTCTTGGCAGCAAAGGCCATATTCACGGGGAGCTGGCAGCCTGGTCTCCCAATGGGGCGTTCCCGGTCGAGTCAAACCACTGACTTTTACAATTGATACATGTCACTTCCTAGCCAGGCGCTCAGCATTAATAGGATAGGACAAGGACTGGTAAGCTCTGTGTCAGGATAATGTGACTGAATGGGATATCGGGTCATGGTGTCAGGGGCCTGATTTCCCAGTGGGGTAGCACTATAAAGTTGGAATGAGTGTGCACTGACACAAGTCGCTACCTGTCCTAATATGACCTTAGATGTTGCCAGGTCGTAAAACTCCAACAACCAACCAACCAACCAACATAAATAAGGTGCTGGCTGGAATGAAGCGCGTGTTCTATATGGAACGGTCTATAATTGGTCAATAAAGCATGCCACCAGTCGCCTATATCAAACTGAAAAATAAAAACGAGTGAAATTACAAAGGAGAACGCGTAAATTTCAAAACTCAACTAACATAGCTTTCGTTAATAGCTTCTGATTAAAGTGATTAATTGTGAAACTCCGCGATATAATTACGAATAATATAGCCTCTGGTTTGAGTAATGGAGAGGGGTGCAGTATGTGCATACAATGGGGGCAGGCAAGGTTTGAGGGGGGGGTGGGTGGGGTGGGGGGGGGGCTTAGGGAGTCAGACCTGCAAGGTTTCTCATCCGCTGCGTGTCGACAGAAAAATGCCAACGATTTCTTAAATTGATTAATTCGCCTAATAAGGGGAAGTGTTGCTATAGCAACTGCATTTTCAGTGATATCAGATTCTTTAACGTAGAATCCCACACGAGTACGGCCATTTTGTCTATTCTATTTTGTAATTAATCATGCAAAAGAAAAGAAGGAATTATTGAGTTATAACAAGATATAAATTAAAGTGTTTGCTTAGACATACTGACATACTTACTAGAAAACATATACCCATTAAAATGAGATTCATAACCAAGGATAATATAAATGATGTATTAATGTGGGTGTATTAAAAGAGAGCGGACCATTAGGAGAGATTGTGGTGAGGGAGACCAGAAATAACAGTGAGGGTGTACAAGAGTGTGACAGAAATACAATCTTGACAGAGTGATAAGGAGTAGAATATTGAGTTTGTTTGTTTGTTGTTGTTTTACGTCCTAGCAACATCTAAGGTCATATCAGGACGGGTACCGACTTGTGACAGTGCGCACTCATGGCGACTTTATAGTGCTGTCCCACTGGGAAACCAGGCCGCCGACACCATGACCTGGTATCCCACTCAGTCACATTATCCTGACACTGAGCACACCAGTCCTTGCCCTATCCTAATAATGCCGAGCGCCTGGCTAGGAAGCGACAAGTATCAATTTTAAAGTCATTGGTTTGACTCGACTGGGACTCGAACCCACGACCCCACGATCTTGAGAGTTTAAGTTGTAAGGTCAGAGGTGGAAAGCTGTAATAGAACCGATAATAGAATACAATGCAGGGTCCATACACATGAGAATATATGGAATTCAAGGCTATTTCAAGGCTTTTCAAGGCTGTTTTTGATAGGAATTCAAGACTATTTTCATTTGGATTTAAAGCTGCATAGTCCGATGAAGCATCAAATTTTCAAAACCAAAACATTCTCCTAGACTGTATTATACATATCTAACTTAGATATTGGTGCGCTTATTAAACATGTGTTGCCACATCGAAGGGCATACAAGGTCAATTTAACAGAACCTGTTACTGCATAAGCCTATGGTGAGAGTTTTGGCGTGCTTGCCAAAATCAATTTAGGATGTTTGCACTTCAAATATCTCAAAAGTTAACCATTCAAAATGAAAGTTACTTCAAAGTAAAGTAAGGTAGGTTATAACAACCAATTAAATATATTTATCTCAGAAAACTGGCAGAAACTCAAAACCATCGGACTATGCAACTTTAAGGAAAACAACAACAATGGCGAATGGCAATTTCAGACTCATTTCGATCAGTGGGGATAGTTTAATGGGATTCAAGGCTTTTCAAGATTAATTACCCAAAATGCGTTAAATGCAAAGCCTTTCAAGGCCTTGAAATGGGTCAAATGAAGTTCAAGATTTTGGAAGACATTCCAGGCCTCGTGTGGACCCTGACAATGATATAACTTACAATGTCCTAAACAAACAACAGAGCACTAAATCCAATAGAATCCAAAACAAAACTCTTCAAATTGTATTTAGGGGCAAGGTGCTGAATGTTAGTGATCTCCACGAGAGAGATGGGATCGATCATCTCGGTGTGAGAGGAGGCACCTACTTGATGTCACTCATGCACAAAAGGGCCAGAGACCCACGATATATTGATAAGGCAATAAGAGTAATAATAACA
This sequence comes from Branchipolynoe longqiensis, assembly GCA_030323885.1. NCBI lineage: Eukaryota > Metazoa > Annelida > Polychaeta > Phyllodocida > Polynoidae > Branchipolynoe > Branchipolynoe longqiensis. Next base: position 23,587,621 of record CM059201.1, on the reverse strand, counting down.
GGGCGCATCACCGTTATCACTACTCGTAGACCACTAACAACTAAACTGGATGAAGCCCCTCTCCTCAGTCTGGCCAAAACCATCGTGCAAGGGGAAAGAACACAAGGCAGACAAAGGAAAAGGTGAGAAGACAACATTTGGAAATGGACAGGCTTGGAGTTCCGCAAGTTCTAGAGGACAGTGGAGAAAAGGGACAAATGGAGAAAACTGGTTGCAAAGTCATCTGTGGTTCACCAATGACCCTTACGGTTAAGGGGTTGATGATGATGATGAAGATTTAAAGTTACATCAAGACAGGCACCAACAAGCATACATTAGGCAAGTCAGATATGCATGTAGTTCTAGTCCTATAGTTCTAGTCCATAGTCCTCGGTTGGAGATTGATCTCAAGACTTCTCCCATAGGAAGCAAGCACACTACCCGCTAAGCTATCCCTTCTGGAAGGAAAGAATGAGAGAACAAGAAAGGGTCAAGGTGAGTGATTCCAATCTCACCCACTTGAAGAAACGGCTCATCACATGCAATGCCAACGGAAGCAGGTATTGTGACATCTGGTTTCTTGGAATGGATGATGTGCTCAATGCATCAACTTTGCTGGAAGTTTTCGAAAATGACCCGTCTTACTTAACCCAAAGAGTGCACAGTGTGTTCTCTGTGCATCTGAACACCCATCTCACATACACAAAATGAAACTAGTGGGGCCACAGTGGTGGCTTTCGTCATTAACTACCTACAACCTAACTCTATCAGTTGTCACAGAAAAAGTCACCATGAGGATAATGTAACATGTTTTTTGCATATGATATGTACATCTAAGTCTGGTAATATGTGAGTAGATGGGTCGTTCTTTAAAACTGGGCAGGAAAGTGTGACATGGAAACCAAAAGTGAAAACCTTCCAAATAATAGCAAAACACCTTCCAAATAATAGCCTAATCCAATGTCCTATGAAGGTTTGTATGTTGTGCATATTTCATAGTTGAATACAATGAATTTCACTTTTTGAATTAGAATTTATGCAAATTGAGCAATACATTAATATCACTCGTGTAACATGAAAATCAAAGACACATCCAGAACTTCATTTTAATATATACAACATAGTAAAACAGAATTTTATTGATTACTCTTACTTTCTTTCTTGGGATAGATTCAATAAATGTACTATTGCTAACATACTTAATACACAGAGGATACAATAATTATTTGACTTGCAATCAATAAAAGAAAGAACAAATTATCAGCATCGTAATGTGGAAACCAAATATGTGGTGGCAGTTTTAAAGAATGACCCATATACATATTTGGGTTTGCGCCTCTCACTCTTACCACACTTCTTGCTCATCGAACATGGTTGCTAAGCACATGACGAAGGTGGTGGCTAATGAATACCCACAATGCAAGCAGCATAAAACACACCCTGCTCCATGCGGGAGAATCTTGTCACTAACAAGTTGGGTTTTTATATCCTGATGCATGTATGGAGGCTTTCACAGCTTTTAACCAATGCATATTTTAATGGGTGACAGGATGGATTACGCTCAACATTTATAAATACATTTATATGCACATAATTACGATTAAAGAAGATGAAGCTATCTAAATTGAAAAGTGGAATTGCTTTCTACTGGTATCTCCAGTTATCCTATATAGTTCTCTTATAGCATACAACATTTTGTTCTATTTCTATTCTTTGTTACCTGACCCATAAGAGGCTGAATGAGTGTTTCTGAATGAACAGGGCCGTACAGAGTACTGTATATCGTCTATTACAAATACTGGATATGTCCCAAAGAAGCACACCCCCCATTTAAAGATTGAAAGCACACATAAATTTACGATCATATTCAGACTGAATGCACATAAAATAAGACAATCCCACTTTATATCAGAGGCATGACAAAAACAAATAAAAATGTACGATCAGATTCAGACTGAATGCACATAAAATAAGACAATCCCACTTTATATCAGAGGCACGACAAAAACAAATAAAAATGTACGATCAGATTCAGACTGAATGCACATAAAATAAGACAATCCCACTTTATTTCAGAGGCATGACAAAAAGAATCCATGAAATTCTTTATCTTTGAATAGACACGCATCCATGTGTCTGCACTCGAGCAGTGCACATCAATTGGGACATATACGGTAGGTGGCATTTAGCGCCCACACTTTCATCTTTTACTGGACGCAGTGGCCGAATCGGTAGCGCACAGCCTTCCTGTGTGGAAGGTTGGGAGTTCAAATCCCAGTCGAGTCAAACCGATGACTTACAAAGTTGATACTTAGCACTACTTAACCTGGTGCTCGGCAATATTAGGATAAGGCAAGGACTGGTTAGCTAAGTATCAGGATAATGTGACTGAGTGAGAAATTGGGTCATGGTCCCGGTGTCCTGGTATCACAATGGGGCAGCACTATAAAGTCACTATGAGCGCACACTGTCACAAATCAATACCCATCTTGATCTGACCTTAGATGTTGCCTGGATGCAAAAGTCCAACAAACAGCAACCATCATCTTTTGGTCAAAATAGATGTTGTTTAGACACATTCCATCTAAGCCAGGAACATATAGTTCCTGATGTCCTGATATGACCTTAGATGTTGCTAGGACGTAAAACAATAACAAACAAACAAACAAACATATAGGCAACAGTCGCACCCGGCCAACAGTGTAACGTCGGCACGATATCGGAGCCTGACGTCGGGCCAGTGCCATTTTGAAGTGGGGTGTACTAACATCAGGAAGATGTCAGATCCCAATGTACATACTAAATGGCATCGGATTCCGATGTCAATTCTGGTGAAAAATTCAATATATTACATATAGATTAACAAATTAAGAAACTATTTTGTGTTTCATTGAAAGCTCAAATAATTAGTTGAACAGTTGAACCACCACATCAAGAATGACGTATATATTTTAAAAAAATCATTTTGTAACATCTAACTGATGTCAGGCTTCCAATGTAAAATGTCTGAACATATAGGTAGAAGTCGCACCCAGCCCACCGTGTAACGTCGGCACGATATTGGAGCCTGATGTCGGGCCAGTGCCATTTTGAAGTGGGTTGTACTAACATCAGGACGATGTGAGATCCCAATGTAAATACGATGACTAAATGACATCGGATTCCGATGTCAATTCTGGTGAAAAATTCAATATATTACATATAGATTAACAAATTAAGAAACTATTCTGGGTTTCATTGAAAGCTAAAGTAATTAGTTGAACAGTTGAACCACCACACAAAAACAAAAAAAAAACAAACACAACACACCCAAAAAACAACAAAAAAAGTCGCACCCAGCCCACAGTGTAAGTCGGCACGATATCGGAGCCTGACGTCGGGCCAGTGCCATTTTGAAGTGGGGTGTACTAACATCAGGAAGATGTCAGATCCCAATGTAAATACTAAATGACATCGGATTCCGATGTCAATTCTGGTGAAAAATTCAATATATTACATATAGATTAACAAATTAAGAAACTATTCTGGGTTTCATTGAAAGCTAAAGTAATTAGTTGAACAGTTGAACCACCACATCAAGAATGACGTATATATTTAAAAAAAATCATTTTGTAACATCTAACTGATGTCAGGCTTCCAATGTAAAATTTCTGAACATATAGGTAAAAGTCGCACCCAGCCCACAGTGTAACGTCGGCACGATATCGGAGCCTGACGTCGGGCCAGTGCCATTTTGAAGTGGGGTGTACTAACATCAGGAAGATGTCAGATCCCAATGTACATACTAAATGGCATCGGATTATGATGTCAATTCTGGTGAAAAATTCAATATATTACATATAGATTAACAAATTAAGAAACTATTTGGGGTTTCATTGAAAGCTAAAGTAAGTAGTTGAACAGTTGAACCACCACATCAGGAATGATGTATATTTTTATTTAAAAAATCATTTTGTAACATCTAACTGATGTCAGGCTTCCAATGTAAAATTTCTGAACATATAGGTAAAAGTCGCACCCAGCCCACAGTGTAACGACGGCACGATATCGGAGCCCGATATCGGGCCAGTGCCATTTTGAAGTGGGTTGTACTAACATCAAGACAATGTCAGATCCCAATGTAAATCCGATCACTAAATGACATCAAGAATGATGTATATTTAATGTATTTATATTTTGCAACATGTAACTGTCAGGCTTCCAATGTAAACTTTCAGATCATTTTGTAACATCTAACCAACGTCAGACTTCCGTTATCCGATGTATTTGGTGCATTCCGGCGTCGGGCTGGGCATTTTGATGGATCACACCACATAAACGTAATTAATGAAGCTGTTTGAAAGCAGATAATGTAACAGTAAACACCACGGGTCATCCATTCACAGATTTCTCTTCACCACACAAGGTAAGTTAGCCTACCCCATACGCACACTGGTCCCATTCATCCATGCCATTACACATCCGCAACGTGCGGAGTAGGACAGGGCACCAAAGTAAACCAACGTCCGCCCCAGCCAGTACACCCCCCCCCCCACACACACACACACACTGGCTACAGGTAGTGCCACCTGGCGGTCAATTGAACAAACAATCCTCTGACATGCTTGCCATGCAAAGTGCGCGCCTTCGTCTATGGAACGCGGATGGTGGAAAGGGTTGTTAGGAGGGGGGGGGGGTGTTTGGCAGCCTGGTTTTACAAAAGAAACACCGTCAGAAGTTATAGTAAAATCCAGGCGCTTAGTTGGTTCTTGGAGTTTTTACACCTTGGCAACATCTAAGGTCATAAGGATGGGTGGCGACTTTTATAGTGCTGTCCCACTGGCAATTAAGGCTGCCAGCGCCATGACCCGATATCCCACTCAGTCACATTATCCTGACATTGAGCTAACCAGTCCTTGCCCTATCCTATTAATGCCAAGCGCCAGGCTAGGAAGAGACAAGTTTACATTTAGTAAGTCACCCACAATGCAAGCAGCAAGTAAGTCATAAGTTTGACTCGATTGGGAATCGAACTCCAGATCTCCCGCACGGGAGTCCTGCACTCTACCTAATCGGCCGCCGCGTCTGGAAGGAAGTACATGTAATAGTAAAACTACATAAAAACGAGATTGCGCTCAGATAACATGTATGTTATGAATGCAATTCGCAAAGCACCCCAATCATTAAACTGAACTTGATATGTATGTGCTGAGATTTGTGGTTATATGGTTCATAGTGGATGCGCAGAATGAATTGTTTCCTTTGGCAAATATGTAGATGCATGACGACCTTTGGGTGAAACACAACCTGGACTCCAGGAGAAAGGATTGGGATTCGAAAGGGTGTGTGTGAGTGGTGGACAGTGCTGTGCTATATACACAGACACATACCGTTTCCATGGCAAAATGTGATGCTGCCATGGCAACCGTTGCTTGTTGTTAATACAGCAAGTGCCCCTGATGGTGAAATGAGAGGCGGTCTGCGCATGTCAGGGGCCCGACTAAGGACCACGCCCCCCGGCATGATAAAGCCAGAGAGGTCAATGTGAGAATGTGTGTGTGGGAGGTGTGTGTGGGAGGTGGGTTTGTGGAGGTGTGTGTTAGGTGTGTGTGGGGTGTTTGTATGATGGTGTGTGGGTGTGTGGTGTGTGGTGGAAGTGTGTGCGTGGGTGGTGCGTGTGGGAGGTGGGTTTGTGGAGGTGTGTGTGTGTGGTAGGCGTGTGTGGATGTGTGTGTGTTGCAGGTGCTAGTTGAGGTGTTCTAGGAGGTGTGTGTGAGGAGGTGTATGTGGTGTGTGAGGATGTGTGTGTGGTGTGTGAGGGTGTGGGTGTGGTTTGTGAAGATGTGTGTGAGGGTATGTGTGAGGTGTGTGTGTGGGTGTGTGTGAGGTGTGGGTGTGAGGATGTGTGTGCGTGGTATGTGAGGTGTGTGAGGATGTGTGAGGATGTGTGTGAGGGTGTGTGTGTGAGGTGTGAGGATGTGTGTGTGGTGTGTGAGGGTGTGGGTGTGGTGTGTGAGGGTATGTGTGAGGGTATGTGTAAGGTATGTGTAAAGTGTGTGTGGGTGGGTGTGAGGATGGGTGTGCATGGTGTGTGAGGTGTGTGTGAGGATGTGTGTGGTGTGTGTGGTGTGTGAGGATGTGTGAGGATGTGTGTCAGGGTGTGTGAGGGTGTGTGTGAGGATGTGTGTGTATGGTGTGTGTGATGTGTGTGTTGTGTGTGGGAGGTGTGTGTGTGTTGGAGGTGTGTGTGAGGATGTGTGGGTGGGTGGTTTGGGTTGGAGGTGTGTGCGGATGTGTGTGTTGGAGGTGTGTTAGTGGAGGTGCTTGTGGGAGGAGTGTGTGAGGAGGGTGAACAAAACCAAAGAGTGTGGGAGGTGTTAGACTGGGATTATGTGTGGAGTGGCCGCTAGGAGTTTGTGGAGTTGTGTGAGGAGTGTTTGTGGGAGGTGTGTTAACAAAACAAAAAACAAAAAGTGGTGTGAGGAGTGTTGTGGGAGGTGTGTTAGGATGCAGGTTTGTGGATGTATGTGTTGGAGCTGGCCGTCTGGAGGAGTTTGTGGGAGGTGTGTGTGTGTGAGGATGTGTTTGTGGGAGGTGTGTTAGGGATGCAGGTTTGTGGATGTATGTGTTGGAGCTGGCCGTCTGGAGGAGTTTGTGGGAAGTGTGTCGGAGGTTCTGAACTCTTCTTTACTGTTATTTCTGTCAATTCATGTGAAAATTGCATCTCAAAGTATTCCTCTACCAAAAGAATCATTCATTCCCGGTTGAGGAATGTGGGAAGGGGACTTGAAAGTAATGTAACGATACATCATTTTAAATCAATTTTTCAACGTCACATCATTTATTACACATATACATAGAGGTTGGACAATTTCCCCAGTTTTTGGTGACGAACCCGGGGCATCGTTGTCGGTCGTCTGCGATGAATCGCGACGAATGTTTACCAGACGACAATTAATACACATATAACATACACCAGTCAAATCTGGGGGATGGTTGAGATTACATTTTCTTAACACCTTTAGGTTTAGCAGACGACATTTAATGCACACGTTACATACGTCACATCTGGGAATATTTATTTAAGATTAACACTGCTTCAATTTTGAAAAGAAAATGGCCGATGTTAATACTAACAGAGGACGATATTTCCCAAAGTCGTGATTCCTTTGTGGTGGTTTGCGACTCGCTAATGACGTCAGTCGAGAACGCCATATTAGACGTCAATGTTCCGGGGGCGGATCGGGCTGTCAGGACGACAGCGCATTACCACATTGTTTGGATAATTTGAGTTTGATTAATGTCCAAGGATTAGTCACACGAGTCGATTGCTCATGCGCAGGTTAGTGTCATTGGAGGTTGTGCAGAAAGAGGCTTTCTGTCTCTGGCGACAGTTGGGAGTATAATTCTTTTACTTTTGAAAATCATCCAATACAATTAAAGTTAAAGGTTGTGTCATTTAATGAGCTGCACTGACTTCACCAGGTAACGTGCTATATCGACAAATATATGCAGTTCTATGAGAGCTCGTGTTATTTACCTGTATAGCATGTTTCAGGTAATATAATGTAATAATGTAAATTTAACAGAATACCCTTACTAACACGATATACAGTCAACCCCGTTAAACCAAGCTCGGTTAAACCAAACAATTGGTTAATCCAAACTTTATTCGGCGGCCCCTCAAAATACTACCATTTATCATATAAAAAAGTTGGTTAAACCAAAGTCGGTTAATCCAAAGTATAGGTTAATCCAAGCAAAATTGTCGCCCCCAGGCCACTTCCGGTACAGTTAAACCAAACTTTCATGTGGTTTTAAGGTCATCTGAGAGTTTTTTATATGATAAATGGTAGGATTTTGCCAGGTCGCCAACAAATGTTTGGATTAACCGAGGTTACTTTAATGGGGTTAATCTGTATATACATAAAAACAATAATCACAGTGTCCACATACATTGTTCATTCATAATGCGCCTGCGTTTTTGCTAAGGCCAAGTCAAAGTCAAAGCTTGGTTACGGTTAATCCAAACAGATTTCTAGGATCCCTTCAAGTTTGGTTTAACTGGGTTATACTGTATTCCAATACGCTATACAATGAAATCACTGTATGAGATATTTACAATTCACACAACATATTCTAAGAGGCCATTGAATACAATATTTACAGTTTGGTAGGAAAAGTTGAAGGATGTAGACATTTCATTTACCAGATATGATCCAACGATTGTGGCATTCATCGCTAGAGATAGGGGTTTGCGTCACAGACATGGAACACCCAGCAACAGAGTGGCAACTTACAATCTTTAGCATCCCTAAACCCCCACCACAGCCTGAAACCCCCACCACACACCCCACCAGACACCTATACCCCCTACACCCCACCACACCCACCTATACCCCCAGTACCCCTTACCCCCCACCACACACCTAAACCCCCACCACACACCTATACCCCACCACACACACATCACACCTACACCACCACACCTACACCACACCTACCCCACACACACCTACACCCTCACCACACACACCTACACACCAACACCACCACCACACATCCCACACACCTACACTCGCACCATATCCCAAAACCCCCACCACACACCTACACCCCCACCACACCCCTACACCCTCACCGCAACGTACACTCCCACCACACACACTCAACACAAACCTAACCCCCACCACAGCCCTAAAGCCCCACCACACACCCCACCACGCATCTATACCCCCTACACCCTACCACATCCATCTATACCCCCAGTACCCCTTACACCCCCACCACACAACTAAACCCCCACCACACACCTACACCCCCACCACACACACACCACACCTACACCACCACACATACACCACAGCTACACCACACACACCTACACCATCACCACACTCACACCTACATCCTCACCACACACCTACACCATCACCACACACACCTACACCCCCACCACACACCTACATCCTCCCCACCACACACCAACACCCTCACCACACACACCACACCCACCACTACACCCTCACCACACGCACCTACATCCTCACCACACACACCTACACCATCACCACACACACCTACACCCCCACCACACACCTACACCCTCCCCACCACACACCTACACCCTCACCACACACACCTACACCCTCACCACACGCACCTACACCCTCACCACACACACCTACAGCCCCACCACATACCTACACCCCCACCACACCCACCACACAGCTACACCCCCACCACATCCCAAAACCCCCACCACACACCTACACCCCACCACACCCCTAAACCCTCACCACACACCTACACCTTCACCACACACACCCAACACACACCTAAACCCCCACCACCCCCACCACACACCTACACCACCAATACACCTACACCCTTCTATCCAACCATGATGGCCGACTTGGACCGGGAACGAGAGAAATGGCTCATGAAAGGTCCCCATTGTGTAAGTCTTTGGGTTTGACTCAGTCGGGGATCGAACCCACTATCCATCGAATGTACATCGAGCGCCACACTCGTTGCAGAAAATAAGATTGTAGTAGATCTATTATGCATATTGGACATTACTGGTTTTACCATATCATGTGAATATATATCCGCTCCCCGTGCCAACGTCAACTTGTAGCAAGAGGGGATAACAACCTATATGAGGTCACTTTCAGATCAGCTGCTGCCGTCACCTTACCTTCTCCTCTCCCCTCTGCCACTTCCTTGCCTTCCTCTATCCATCCACCCCCATCACCGTTCCCTCCCTTCCTCTATCCACCCCATCACCAGTTCCCTCCCTTCCTCTATCCATCCACCCCCGTCACCAGTTCCCTCCCTTCCTCTATCCATCCACCCCCGTCACCAGTTCCCTCCCTTCCTCTATCCATCCACCCCCGTCACCAGTTCCCTCCCTTCCTGTATCCACCCCCGTCACCAATTCCCCCCCTTCCTCTATCCATCCACCCCCATCACTAGTTCCCTCCCTTCCTCTATCCATCCACCCCTGTCACCAGTTCCCTCCCTTCCTCTATCCATCCACCCCCTTCACCAGTTCCTCTTCCTCTATCCATCCACCCCCGTCACCAGTTCCTTCCCTTCCTCTATCCATCCAGCCCCATCACCATCTCCCTTCCTTCCTCTCCTGCACCCCCTTCCCAACCACTTCCCCTCCTCCATTCGCAGCTTCCTTCTCACTGCACTCCCTTCCTAGCGGTCCCTCCTCCACCACTTCGCCGTCCTCCAGGTACACCTCTCTTCCACCATTCCCTCTCATGCCCCTCCCCAACTTCCACTTCCTCCTCTCCATATCCCCCTCACCACTCCCCTACCTACCCCTCCTTCACTTCCCTCCCCTCCCTTGCACCACTTTCACCTCTCCCCCCTCTCCTTCCCCCTATCCCTACCCACCATTTCACCGACATTGTCTACCCTCCACCACTTCCCTCCTCCTCCTCTCCCCACCACACCGTTCCTCCAGCACACCCTCCTCCCCCAACATCCCTCCCCATCTCTACCCTCCACCACTTACCCCCTCCTCCTCCTCCCGACCCCCCCCCCCCCCCCTCTCGCAACCCACCTTCCTCCAACCCCCCCCCCCCCCCATTATCCCTCCCCATCTCAACCCTCCCCCAACTTTCACTATTCCCTCCCCACTTCTCTCCTCCCTGCTCCCTCACATCCTTATTCCAAAACATCCGCCCCCATCACAACCACCACGTTTCCCTAACCCTCCACCACTTACCTCCCCCTCCTCTTCCCACCCATGCCACTTTCGCCCAATTCCAAGGCATTGCCACACCAACTTCCCCCTCACCCATTTGTACTTGAAATCAGAGGTCCCCCTCCCTAACCCACCACACATGCGCGCTTCCTGACACTCCACACCTCCCTCCGCCGGACAGGCGCACATTTTAAGTCCTCCGTCCTCAGCAACCCCGAGCCTTACCCTGCAAGCTCCTTCTCCTCCACCTCCACCACCACCACCACCACCTGCTCCTCCATTACCACCACCACCACCTACTCCACCCCCTTATCGTCCACCTGCAGCACCACCACCACCACCACCTCCTCCTCCACCACCACCACCTCCACCACCACCACCTGCTCCTCTACTACCACCACCACCTACTCCTCCCCCTTCTCGTCCACCTGCAGCACCTCCACCACCTCCCCCACTTCCACCACCACCTCCTCATCCTCTTTCTCCACCACCACCACCACCACCTCCTCCACCACCACCACCTCCTCCACCACCTCCTCCCCCTTCTCCTCCACCACCACTACCTCCACCTCTACTACCACCACCACTACATCTCTCCTCCTACCATCCACCTCTCCATAACCACTTCCCCTCCTCCAAATCCACCTCCTAATCCTCCCCATTCTCCTCTACCTCCTCCTCCAACTCCACCACCACCACCATCTCCACCAATAACTCCACCTCCACTACCACCTCCTCAACCACACCTCCACCACTACCACATCCTCCTCCTCCACCAACGCCATCACCAAACACCACTCCCTTCCACCACCTCTTCCCAATCCACTACCACACCACAACCACCACCTCTATTATCACATCTCCACCTCCACCTTCACCACCAACACCTCCACCACCACCCTCTCCCCGCCCCCCCCACCCCCCCACCCCCCCCCCCCCTTCACCTCCCCCTTCTCCTCTACGTCCTCCTCCCTCCAACTCCACCTCCACCACCACATCCTTCCCCTCCTCTACCACCACCACCTGAACTAACACCATCACCACCAACAGCACCTCCATCACCACCACCACCACCACCTTCTCCTCCTCCTCCTCCTCCTCCTCGCATAGGCCCCCAACCACCATAAACCCACATTCACAGTGTGCGCATCCTGGTCACGCCTCCATTCCATCTGTTAATACCCTGGTGACAGTCCGACACAAACCGCCATCCTGAGGTCAGTGCGCGTGCGCAAGTTCCTTCCCCGCTTCTAAATGGCTCGGTCTGACCCGAATCACGATTAATTCCTTAATTCCGTAATTATCGTCCACGCCAACGTTCCTAAATGCGGGCCTGTCTGCGAGACTGTGGGCGATAATTGGGGATTTTGACGTGACGCGAAGGGCCCGCCTGGGAAGAACAAAGGAGCCCTACCTGACCTCAAAATGCCCAGGGGTCACGTTCAGTGTAATTGAAATTGTGAAGGTGAGAAGCTATAAAACCAGGCTTAATGTCAGTTAAAACGGAAAGGGTGTTTATTCCAATAAATAAACTGTTTAGGCCTACCGTACAGCGCCTCCAGCCAATACTTCAGATGTGGAAGCTATCAATTCAAATACAGCAAAACCTCTCTAACCGACCACCTCCACAGATCGACCACTCCCCTATGTCGATCGCTTCATTTGGGTGCCAACAATAACATTGTAACCATATTCTACCTCCTTAAACGCCTCCCTAAATGGTCCACTTAAAGTCGATCGCAAGGTAGGTCGATTTAGAGAGGTCTTACTGTACTTTTCTTTTGGTAAATATTTTAATTTGTCAGATATATATATATATATCATTCGTCAGATATATATATATATATATATATATATATATATGACATATATATACATGTATATATCACATATATATATATATATGTATATATTATATATATATATATATATTATATATATATCATATATGTATCATATATGTATCATATATATATATATCATATATATCATATATATTATGTATATATGATATAATATATAATTCATATATATCATATATATGATGTATATATCATATATATATCATATATATATATCATATATATTATGTATATTTAGCGTCGATGCCCTGTTCTTCCGACTGTATCCTCGTTACATGTCACACGCTTACACAATGTGATAATACTCTGATTAATGAGATCGAATGACCGATAACTAGGTATATATGCCATGTGGAATGTATGGGGTCGGCTCCTCCCCCCTAGAGAGGTGAGCCTGTTGCCGGAGTACCCTAGGGGAATGAATCACTACCGACTCGTGCCCGCCAGGTACCTTCCAAGCCTGGTGGTTGTCGGTTGTGTACTGGGCGGTACACTTGTGGCATTCCCGATCAGTTGCTAGTTCAGTAGATTTGCTTCAGAGGTTACATTTTTACTGATTTCTACATCTACTAATTTCCCTATGCCAATCTGCCGAGGCTGGTTACATTTCGAATGCAGATAATAACGCCAATCCAACAATTAGGATAAACATAGCAATCAAACCTTCGAACATTATACAGTACAACCCCATTAAACCAAGCTCGGGTAAACCAAACGATTGGCTAATCCAAACTTTTTTCGGCAGCCCGGCAAAATACTACCATTTATCATATAAGAAAGTTGGTTAAACCAAAGTCGCTTAATTCAGATTATCATTTAATCCAAACAGAATTTCAGGCCCCAGGCCACTTCCGGTACAGTTAAACCAAACTTTCATGTGGTTATAAGGTCATCTGAGACCCCACTTTTTTATATGATAAATGGTAGTATTTTGAAGGGACCCTAGAAATTTGTTTGGATTAACTGATCGTTTGGTTTAACCGAGCTTGGTTTAACAGGGTTATACTGTATGTACACAAAGTGTCCACATACATTGTATATTACATGTGCAATACACTCTTACTCAAAGTCAAAGTCAAAGCCAAAGCTCAGTTAAACCAATGATCGGTTAATCCAAACAAATTTCTAGGGTACCTTCAAGTTTGGTTTAACGGGGTTATACTGTATTTGTTTACATTCCTACTTTTTTCTTCATTGCTCCATAATCATGCAACCATAAGAAAAGTGGAATTAGTGATAATTAAAATAATTTTCCGGAAAAAATCTGTTATCTTAATTTGGGGGAGGGATTGGCGTTTTCGGGTTTTTGCCCCTGAACTCTTCATAATTATATAGATGCATTGTGGGTATGGCAGTTTGCTATGAAATCGTCGCAAAAAGAAGGAATCGGTAATCGGTAGCTACAACTTGCAAGTGCAGGTTCTTTCTTTACCACTACGAGCTGGCATTAGAGGCCAAATATAGCCAGAAGAGGATATGTATGTTCATCCTTAAGTGTATAAGCGTTTTAACATTATTATTCATTATGGGGGGTTAATGATCTGACATTTACGATATTCATATACAATAGTACCTGTCCTCAAAGGACAACTCTGCACCCGGACAATGGTGTCCTCTTGTCGGAAGAACAGTCAAATGGAATAAACCCAGTTTCTACATTGACAAAAATGTCCGTATAAAGCATTAAGCTAGGATTCCTTACACGCGGTAAGCGGCATGCGGCATGCGTCATGCGGTATGCGAATGCATGATTCCTTACACGCGATATGCGGCATGCGGCACACGACTGGCTATATTAAAAAAATAAAAATAAACAAGTATACTCCGACGACTGGGGGTGTTCGTAACCTTACGACGGTTACAGGTTGCAGAACTGCAACATTGGGTAGAGAGGCTCCGATAAATCGGCCCAATCTTTGGTTGAAGACTTGTCTTCGTAGAGGGAGTGTTGTGAAAGCTGGGGACATCTTTCACGACGTAGTGACGGCGGGGCGTCGGTGGCAGCGAATCTCTCCATGCCGGTGTGTAGTTGTAGGTGTGTGTAGTGTAGTGTAGCACTTGAATCCGGTCAGCAGGGGTTTGAGGAAGGCGGGCAAAGGTGGGAGCAGCGGTCGTTCCAGCAACAAGAACCAGACAGAGAAATCGTAATAGGTCAAGGGCCCCACCCAAGAACACAACAACCCTGGTCAGGGGAAGAAGTGTGCCTGGGAGAAATCGAATGGGCAGAATCTAGGAAAGAGAAATGAGGAGAGTTGAGTCAAAGGACCGTGTCTATTTGCCCTACGGTGACCATCCAGCGAGCCATAGACACGGACAGAGTAAGAATAGAAAGTGAAAATGCCGGCGGGCACCCCCTCCTGGAACTCTTTTCAGACATATCAAGGAGGTGCTAGGCTGGCAGAGAGGTGATAGAGAGAGGTGTGGACGAAGTGCGGTCCGGATAGCAAGTGAAGTATACTCCTTACTGCACTCTATATGACCGATTGGGACGGTCCTAACATCCTAAACTGAGCCATGTTAGGACCGTCCTTTTCAGTCAACAAAATCTGGGACGGTCCTAACATCCCTCAGAGCAAGCTAAACTGAGCCATGTTAGGACCGTCCCATTGGCTATATTTGCGTTATGCGTGTAGATACAGGGCTAAAGACTGGGGGCTACCCTTTGATGGTGTAGTTACAGGGTTTAAATCTGATTATCAGTCGCCTCCTCCAGCCTTATATCAATGGACAAATGCGACTGATGCTTTTCTATTCGTACCACCTTGTCCCGGCAGTCCGTAATTATCAGTCGCCTCCTCCAGCCTTATATCAATGGACAAATGCGACTGATGCTTTTCTATTCGCACCCCCGTGCCGCATGCCGCATGCCGCACCGATCGCTACAGGGACCGATCGAGTTGTCGCATTTGCATTCGCATTCGCATTCGCATTCGCATTCGCATACCGCGTGTAAGGGTTGCAGCCCATTGACTTCAAGGCGTTTAGATTTTTTGCCGCATTCGCATTCGCATACCACATACCGCATACCGCTTTAGCAAGACAGGTACTACAAGATTCGCTGAAGACAGGTACTCCTATAACCATTCCAGTGCAATCTCCTCCTTCCCTCCATCCTAATGTTCCCCTAGATGTTGTTAGGACGTCAAACCGAAACAAACAAACAAACAAACGACGCTCCTTCCATGCAGTTGTCTAAGCCACTTTAAGCGCCAATCTAGTGAAAGTTGCGGTTGACTTTCAGTTGATGCAACTAGTTTTCGGCTGACTTTGGCCGACCAGTTTTGCTGTTGCTAATGGGCCTGTCACACTACGACGCTTCTCGCCGGCGACCCGTCAACGTGTGGTGTTTTTGAGCGATATTTGGTGAAATATGGAGAAGCGCTGGTGGCGCGTTATCGGCGCGTCGGTACACGTCGGTACACTATCTTGGACGTTGACGGTCGGCGGACAACGTCGGCGCGCGTTATTGGTCGCTGAGCGTTTTGAACATGTCCAAAAGTTCCAGCGACCGGCAATGCGCGGGAGTAAATGGGTAAGAACGCTAGGAGGACGTTAGTGGCGCGTCAAAACACGCCCACGACACGTTACCAGAACGCTGGCAGGACGTTGGTGCACGTCCATATTGTGTTCCTATTTTTGGCCACGGTTGGTTTGATTTGGTGAGCGCCTCCATAGCGTTCGGTGGACGTGTGCGTAACGGGTAGCGGGCGGGCTGTGCACGTTGGACTAGCGTTTCTTGATAGTTTGGACGTTGGGGAGACGTGTAGGGCTCGGCCATAACGTTCCCCAGCGTGTTGCTGGCGTTCTTATAGCGTGTTGCTGGCGTTCTTATAGCGTGTTGCTAGCGTGTTGTCAGCGTGGTGCGGACGCGTAGCTGATGGGTCGTCACGTGAGACAGCCTGAGTATATAAGGGTACACATTTACAGGAGAAACCACACCACCTCTGGTATTGTGACGTGATGGAACTGCCTGCCAACCCCATAGATGAGTACCAAATAGCGATTTTGCAACATCATCATGACGTTAACGCCTTACTACTATATCAACTGACAAGAAGGACTGTATGTAGAAAGACGCGCAAGTGGATGCGAGGGTGGATCCGGAGGCGGCAAGAGTTCGGAATCTACGACCAGCTTCTCGTCGAACTACGCAATGAAGACACAGCTGCATTCATAAATTTCATGAGGATGCCGCCACAAATGTTCGACGAGATGCTGCTGAGAGTCGGACCACGCATCACCAAAAAGTACACGACGTACCGACAACCTCTCGAACCTGGACTGAAGTTAGCATTGACACTGCGTCACCTAGCCTCGGGAAACACTTATTCGTCTATGAAGTTTGGGTGGAGGGTTCCCCACAACACCCAATCACTCATTGTTCGAGAGGTGTGTCAAGCCATTATTGATGAATACTTAGACGAGACTATGACCTGCCCCATGACTCCACTTGCATGGAGTGCCATCTCGGACCTCTTCATGTCTAGGTGGAACTTTCCCCATACATGCGGGGCGCTAGATGGCAAACACATAGCCTGCCGATGTCCCCCCAAATCAGGTTCACTCTACTATAACTATAAGGGGTTCTACTCAATAGTGCTACTCGCTTTGGTGGATTCTGACTATAAATTCCTATGGGCCGATGTGGGGGGATTGGGGTCGGCATCCGATGCGCAAGTGTACAATGACTCCGAACTGAAAGCTGGCCTTGAAGATGGTTCTATTGGTCTCCCTGCGAGCCAACCTATAGTGGAAGGGCAAGAAGATGTTCCATACTTCATCATCGCAGACGATGCATTCGCCCTGCGGCACACGCTGATGAAACCTTATAGTCGGAGGGGTCTCACCCATGAAGAGAGGATTTACAACTACCGCATATCTCGGGCGAGAAGAGTAGTGGAAAATGCGTTTGGGATCTTGGCCAACAGGTTCCGCGTGCTTCTTTCCACCATGCAGCATCACCCCTCGACAGTGAAACTCATCGTGAGAGCCTGCCTCGTGCTACATAACATGATGCGGATGCGGTATCCATTACTACAGAATCATCAGCTAGACCGGGAAGAAGGTGGAGACCACAACGTTGTTCGGGGAGCGTGGAGAGATGACATTACCCTCCCAGAACTAGAACATCCTGTATTGGGTGGGAACATTGGATCGCGAGCAGTAAAAGACCAGCGGAACCGACTGAAGGACTGGACTAACTCGCCAGTTGGTTCCGTCGCATGGCAGCAAAACATGATATAGTGATATTGTGTTGTCATAAGTGTTGTTTGATGAGGTTGAACTGCAACCTGTATGTGTGAATATTGATAAAATGTGCAAATAAAATGTATCACTTCCTGAAGGTGTTACTAAACGAGATTTAAAAATTTAAATTATGCGTACCGTTTTCAGTGTTGGTTGTGCGTTCTTTGGTTGTAAACTGTGTGTTTGATAAAATCATAATGGTTTTGTTGTTGTTCATTGCACTTTGTGACATGGCCTTATCACAAATGTGGTTTACTAATTCATTGATTAATTTAACAAATAACTTACTTGACATATGTGGAATGGAAATTGCTTACCACAACTACCCTCACATCATTCCCCTTTTTATGAATTATTGTGCAACTCTCATTTTGCATTCATACAAAATATATTTCATATTTTTAATGGTAGAGAATTATTTTCGTCATACCAATACCATTTTTAAGGTAGCTGTTTGTGGATTGAAGGTTTTATATTAAACCTATACAGCATGGAATTTACATATTCGACGCAATGGATATTGTTACATTTCCCTCTCCATACTTATTTTTATTCTCGATGTGGCGCTTTGTTGGTGAATGGGACACAATGACATGTATATTCAACGAGATATATGTGACATGAAAATAATTGACACTTTTAATTACAGGAGTAATATAACGAAACTTTTAATTACGAAACTCTCAACAATAGATAACACGGATTTGGTTCCCATTTTACCAAAACTAATCATATGTACAGTATTGCTACAGTAGCACAACTAAATATATTGAATATCTTGTCAACAACGTTCATTCATTAGTGTCTGTTGGAGGTGGGGTTTGCAGTGGCGACACACTAGCGGAACGAAATATATCATGACCATCAATGTTCAAAGTGGATCCGCTGGAGAGACCCGACATGCCAGACAAATCCAGCAAATTGCCACCACTTGGACTGGTGGTGTCCGTTCTCCCGGGTTGGGCATCAACCCACGTCGCCACTGGAGTGGTGGTTAAGGTTACGGCCGGTTTGGTGGTAGGTGCTGTACATGTTGTTGATTCCATTGGTCGGATATATCTTGAACGGTTAGCTGTGCAATGTGGTGCTACGGGTGGAGGGGGACCCATCGGCTGGTGGCCCAAGGATGGGTGTGATTGCAGTGGATGTGCGGTGAAGTGGGCCGCCTGGTGTGGATGCTGGGTTGTCTCCGGCTGTTAGTGGATGAGAGGGGGCGCATGGACCAAAGGCTGCGCCATGTACTGCGTCATGTACTGTTGTGATTGAGACGTCCATGGTGATCCTGGTGGTGGTTGGTGTCTCCATTGATGGGGCAGCGGCTGATACATATCAGGCGATGATGTGAATGTTGACTTGTCAGAACAGCCGGTCTGCCAGGAAGTTGGTGTAGCTGGGCGGACAGGACACGATATGCTGGGATTGGAGCTGGAAGGGGCGACAGCTGTGGAAGGGACTTCGGTGTCCAGGTCTTCATCCAACACCTCAGTAATCACCCGCCATATCCCTAAGCGAGCCTTCCTTGCTTGTTTTTTGTTCATGGTTAGTATACTGTCCCGAACAAAATTGCCAACAGCTGCCGCCATAGTCATAGGCTGTGCAGATGATGGTTGTAGTGTCTGCAGCAGCTCCCCCGATCTGGCCACCCGCTCCTCAAGAGTGGCCAGTATACTGGTCTCCTGCTGGGATCTTTTTCTGGGTGGTGCTCTGGGCCGTGTCTCTGTGTCGTCATCGCTGGCGATCAAAAGGTCGGCGCAGGCGGCTTCAGCTGTGCCAAGATCACCATGCGCTGCGCGGATGGTGCCTAACACCTAGAAGAAAAAACATACCAATTTCAGTAACAGGAAATCTATGTATTAAAAGCAATTTTATATCGCAACAAACACTATACTGTACAACACAGTCACCTTGTAAGAAATGTTTTTTTTTGGGTTAAGATGGATATCGTGTATCTATATATCGCTATTTTTCTACAACATGCTGTGCACCCATAGCCACTGGAACGACCCACCGGCCGAATCTCCATATGTATATAGTGGACCACCTCGATATGGGTTGAGTGACACGCCCGTAATAGGAAATTGGTTAATGTGTTCAATACCCATAATGTCCACAGTGGTGGGTTTCAAGAATTGCAACTAGCTGTGTAATGCGGCAAAACGAGAGGGTTGAGAATTACAGTAAAAAATATAATACATCCCACTTACAGTTTTGCACGGCTCACGTCAGTGACGCACAACTGATGTGAGGAAGTTAAACTTCTCCAGCACCCAGTCTTCCCTCTCAGTCCGCGCTGGTGCCCCGTCACCGCTTTTAGATTTGTGCAGGCGGGTGTTACAGTCACGCAGCGACTTAAACCACCCCTGCAGATGGGATACTGTCTTGCCCATCATTGTGGCCTGGTCCTCCCATAGCTTGTTCTTTTTGTCTGTGCGCCTGTATGCTGTCAAATGCACGTTCCACACAATCGGGTTGTCTTCGAGAAACTCGAGCATGACATCCTCCTCGTGTTCGGTCAGAGTCCACTCACACTTCCTGATTTTACTAGTGCGTCGCCCCCGCTGTGTGGATGTTGATGGTACCGGTGAGTGTTCGGACGTTGTCGGCGACCTTGGGATGCACTCTCCCTCATTTGTGACTGGTGGTTGACTGGACAGGGTGGATGGCACAATATCAGTTGAGGGTGAGCCGGGAGACAGTGCAGATGGAGATGGAGGTGCAGGTGGAGATGGAGATGTCTCCACCATAACTTTCTTGCTCCCCTTACCCTTACCTCGACCATGTGGGCGTCCCAGTCCAACCATGCTTTTTCTTCCTGAGTGTCTTTTGCCTGTCATGGTGAATGGTTGTTGATGTGGACTGACTGCTCGGGTGTGGTGAGGTGGAGTTACTGGTCGGATGTGGTGACGCTGAGTTACTGGCGGGCTGTGGTGATGTTGATTTACTGCTGAGCTGTGGTGATTTGGAGTTACTGCTGGCATTTGTCGATGTGGAGTTGCTGGTGGCCTGTGGAGTTATAACGCTGTCCCCAAACCTACCAGTATTTATATCAACCGCACGGGTGTCCTTACGCGTTCCCAGAGCGTTGTCGACGCGTTGAGCGCGTCATCGGCACGTTAATAGAACGCTGACAGAGCGCTGGCGACACGCTATCGGAACGTCAATTAATCGTGGAAACAAACACTTGAAACGCTCCCGTCTTTGGCCAACACGTCCCCTTGTCGCTCACAGACCGCTGACCGAACGCTGTCGTAGCGTTGACGACGCGCCGCGCGCCATCCAGTCGCGGCGGAAAAACCATACATCGCATTTGTTTTGGTTTTTCCCACGCGTCAACAACCGTTGGCCGCGCGCTACCAACATGCTACTGAAACGCTGCGCCAACGTCCAGTTTCCACATATTTCCCCTAAATGTTTAACGTTTCTCGACGCGCAAGATAGTACTTTCAACGCTGACCGGTCGCCGAGAGAAGCGTCGTAGTGTGACAGGGCCATAAGGCTCGCTGACCGCTAGTCACCCTGTGCAGAGCTGGTTTCTGGTTCGGCATATTATATCAAAGCGCTAGGTACAGTGGCGGCAATGGATGCACCAAGTCAGGCGATTTGGAAAGAAATATCACATCTATAACAAATACATCGAAGCTACATTCGCCTTAAACTTCAATATGATTTGTTTATTTGTTGTTTTTTTATGTCCTATCAACATCTAAGGTCATATCAGGACGGGTACCAACTTCTGTCAGTGTGCACTCATGGCGACTTTATAGTGCTGCCCCACTGGACGACCAGGCACCCAGCACCATGACCTGATATCCCACTCAGTCACATTATCCTGACACTGACCCAAACCAGTTCTTGTCCTATCCTAATAATGCTGAGCACCAGGCTAGGAAGCGACAAGTATCAATTTTTAAGTCATTGGTTTGACTCGACCAGGGTTCGAACCGACGACCCCACGATCTACCAACACGGGAGACGGACGCTCTAACTCATTCGGCCATCCCATCTAGTCACTTCAATATGAAGCTGATACTAATTTGATATAGGGGAGGGTGAGATTAATTTGGCCATTATTGCAGGGTCATGTAATTTGCTATTCATTTAAACTCTTTATTGTATTACACTTTAAAGGGACATCCATGTAGCCAGTGACTTCCTTGGAAATTTTCCTGAGCCTCACAGGAAGGAAAGGAGTGTAAGTTCAGTTTAGAAAACTTGTTATGACCATTTCTGTACTCATCAGGAATATGAATTCCAAAATGCAACATGTGAAAATAAATATACTAAACTAGCATTAGTTTTACCTGTAATTAACACGGATATTCTGCCATAAGCTTAGCACTGTCAGGGAATCGTGGAAACTTCCTGGAAGTCACGTTTCACAATTATTGTTATACATAGTGCTATACATATATATAGTGCTGCAGCGCTTGAACAACATATTAGTGTACACTCATAGTGCTGCAATGTATTGGCATACACTCATAGTGCTGCAACGTATTGGCATACACTCATAGTGCTGCAACGTATTGGCATACACCCATAGTGTTGCAACGTATTGGCATACACTCATAGTGCTGCAATGTATTGGCATACACTCATAGTGCTGCAACGTATTGGCATACCCTCATAGTGCTGCAATGTATTGGCATACACTCATAGTGCTGCAACGTATCGGCATACACTCATAGTGCTGCAACGTATTGGCATACACGCATAGTGCTGCAACGTATTGGCATACACTCAGTGTTGCAACGTATTGGCATACACTCATAATGCTGCAATGTATTGGCATACACTCATAGTGCTGCACCGTATTGGCATACACTCATAGTGCTGCAACATATTGGCATACACTCATAGTGCTGCAACGTATTGGCATACACTCATAGTGCTGCAACATATTGGCATACACTCATAGTGCTGCAACGTATTGGCATACACTCATAGTGCTGCAACGTATTGGCATACACTCATAGTGCTGTGGGATTGCAGCACAGTAAAAATCTCTTAAATCCACGAAATCGCGGAGATCTATAGTTCATTCCTACTACAGTACAATCCCGTTAAACCAAACGATCGGCTAATCCAAACTTTTTTCGGCGGCCCAGCAAAATACCACCATTTATCATATAAAAAAGTTGGTTAAACCAAAGTCGGTGAATCCAAAGTATCGGTTAATCCAAACAAAAGTGTCGGTCCCAGGCCACGTCCGGTACAGTTAAACCAAACTTTCACGTGGTTTGAAGGTCATCTGAGACTTCTTTATATGATAAATGGTAGTATTTTGCCAGATCGCCAAAAAAAGTTTGGATTAACCGATCGTTTGATTTAACCGAGGTGGGTTTAATGGGGTTAAACTGTATATACATAAAAAACAGTAATCATAGTGTCCACATACATTGTACATTCATAATGCACCCCTGTTTTTGCCAAAGCCAAGTCAAAGTCAAAGCTCGGTTAAACCAATGATCGGTTAATCCAAACAAATTTCTAGGGTCCCTTCAAGTTTGGTTTAACGGCGTTATACTGTATAGTACTATGGATATATTTACAAACCATTGTTTAAAGAAAGGGAAACATTAGGTGGGAGTATGCTTAGATTTATAACTAAGCGTTCAGGTCTGACAATTGACCTTTGTTTATGGGTGGGGTAGGGGCTACTTATTTATTACCCGAAGGATGAGGGTAGGCTTCCCACACCTGGCTGTAAAGGCCAGTCAACTGTCTGTTCAGATTTCAGCTAATGGAAAACACAGCGACCTGTTGAAAGTGGCGCAGTGTGTCATCTTACTTCATTCCAGCAGTCTTTGCTGTCAATCATTAGCAAACACTGCTCTTCTTTTCACCACCGACTCCATTCCGCTTTCCTCCATTCTCCCCTTCCTACTCCCCTTCTGCTCCCCTCTCTTTCCCACCTCTCTTTCACTACTCCCTAATATCTGGTGCTCTCCAGCCCCTTCTCCTCCTTCTCCCCCCTCTTTCCCACCTCTCTTTCACTACTCCTTACTGTCTGGTGCTCTCCAGCCCCTTCTGCTCCCCTCCCCTCTCTTTTCCACCTCTCTTTCACTACTCCCTACTCTCTGGTGCTCTCCAGCCCCTTCTGCTCCCCTCCCCTCTCTTTCCCACCTCTCTTTCCCTAGTCCTTACTGTCTGGTGCTCTCCAGCCCCTTCTGCTCCCCTCCCCTCTCTTTTCCACCTCTCTTCACTACTCCCTACTCTCTGGTGCTCTCCAGCCCTTCTGCTCCCTCCCCTCTCTTCCCACCTCTCTTTCACTAGTCCTTACTCTCTGGTGCTCTCCAGCCCCTTCTGCTCCCCTCCCTCTCTTTCCCACCTCTCTTTCAACTCCTTACTCTGTGGTGCTCTCCAGCCCCTTCTCCTCCCCTCCCCTCTCTTTCCCACCTCTCTTTACTACTCCTTACTCTCTGGTGCTCTCCAGCCCCTTCTGCTCTCCTCCCCTCTCTTTCCCACCTCTCTTTCACTAGTCCTTATTCTGTGGTGCTCTCCAGCATCTTCTCCTCCCCTCCCCTCTCTTTCCCACCTCTCTTTCACTACTCCTTACTCTCTGGTGCCCTCCAGGCCCTTCTGCTCCCCTCCCCTCTCTTTCCCACCTCTCTTTCACTACTCCTTACTCTCTGGTGCTATCCAGCCCCTTCTGCTCCCCTCCCCTCTCTTTCCCACCTCTCTTTCACTACTCCTTACTCTCTGGTGCTCTCCAGCCCCTTCTGCTCCCCTCCCCTCTCTTTCCCACCTCTCTTTCACTACTCCTTACTCTCTGGTGCTCTCCAGCCCCTTCTCCTCCCCTCCCCTCTTTTCTCCATCTCTTTCACTACTCCTTAATCTCTGGTGCTCTCCAGCCCCTTCTGCTCCCCTCCCCTCTCTTTCCCACCTCTCTTTCACTACTCCCTACTCTCTGGTGCTCTCCAGCCCCTTCGCCTCCCCTCCCCTCTTTCCCACCTCTCTTGCACTACTCTCTGGTGCTCTCCAGCCCCCTTCTGCTCCCCTCCCCTCTCTTTCCCACCTCTCTTTCACTACTCCCTACTCTCTGGTGCTCTTCATCCCCTTCTTCTCCCCTCCCCTCTCTTTCCCACCTCTCTGTCACTACTCCCTACTCTCTGGTGCTCTTGAGCCCCTTCTTTCCTCTCCTCCTTTTCTCTACCTCTGTTTTCCTCTCCTCCCTCTCCCCCAGCTCCTGTCTCCCATACTCATGTCTCCCTTCTTCCTTTCAACCTCCTTTCTTCTCCCCTTCTCGTTCCGTATCCACTTCCGCTCGCTCTTCCACCTTACTTCTACTCTCTCTCCCCACCTCCCCTCTTCTCCCTGTTACACCTCACTTCTCCCCCACCTCCATGCCCTCCCTTCTCGCCCCCACCTCCCGTCCTCCGTCCCGCTCTTCCCCATCCCTTCTCTTCCCCCACCTCCCATCTCCCAATCTCTCTTCCACCTTCCGTCTCCTCCCTCTCTTCCACCTCGCTTCACCTCCATTCTCTCCCTCCCTCTCCCACCTCCCTTTTCCCCCTCCATCTCCCCACCCCCTTCTCCCCCTCCCTACCTCCCTTCTCGCCCTCCCCTCTCTTCCACCTCCCTTCTCCTCCTTCCGCCTCTTTCCCCAACTTCCCTCCTCCCCCCCTCTCTCCCTCTCCTCCCTCCCAGTCCGCCCTCGCACACACACGTCCTCGTCCCGTCATCACCAGCACCTTAAATTATTCAGCCTCTTTGTAGACATGTGAATCAGAGTTAATGCTCTAAATCTCCATCATTTTAGAATCGCCATTAAAGAGTGCCATCTATCCGAGGTCATCCCATTAAAAATCAGTGTGGAAATAATGCATGAAGAAGACCCAGAAATGATCAATAAAACGAGCCAGTCATTCCAATGCGAGTTGCTTATGGCACTTACTCGCATGGCGACGCCATTTTGGGATATAAATATTAATCTAAGGTGGGCCAGTTAGCTAGCTATCTTGACCTCGCGGAAAGTGAGTAGCAGGTTATTGGGGTTTTGTGTCTTCAGTAAAAGCTGAGATGATGCACCACGCTGACGAGTAACAGCCTTATTTTTCTAATTTAAGAATATTAAGGGGCTGTCACATTACGACGCATCACGCCAACATACGCAGATGTATGTGATTTTTGCCATCTACATCGGGATACATCGTTATGCATTGCGCATTACGCCTGCGTTAGGCGCTCATTGGTATACATCAAGGTATGTCGATGTTCATCGAGATACGGCGTCGCATGTCAGGGGGTCGGCAAAGTTTTGTGCATGCACAAAACCTTTGATGTATGACAATGCTTGACAACGTGTGGATTTTATGTTGGCCATATGTTATGTATATGTTAGGCATACTTCGATGTATGTTAGACGTATGTTAGACAAATGTTGTTCACTACATTGCACTACATTGACCTACATTAAAGGCAGTGCGAATGTACAGGCCGTGTACTGACAACATATGGATAACGTAGTCTAATGTACGTCTAACCTATGTTTAGCTTTTCTCCAGTGTGTCTTGACGTATGTAACATATGAGGCATAGTTCTGGGGATTGAATAACGTATATAACGTTCACCGGCATTCTGCAAACGTACCGTGAGCATAATTCTAGCATTTTTCGCCCAGAAGAACGTTAGCCATACGTTGGTCATACATTGGCCATATGCGGGTCTCGCGTGCGGAACGTCGGGAATTCGGTTCCCGGTCGAATCAACCCAATGACTTATCAAATTTATGCTTATCGCTTCCTAACCTAGCACTCAGTATTAATAGGATATGGTAAGGACTGATTAGCTCAGTGTCAGGATAATGTGGCTGAGTGGGATATCAGGTCATGGTAGACTGATTTCCCAGTGGGGCAGCACTATAAAGTTGCCATGAGTGTGCACTGTCACAGGTGGGTACCCATCCTGATATGACCTTAGATGTGACCAGGATGTAAAACTCAAACAACCGACCAACGAGCAAAAGTACTGTATGACGTCAGGATATCAGGTCATGCTGCCAGCGGCAGAGTATCCAAATATGGCAGGACTATTAAGGCATCATGAATGCACGCTCTCCCAAGAAGATCCCCTATGGCTTTAAAGGCCCTGTCACATTACCACGCATCTAGCAAGCGCGCAGCCAATGCGTAAAATCAATTTCTTACGTCGAGAAGCTTCAAACTTTTCAGCGTGAGGGGGGGGGGGGGGAAGTTGGACGTATACATACCCTATACATAGCAAATGGGACCACAGAAGAGGAGGTAATAACTAAACTAAACAAGCTCCTACTAAAACTGGATGAGTGGTGTGAGTCCAACAAAATAACCATCAACACAAGCAAGTCAAAAACAGTTCTCTTCTCACATAAACAAATGCCAGAAAGAAAACTACACTGTAAGCTAGGAAACCAAACACTAGAAAATGTAGACCATTACAAATACCTAGGCCTTGAGTTGGACAGCCAACTAAACTAGAACCTATGTATAAATAAAATTGTCCAAAGGTAAACCACAAACGGTGGCTATTTGCAAAGCTAAGAGACTACATGACACAAGAAATGTCAATACAAATCTTCAAGGGGATGGTGCTCCCCTATTTTTACTATGGAGATGTAAACTACATGGGTGCAAAAAAAAGAACTTATAAAAAAACTGCAATCACTTCAAAACAGAACCCTGAAAATCTGCCTTAGAGTAGACAAGCTGCACCCCACCTATGACATACACAAAAGAACCAAAGTAAAACTGCTAGAAAATAAGAGAATAATTCATCTGAAAACATTAGCATACAGGTATAGTCAAGACAATAAACTCCTAACAAAACCACAAAGGGCTACTATAGCAAATAATGCACCACTACTAAAGAAGGCAAGAAGCCAAATAAAAGGTCACGAGAGAAACGTGCTGGAAATGGCTTCCAAGGTGTGGAATGCCCAAACGGTAAAGGAATAACAAATTCCTGACCTAAAAACATACAAAAAATATCTGTGCAAAATAAGGCTAGGAAACCCCCACTAAGCTGCACCGCAAAGGGGCATGTGATATGTCACGGCCCACCAGCAGGATGCCCAATGGAAGGTAACCATGCCAAAAGTAGCCAGATAACACACCACACAGCTATGTACAAGCCTATGATATGTAAATAGGAGTAGGCTAGTCTAGTAGTAAGAGTAGAAAAAATATAACACATATATCCCAAGAAAATTTAAAAAAATTAACATAGATTACTAACCAGACCAACCAACTATCTATCTACTGCTGAAATGCAGGCAATCAAATACCTTATCAGCAGCTACTGTATGATAAGATAACACGGACACTACAGCTGCCCAGCATTGATAACAAGCCTGAATACCCAGGCTTATATGCTATGGACAGTATAAACACAGCCTCAATAAAATAAAATAAATTAAAAGGAGTGAAGAAGTATATTTAATAAAGTAATCAGGGCCTGTACAGAGAGCAGGTGTGACCAAGCGGGTGACCGGTCCCAAGTACCAGTGGTATCAGTATCAAGTAGGTGACCTACACCGAGGAGGAGTTCTGGAGCAGTGTTCAGGAAACAGGAGTCAGGAGTCAGGAGTCAGGAGGCAGATTAGCGCTCACACCCCCCCCCCGCTCACCCCCCCCCCCCCCACCGAGAAGAGGGCGGGAGGGTGGGGAAGTGAAGTAAGTGGTCAGGCAGAGTCACAGCCGCACAATGACAGGATAGGGATAGGTGAGAAAGCAGGAAGACAGAAATAGACCAGCCTCGTTTTCAAATTAGACATGTTAGCCTCGGCCAACATGCACAATATAAATCATATATAAATATAAATATTTATAAATAAATGGACACGCAAACGCATATATTCCTAGCAACAACAACATTAAAGCTGCATAATCTGTTGGTTTGAGGTATTTTTAAAAATAGGATAAATAAATTATGTTGAATTTTATTACTTACATTACTTTGACTTGAAATAATTTGATTCCAGACGGTTAACTTTGGAGATATTTTAAGTGAAACCATGCAAAAGTAGTTTTGGTCTACACACCAAACTCCTGGACATGGGGTTTGTTTACCTAGTTCGAGTATATCAGAATAAAACAGGAGCACCAAACTGCAATGAATGGCTAAGGAGTGCAACAGTATTGAAGTTGGATACGAAGGCTCAAATCTAGGTAAGTTGTGTTGGATTCCATGGAATATGCAGCTTTAAACTTAAAATTAAAGTAATATTCGTTGGAGAAACACACACACATTTCCTCACAGGGCGGCATTGGGTAGATACCGAATCATGGTACCTCGCCCCTACAAGGAAACCCCACCCCCACCCCTTCTCCTCTCTATCCTCCGTACCCACTTCATTCAGCCACTAATGGGGCTGTCACACTACAACGCTTCTCCCGGCGACCCGTCAGCGTTGAAAATAAAATTTTAAGCGTCGAGAAACGTTAAAGATTTAGGGGAAATATGTGGAAATTGGACGTTGGCGCAGCGTGTGAGTAGCGCGCCGCCAACGTGTGTCGACGTTTTAGGGGGGGGGAAAAAAAAAAAAAAGTTTGGCGCGACGTCTTCATATAACCTTAAATGTTGCTAGGGCGTAAAACAAAAACGCCCCAGTTTGCCGCAACGGTTGGGAACGACCCTCCCGCGCGCGTGGCGTCTGCCTACCGTTCCCATAACGTTATTCCGGCGCGTCCAACGCAGCGCGACGCGCGCCTAACGTCCGTACCCATATATTTGCGCGCGCTGCCGGTCGTTGGCTTTTTTTGACATGTTGAAAACACTCAGCGACCAATAACGCGCGCCGACGTTGTCCGCCGACCGTCACCGTCAAGGATAGTGTACCGACGTGTACCGACGCGCGCATAACGCGCCATCAGCGCGTCCCGATGTTTCACTTTTTATCGCCCAAAATCAACACACGTTCACCGGTCGCCGGCGAGAATCGTCGTAGTGTGACAGCCCCATAACCCCCACCCCACACACACAACCACCCACCCCGCCAACACACACACACTCCCATCGGCAGTTAGTTTAAAGTTATTCATACCCTTGCAACTCGGTTATTATGGATTGTGTGAATGGGGTGGTGTGTCCCGCGCCCACCAGGGGGCAGGCTGGTCTGACGAGATCCATCTAAATAATAAAGTAAACACGGCCATTACCTGGTGCGAGCAGATTGGGAGAGCGGCTCGTCACGTCGTCGGTCTACTAATAATTAATCGACAAATGAAACCGAATAAAATCTACCCGAACAAATCGACAGCGGAATTAACCTACAAACAAATGCCCAGAAGTAGATCTTCAACCAAAAGGGATATCAATATCCGTGCATGCGTTTAATAGTGTTATATTGTGTTGTAGTGTCCTAGATGTAGTTTAAATACTGGTCGATGAACCTTTAGTGTGTTGGGGCCGAGGTCGGGCGAGCTGCTCAACTCCCAGTGACTGGATCATCTTCCGGGCAGAAGAGTAGACGTGGACCGGGTCTGGACTGGTATTATTAGATTATGTCATATCATCTTATTTCTGAGCAAGAGGAATATGCACTAAAGAAGATGCATCTTTTAACTGCCGTAACCAGACAGGATGGCCGAATGAGTTAGAGCGTCCATCGCCCGTGCTGGTAGATCATGGGGTCGTGGGTTGGGACCCTGGTCGAGTGAAACCAATGACTTAAAAATTGATACTTGTCGCTTCCTAGCCAGGTGCTCTGCATTATTAGGATAGGGCAAGGACTGGTTCGCTCAGTGTCAGGATAATGTGACTGAGAGGGATATCAGGTCATGATGCTGGCGGCCTGATCTCCCTGTGGGGCAGCACTATAAACTCGCCATGAGTGGGCACTGTCACAAGTCGGTACCCGTCCTGATATGACCTTAGATGTTGCTAGGGCGTAAAACAACAACAAACAAAAATTAACTGCCATACTCCTTCTCCACGACCCAGATCCTCGCAGGTGCAAGTTACAGTTCCATCTCCTCTAAAGAAAACCACGTTGATTTTGAGTAACGTTTATTAATCCGCCCCATCCGCAAATAAATCAACAACAAGCACAAACAACAACAACAACAACAACAAAAAGGCCAACACCCCATCACTCAAAAGCGCACACATCCACAAGCATTATGTCCCCTTGTTGTTGTTGGATAGACTTTTACGTCCTAGCAACATCTAACGTCTTATCAGGACTGACTTGTGACCCATACCCACTCAAATAATCCTTGCTTAACTAGCTACACGACACGACAGTGCGCGCTCATGGCGACTTTATAGTGCTGCCCCAATGGGAGACCAGGCCACCGGTACCATGGCCCAATTTTAGTCACATTCTCCTGATACTGAGCTAACCAGTCCTTGCCCAATCCTAGTAATGCAGAGTGCCATGCTACGTAGCGACTAGCATCAATTTGGTAAATCATTGGTTTGACTCGACTGGGAATTGATCTCCCGACCTTCCACACAGGAATCATCCGCTCTATCGACCCAGCCCCCGCGGCCGGTCTAGACAATGATATATGTCTCCTTGAAAGCGAAATATTGCAACATTTCCTCCCTGCAACACATCTTGAATTTGTCCGGATTCACTTCTGTCCAATTGTAGTAATTAACACTTGACCCAGTTTCCAGGTCAGAAGGAGATTGACCTTAATGCATCTAAAAACGGGCATGAAATATTCAAATAGACACTCATTCTGTGCCCCACCCCTGAGCAGAATCCCACATGCCTGACTTGATGAAACGGAAACCTCGCTCATGGAAGAACCCATAGTTTATCTAACGAAATTAGTAGTATATATAATCACCGTAAGCACCGTAAGGGGCATGTGATATGCCCAATGGAAGGTAAGCATGCCAAAACTAGCCAGATAGCACACCACACAGCTACGTACAAGCCTATGATATGTAAATCGGAGTAGGCTAGTCTAGTAGTAAGAGTAGAACAAAATAAAATACATATATGCCGAGAAAATCAAAAAAAACTAACATAGGCTAGTAACTGTACCAACCAACTATCTATCTCCTACTGAAATGCAGGCAATCAAATACCTTATCAGCAGCTACTGTGTGGTAAGATAACACCAACACTACAACTGCCCAGTATTGAAAACAAGCCTGAATATCCAGGATTATATCCTATGGACAGTATAAATACAGCCTCAATAAAAAATAATTAATTTGAAAAAAAAGAAGCACATAAATGTTTATGTGATACACCATAAACAACTTCATAAGATGTATTTCTGAAATCAGGATAAATAATACATCAACATAACATGTATCCTGAAGGTGACTGGTAATAAAACACACAAAGAGGATGAAGTCAGTAAGTTAGCCGCGGGCTCTGTACAGGATAACTATCTGGAAACAGCAGTAGAATCACGTAGTCGGGTCACACAGTGCAAGACTACCGTATCTACTGGAGCAGTGGCAGCGTGCAGTCTGACCGGAGCCGGAGAAGAGTGGCCATGTAACAGATACACCCACACACACCCACCTCCACGCAGACAAACAGCAACTCCCACCCCACACCCACACCCACACCCACACCCACCCAGCGAGACACACCACACACACAGAACGACATCCACACGTGCACACAAGCAGCCACAGCCATACCTACAGAGCCTCACTGACACATACATACAGCCACGCGCGCACACTCACACAGACAGCCACAGCCACACCCACACACCCACACACCCCACACAGACAGCCACATCCACACACCCACATATCCTCGCCCACACACCCCACACAGACAGCCACAGCCACACACCCACACCCACCCACACACCCCACACAGACAGCCACATCTACACCCACACAACCACACCCACATACCCTCACCCACACACCCCACACAGACAGCCACAGCCACACCCACGCACCCACACCCATACACCCTCACCCACACACCCCACACAGACAGCCACTCCCACACATATATACCCACAATTACAGCCACGCCGACACACCCTCACCCACACGGACATCACCCCCACATTCCCCACACAGACATCCACATCCACACCCACACGCCCACACAGAGAGCCACCCACACCCCCTACCTACACAGAAAACCACACCACACATTCACACCCACACTGACAGCCACCCCCACAACCCACACTGACAGCCACAACTACACACCCTCACCCACACAGAGAGCCACACCTACACATATAACATATATATATAATATATATATATATATATGTTATATAATATATATAATATATACAATATATATAATATATATAATATATATAACATATACAATATATACAATATATAATACATTTCGCAGCAAATTGATCCATAGAGCGAGTGCGCATAAATACCAAGAACTGCCGGTGGCGCCGCCACCTTAGGCCAGCAGGCCGCAGTTAATCGAGATGTGTCCATTATTGGACGTTAACAATATTATACAGTGAACATCAAAATAATAATAATAACAAACCTCATACCTATGATTTATACCCGTATATTTATATACTAGCTATATAATATATATATAATATATATTTGAGGAAATATGGTGTCCTCCTGCTGTGTCCAGTCACACCACCCGCCAACAGCAAACATGCATTACCGGCTCATTGGCCAATTTCGAGTCCCAAAATGCTTACTCGGCAATAATAGCAAATGTTAAGTCCGGCGTATACCTTGCGACAATATATCGCAAAACACTTAATGAGCACCTATTAATAATAAGATATCCAAATGAGTTGGGCGGTCTGCCTCCTGTTTTGCTAGGACTTTGACAGAAGCTCAAACCCATCCAATTATGCAACGTTTAACTATTGTTCATGTTAGCATAACATGGGTAATTTGCGACGGGGCGGAAGTGGTAGGGCCTTAAGCCAAACCTTACCACACTGACATGGCCCCTATCGATTTTTTAAGAAACCAACTCCTTGCTGCCCCCTACTGTCAAACTCGGACACTACCAGTTCGGACGGCTCCACCATCACGCCCCCTATATTCACCTTTTGAACTAATTATATACTTATGCCGCCACCTAGTGGCTCTTTTAATGCTGAAGTCACGGCGAGCACTACAACTGCTCAATTGCCGACCGGACACAAACCCGACAACAACTCACCACCAATTTGCCACCGCCCACCCCTAAACTAACAGACAGACTACTCAGCAGGAGGGTTGAGAGTGACGAGTTTATTGACTTCATGACGATTGATTTAACTATTTTTCTTAACCTGTGTTATTGACTAATAAATGTAAATTAAACCAATTCTGTCTCGTCGTGAATTATACCTATCGTCATCAAAAAAGTGTCAATTAAAAATTGCCCGATAAAAGTTTGTTAAACTTATCCCAATTCCGTCCTGCTTCTGCCCACACCCAGCAGTACATCTAAGAGAAGGAGCACCAAGCAGCGCCAGGGCTTACCCGCTATGAAACGGCGCCATCTAAGTGCACAAGTGTCAGAGTGATTGGGGGATCTTCCTGCATTGAGGGTCTTTCCTGTAGTGTTGGGAGTATAATGGAAGGCAGAGATGTGTCTCCTCTGAGATGTAGATGGCAAGTGCCAGTTTATTACTCTATCCTTTGCCACATCACGTGACCCTCCTCTCGCTGCGTCCGATCGGTACCTGATACATACATACATTACACTTCCCAGTGAGCACAACATGCGACGTGAGGGCGGGATTTCCAGACTCTGTGGGGCTGTTGCAAAAGGTGCATGTTTGGGGGAGATGAGGAGTGCGCAGTTTACGTGATGCGTGACATAGATATATGAACGGACAGTTTGGTCATCGGGTGCATATTCTGTTTCTTTTTAGCTTTTTAACTTTTTAGCTTTTTTTTGTTTTTTGTTTTGTTTGTTTGTTGATTTACATCCTAGCAACATCTAAGGTCATATCAGGACGGGTACCGACTTGTGACAGTGCGCACTCATGGCGACTTTATAGTGCTGTCCCACTGGGAAACCTGGCCACTGGCACCATGACCTGTTATCCCACTCAGTCACATTATCCTGACACTGAGCACACCAGTCCTTGACCTGTCCTAATAATGCCGAGCACCAGGCTAGGAAGCGACAAGTACACATTTTTTTAAGTCATTGGTTTGACTCGACCAGGGTTCGAAACCACGACCCCATCACTGCCTGTCTGTGACCAGACCGGATGGCCGAATGAGTTAGAGCGTCCGTCTCCCATGCTGGTAGATCGTGGGGTCGTGGGTTCGAGTCCCGGTCGAGTCAAACCAATGACTTTAAATTGAACTTTTGCTTCCAGCCAGGCGTCGGATTATTAGGATAGGCAAGGACTGTGTGCTCAGTGTCAGATATTGACTGAGGGGATACCAGTCATGGTGCCGGCGGCCTGGTTTCCCAGTTGGACAGCACTATAAAGTCGCCATGAGTGCGCACTGTCACAAGTCGGTACCCGTCCTGATATGACCTTAGATGTTGCTAGGACGTAAAACAACAACAAACAAAAGTGCCTGTCTGTCATTCGATGGTTACACTATAAAAATTGCCATTTCTCATTTTGATCCTATTTTGGGATGTTAGTGAATTACTTATTGGAAATTACTTGAGTATTTGTTATTGAAATAAATTTTAATTTAAAGTATCCAGTTCCAAACGTCAGTATATATTGACTCAACGTGAGTATGGTCCTTAGGTCTCAAAAGCTGCAAGAGAAGAAATCATACCCACGGTTGAAAAAATAAAAATGATGTAAAACTAACTTCAAAATGAGGTAGGTTAATCTGAAAACCAGAGGAGGGGAACCAAGTTATGCAAAATACAAAGACAAAGAAGGCAGGTTTAACTTTGCAGTTGCATAATCCGACGAAGCCTATTTTTGATTGGAAATACACAACTTGGATGCTGGTGCACCATTTTGGCAGCATAGGCCATATTCACGGCGAGAAATGTTTGTTTTTTGTTCATACCATCGCTTTTACATGTAAAAGCAGAGAATCAATTATGTGCAAATA
Source organism: Branchipolynoe longqiensis (assembly GCA_030323885.1). NCBI lineage: Eukaryota > Metazoa > Annelida > Polychaeta > Phyllodocida > Polynoidae > Branchipolynoe > Branchipolynoe longqiensis. The sequence continues at coordinate 23,551,885 of CM059201.1, read as the reverse complement.
GACACTCATTAAATTAAACAGCTCGCAATCATATATTTGTGGGCAAGGGAAACAAATTCCCATAGAAAAAGAAAAGTTTGATTAATAATTGATAGAATTTATTTAGTAAACTATATGAGGTGGTACAGTCCAGCTGCCCTCAAAAAGGCTAAAATATTTTCTTTTTTTACATTAGTAAAATCGTCATGCAAACTGTCTGTAGTGTAAAATTGCTGGCGCAGGGCCAAAAAATCAACACAACTTAGTAAAATGTGTTTGAGTGTCAGCGGAGACTGATGCCCAATACATTCAGTGGGAGGCTCACCCTTGAGCAGAAAAGCATGTGTAAGCCACGAGCCTATGATCTCCACCATTTCGGAGTGCACACCAAAATTATCTGACATGTTTTCACTTCAAATATATCTAAAGTTAGCCAATTTCAATGCAAGTCACTGCAACCTTAAGCAAACTAAATTATAACGCTCAACCTAATAATATACTTATCTTTGAAAATTTGGCAGGAACTCAAAGCCATCGAATTATGCAACTTTAAGGAGCATATTTAGAGTCGATACGATGAACGCTGCGATGTTTCCGGTACCGCCCACGTCTCCCCTCCTCCCCCCCCACATACCCCCCCCCCCACACACACACACATAGCCACTGTCGCCCCCTGGAGGCCATGTTAGCTACTAAGTGGTCGTACAACCTTCAGCCCCTGGCGCCAGACTGACAGACTCTGCCCTGCGCATGCGCATGCGCGCCACTCACAGAGTCATAGGTTCAGCGTGCGGTAAAAGATCACTGTACTAAGCCGTCGACGTCTGCATTGAACGGAAAATGTCGTCTGCTGTTCTTCTAGCCCACATTTCACCTCAAACCCATTTTCCTTTCTTCGTTTTCACGGAATAATATCATTATTAGTCCACGATGTACGTTCAATCAATCAATCAATAGTTCCGTCCTCTAGTCGAGGGTTAGATGCAATGGTTCTCCACTTGTCCCGATGGTGTGCTGTTCTGATAGACTGTGAATAATTCAAGCCTCACTGTGAAATATTTGTAAACCATGATGTTCTTGGTCTCCCTCTCCCTCTGCTGCCATTCACCTTCCCTTCCAACAATGTACGGTATATTGAACTCTGGCGAATGATGTGGCCAAAATAAATAAGTTTCTTTGTCTGTATAGTGGCAAACAAGCTGTTCTTATTTAAAAAAATTCTGAGAACTTCTTTGTTGGTGATCTTCTTTGTCCATGATATTTTCATCATCCTTCAATAAGTCCACATCTCATCTCACGACGATGTACGTTGCTTTGCCGTTATTCTTATTCTGGTGCCAGCAGACGACATTTACAGAAGATGTTGTGCCTAACTACAGGCACCATTGATATAGGGGTCAGCGAACTGGGCAGCCGTAAACGTACACCCTGTGTCGTCTGCTGCACATGCGCAGTGGACCATTCATTATTCAGCGACTGCACAATACCGCCACAAGAGGTCGCGCAATGAACTGCGCTCTAAGAGGGACAGCAGGGACCACACAGTATTATATATTAACATAACATGCTTATTCCATTAACCCTGACCCTGCTATGCACGCAATATAAATTTTGGTTTGATTTGATCTATTGGGGGGTTTTACATGATCATAACATATACTGTCATATGAGCATGGCTATCCGCTTGTGTCACTGACATTGTGCACTAATGGAGGACATAACTGGGAGACAACACGATTGGCGATCGTGACTCGATATTCCACTCAGTCATATTATTCCTACACTGAACCTTATCCCATTAGTTTGTTTGTTTGTTTGTTGTTGTTTTACGTCCTAGCAACATCTAAGGTCATATCAGGATGGGTACCGACTTGTGACAGTGCGCACTCATGGTGACTTTATAGTGCTGTCTCACTGGGAAACCAGGCTGCCGGGACCATGACCTGGTATCCCACTCAGTCACATTATCCTGACACTGAGCACACCAGTCCTTGCCCTGTCCTAATAATGCCGAGCGTCTGGCTAGGAAGTGACAAGCACCAATTTTCAAGTCATTGGTTTGACTCGACCATGGTTCGATCCCACGACCCCATGATCTACCAGCACGGGAGACGGACGCTCCAACTCATTCGGCCATCCCATTAGTATCGAGTGCTATTCTCATTCAGGTAGACCCTGATCGATTCAAATCACTGACTTAAACATTGATACGTGTCGCTTCCTAGCCATGTGCTCGGAAATATGAGGATAGAGCAAGGACTGGTTGGTTCAGTGTCAGGATTATGTGACTGAATGGGATATCAGGTCATTGTGCTGGTGGCCTGGTCTCCTAGTGGGGCAGCACTATAAAGGTGCCATGAGTGCGCAGTCACAAGTCGGTACCCGTCCTGATATGATCTTAGATGTTGCCAGGACTTAAAACTCCACCAACTAACCAACCAAGTATTATTCAATGCAGCGACTGTCACAAGTCGGTACGCATCCTGATATGACCATAGATGTTGCCAGGACTTCGTTTTGAATCAGCTTGATTCGGCTACATATTAATCCTGCGACCTTCCGCATTGGAAGAGCATGCTCTACCCACTCAACCATCTCGCCAGGTTCATTTTAGCTAATGGTTGCTTATAGTTATGCAGAAGTCCGCACTAAGATCACAGGGAAGCAGCCACACAAACAAGTAGGTGATGTTTGCACACGGCAATTTATACCGCAGTCACACTACGCTTGCAATCGCTTGCAACCACTTTTCGACCACCAAAAAGGTTTTGTCGTGAAGTGGTCGGCGATCGGTCGGTGATCGGTCAGCGATTGGTAAGCGACCTCTGGGAAACCATTTTGGTCACAACAACGTTGCAGATGCTGCACCATAAATCTCCGTGCGACCAAAATGGTAACTGACCAACCACTGACTGGTCGCCAACCGATCGCCGACCATTGTTATCCCCGTTTTTTGTTGCTTTGGTCGTGAGTGGTTGCAAGCTGTAATGTGACTTGAGGCCTTGGATAGCCGAATGGTAGAGGATAGTCACGTACGACCATTGTGCGACCACTTGCGACTATTTGGCGACCATCCGTTTTGCGTGGTCGCAAAGTGGTCACAAGCATAGTGTGACTGGGGTAAAAGTGGTCGCAAACATAGCGTGCCTGTTGTATAATGAAAGCCAGAGATGCAATTTAGTAAATCAATCTATAATACAGATATACATCCAATAAGATATTCGTGTCGTATAGGATTTTCTGCACTAGACATTAAATATTGCATTGGTGTAGGCTGGATGTCATAATGCATGTAGCATTTCTTTTAAAAAGAATCCTCCAAATTAACCGTATTCTAAAAAGTAATTCCTGATTTCATGAAATGTGATTACGCGAAGTAACAGACAAACGCATAATAAAATATGCGTACTTATGTAAATATCATAATCAAAACATTGCAGTTCATATATATGCGATAGAATTATTTTAATACAAAACTAAGAGTGATTGCATATTTCCTTGTACACCTTACTGTCTTAAAATACGAAGCAGTTGGGTGCGGTGGGGTGGAGGTTATCAACGCAGCTGGTATCGCTGGAGACCAGTGTAGTGTCTACTTCATAACAACATTAGTAGTCCTGCAACTACCTTGTTGGTGTGCACCTGCGTCACTACGCGTCTGTACCAACGCCAACAAAGAAAGCACACCGGTACCGGATAACACAAAAGCTGCATCAAGTGCAAACAGCTAAAACTGTAAGCTATGTTACTTATTTGTACGAATCGCTTCTTTTCTTCAAGTTCCCCTTTCCCTACCCCAACAAGAACCATGTTTATATATACATTTTACGGCAATCATTTCACCACACTGGTGTAGGCAGCGCTAGATGGAATCTAGTCGGAGATTGCCCATTTTAAAAACCAATGGAGCAGGTTTTACCTGAATTGTTATTTATTATTATTACTTGCATGTGTCCATCGATACAACATATCCAATAAAGACCTACAACCAAATTAATGGTAAATTTTAATTGGTTCTTGGACATTATTTCTCGGACTACTGAATGACAAACACTGAGATGATTCATTTGTTGCAACGGCATATTTCGAGATTTTGACCTCAGACCTGACATTTATTTTCTGGATATATGATGCTATTTAGCTAGTGCGGATACTCATTATAGGATAACATGGACACATTGTGGTTATGGGAATTGTTATGTTAATAATGCAATAATATAGACAGGTTGGTATTGATTGATTGGTGATTGATTGGTGGTTGCTTAGCGCTGTGTTAAAGTTGGATAGTCTGATGGGTTTTGAGTTTCTGTCATTTTCTGAGATAAACATCTTATGGTGATCATTATAATCTACTCTACTTTCACTTGAAGTAACGTTTATTTTAAATAGCTAACTTTTGAGATATTTTAAGTGCAAACAAGGAACATTAGTTTTGGCAAGCTGGCCAAAACTCTGACACCATAGGTTTCTGCAGTAATAGGTTATATTAAATTGCCTCAGTATTCCCTTCTGTGAGGTGACAAAGTTTAACAAGTGCACCAGTATTTAAGTTACATATGTAGAATCAAATTGAGATACTTGTTTTGGTTTTGAAAATGTTATGCTTCATCGGACTATGCAGCTTTTACCGCAAAGTCTATATCCATGCCCAAAAGTATTCAATTTGTATTCTGTCATATTATTATTATTATCATCATCATCTAATCATTACTTTTACAAACATGAAAACCATGTAATGAATGTTGTGCCAGGAGACACTTAGAAAGTTAGAAGTTCACAATCATAAACATTGCAACCAAGGAAACCAAAATCTTAGGTAAAGTTCAATTATCATAGATTGCTAGAAATTGGATAAATAAGCTACATGAGGTGACACAGTCTTGCTGTTCTCAAGAAGGATAGGACATCTCCCATGTTTACAGTGGTCAGGTGTTAATCAGATCATGATGTTTGCATTGTAAAATTGTTGTTGCAAGGTCAAACCAGGTGAACTGATTTTGATATTCCAACTTATGCAATACGATGTTGTTGATGCAGTAATATACACAGATTTACATATTCAGGTAGAGTTTTTTTAATACAAAATTCACGTGCACCGGGACTACTGGAACATTTACTGGGGTGAATTTATATATTTACATTTATAAGTGAACACTTCCTGCATTAGGACATCTGAAATAGTGAATACCCTAATATGGAATACTTGATGCTGATGATGCTGATGATGTTGATGATGGTGGTGATGATGATGATGATGAGAAAAATATGCCGTCACCCTGAACAATTATTTTATAGTAGAATGCATTCTAAGCTGTTTTAGATGTATTTATTTCAGATCAGTCTGTGCAGTCAAAAATCAAAGGTTCAGGTTAGAAAGTGAGTATTGCATGACAAGGAAAGACAAACAGAGGACTAAAGTGTTGGTAGATCGTGGGGTTGTGGGTTCGAACCCTGGTTGAGTCAAATCAATGACTTAAAAATTGATACTTTTTGCTTCCTAGCCTGGCGCTCGGCATTATTAGGATAGGGCGAGGACTAGTTGGCTCTGTGTCAGGATAATGTGACTGAGTGGGATATCAGGTCATGGTGCTGGCAGCCTGGTCTTCCAGTGGGGCAGCACTATAAAGTTGCCATGAGTGTGCACTGTCACAAGTCGGTACTCGTCCTGATATGACCTTAGATGTTGCTAAGACGTAAAACAACAACAAACAAACTAAAGTAGGATCCTGTGCGACCTGCTCTATACTAGTTGATCTGGTGAAGTGTTAGGAAATTGGAAGATGGGGAGATATAAGCCTAATGGAAGCCATTACCCACAGAGGGGTGAGCGAGTATGAGCATCTGTCCGCACTGAGAGCACTGTTTGGTGCGGAGATAAGAGACACCACAGACGGCAGGAAGAGGCGAAGGTGGGCGGCAGAGTGGTTGGGAGAGAGATGGAGTCAGGAAGAGAGGGAGTAGGGGTGGGGAAGGGAGGAGACGGGACGGGAGGAGAGTACAGGAGCAAGAAGGAGAGGAGGGGAAGGGACGGGAGGACAGAGGAGAAGGAAGGTTTGAGCAGGGGAGGAGATGTGAGGTGGGGAGAGGGCAGCAGGGAAGTAGAGGAGAGGAGATGAAGAGGAGGAGAGAGGAACAGATGAAAGAGGAGAGTAAAAGAGAGGAGCGGAGAGGAAGGGAAGGGATAGAGTGGAGGGGGAGAAGATATGACAAGAGGGAGAGGAGGGGAGAGGAGGAAGAGGAGGTGAACATACAAGATGAAGGGAGAGGAAGGGATAATAGCGGGGAAGAGGGGAGATGTGGAGAATGGTCGGGAGAGGACGGGAAGAGAGGGAGAGAAGAGCAGGAGATGGGACGGGAGAGGAGAGCTGGGGAGGGGAGAGCTGGGTACGGGAGAGCTGGGTAGGGTATAGTATGGAAGGGGAGCAAAGGAGAGATGAGGGGATGTGAGGGGAGGAGATAGCGATAGAGGAAAGGGGGCGAAGGGGGAGTAGGGCAGGGGAGCCGGGTGCACTTCTGTAAGGAAGGTATAGTTATGAGGAAAAGGCTATCGTTCGATTTCTAGTTACACGTGGCTCAAGTGAACTGAGCGTAATCAAAGACCCTATAATACTAAGACGGCTCACTCCCTATCTCTCCCATGGTAATGTAAATTTTGCAGTGCCACCTTGTGGTGGGTTTGATCAGCCCAGCTGCTGGTTGGTGTTTCACATGTAAACACATACAATTATATTATACATGAGCTAGGTAAGTATGAATACACATCAATATGAAATTGCTATGAACAAATATACATCATCATCAGCATCATCATCAGCATCGCCATCATCAGACGTCTTTCACATTCATATATACATTTATACATATAATATAGCGCCTGTTTAACCAAGAGAACAGCTGGTGCACCAAGTGGTGGGTTTGATCATTTTGATTACACAGTACAGGCTGAGTGAGCCGTCTTAGTATTATAGGGTCTTTGGCGTAATGGAACTCCTAGGAGAGAGTCGAGAAAGGTGACAGTTTACCTGAAGAGGGATCGAGTTCAGTTAACTGAGCGATCAGATGACTGTTGAGCGTCATAAGAAGACTGCGCACCCTATGTCATTACCAGTACACACTCTTCATGTTGGCTCCAACATGTTACCGCACGCGCTGGCTGAATAAGTAGGAGCGCAAGCTTCCCATTCGGAAATTCTCGAGTTCAAGTCCCAGCTGAGTCAAACCAATGACTTATCAAATTGATACTTGTTGTACCTAGCCTGGCATTCAGCATTAATAGGATAAGACAAGAACTGGTTTGCACAGTATCAGGATAATGTGACTGTGTGGGATATCAGGTCATGGTGCTGGCAACTTGGTCTCCCAGTAGGACAGCACTATAAAGTTGCCATGAGTGCACACTGTCACAAGTCGGTGCCCCTCCTGATATGACCTCGGATTTTGTTAGGACATAAAACACCACCAAATAAACAAACAACAACTCAAACATGCTTAATTCGCAGGCGTCGGTACAGGTAACATCTTAAATTATAAATAACCATGTAGATATTTGATCACCCATGGTAAAGTGACCATTTGTCCTAAAAATACATTTCCATATACCGACACTTTGATTATTGTTTTTTGTGTATATGCAGTATAACCCCATTAAACCTAGCTCGGTTAAAACAAACGATTGGTTAATCCAAACTTTTTTCAGTGGCCCAGCAAAATACTACAAATTATGATATAAAAAAGTTGGTTAAACCAAAGTCGGTTAATCCAAATTATTGGTTAATCCAAACACAATTGTCGGACCCCAAGCCACTTCCAGTATGGTTAAACCAATCTTTCATGTGGTTATAGGGTCATCTGAGACCGGACCAACTTTTTTATATGATAAATGGTAGTATTTTGCCAGGCCACTGAAAAAAGTTTGGATTGACCGATCGTTTGTTTTAACCGAGCTTGGTTTAACAGGGTTATACTGTATATACATAAAAAACAATAATCAATGTGTCCACATACATTGTATATTACATTCATAATGCACGCATGTTTTTGCCAAAGCCATGCACAGGAAGTGGACGCTCTATCTACTAGGCCAACCCGCCCGGCCAGTGGCTACGTGCAATTGTTCGCCAATGTTCACCTCATGACAATTGCTTTCCCACGTGAATGATGGATAATGAGGTTACAAGTCACTGGCTGCTGTAGACAATTGGATGACTTGATTAGTAGCGAGTACCAGAGACAATGCCATTGTATAGATAGATTATGTAACTGGCTTGGCTAAAGTGACAGAGTATTACACAATGGAGTGTCTATGGAGCATCGGCTTTATACCCTTGTCACACTACGACGTGATGAGCCAACGTAAGCCTGACGTGGTCATTTTTCCTCATTACGTTGACGTACATTGGGTTGTGTTATGATGACGTCAGAATGACGTTAGACTGACGTCAAGCTACGTCACGTTATGTCGGCGCGCATCAAGGTTTTCATTACGTTGTCCTCTCTCGTTGAATGATGTTATCACTACACTTTACCGACGTTACGCTCTCGTCAACTACGCTGCATCCACGTTCAACTTGTGCCCAAATTTGCATACTACACCGAGAAGTTCGACGTTGTTCACGTTCTCCCTAGGCTGACGTCGTTATGTCGTAGTGTGACAGGGCCTTTATCAGCGATTATTGGGGCTTGTTACACCAACATTCAACATACAATATATATGCGCATATGAGCCTGTCTAAAAAGGTGATAACTCTTCTTTTTTTTGTCCATTGTAACGATTGACACAAAACAGCACTGAAACGGTTACACTGAAAACACAAGGACATTTGCTTCAAATCAATATGTATTCTATTGGGATTATGAAATACCATGTAAAAAACAAATCAGTTTATCCTGAGCAAATGCATAAGCAGATAGTATGTTGATCATTACAATGGACAAAGTTTTGTCCCATATTGCTTAGCACCTTTTGAGACAGTCTCATATATATATAAATATATATATATCAGACCGGATGGCTGAATGAGTTGAGCGTCCGTCTCCCGCTTTAGTAGATCGTGGGATTCGAACCTACCGAACCCTGGTCGAGTCAAATCAAATGACATAAAAGTTGATACTTCTCGTTTCCTAGCCAAGCGATCGGCATTATTAGGATAGGGCAAGGACTGGTTGGCTCAGTGTCAGGAGTGACTGAGTAGGATATCAGGCCATGGTGATGGTGGCCTGGTCTCCAAGTGTGGCAGCACTACAAAGTCACCATGAGTGCGCACTGTCAAGAGTCGGTGATCGTCCTAATATGACCTTAGATGTTGTCAGGATGTAAAACTCCATCAAGCAACCAACATTCAACATACAATATGTGTGCGCATATATATGTGTATACTTATACAAATATATATATATATTATATATATATATATATATATATACCTGTATACAAATATATATATACATGAATTCTGCTATTATTTGGAATGTTCTCATATTATTTGGAATGTTTTCACTTTTGAGTCTCCATATCACACATTAGTGCCCAGTTTCAAAGAACGAACCATCTGGAGGAACATATATAGACTTTGTCCCCCCCCCCCCCCATATCTCTCTATAAATATTTATATATATATATACATATATATATTCCCACGTGAATTGATTAGTAGCGGGTAATTATATATATATATATATATATATATATGTATATATATATTATATTTATAGAGAGAGGTTATATCATATATATAACGCGATTAAAAGATGATAAATGAGAGAGATGCTTAAGAATAAATGAAAGCCACGAACAATGAAATAAGAGTGGTATGGAAGGGATGGCACATACGAGAAATGTGAGATAGGAAAGACAGGAAATAGCGGAAACTAGGAAGACACACAATATTATAAATTAGAATGAGATGTGCGCGGTGTGAGGTATGCCACATAAAAACAAATTGTGGAAAGATAACATAAAAAATAATGGAGAAAAAAGAGTCAGTGGAGAGAGGAAAGAGAAAGGAGCATGAGGAAAAGAAAATAATTAGGCATTAGAAATATGAGAGGTTAACAGGATATGAAATGACATGAATATGTACGAGGGGAGAGAACAGAGACAGCAGAGAGAAGAATGAGGTGAGATTTAAACAAAAATGTACCCTACCCATAACGGTTAAGTGTGTTAACACTTGCTTTCCCCGCTGGACAGCACTAGTCCAATTTGAATCAACTCTTTGGAATTTTGTCTTAGTAATAATTTAGGATTTCTTGTTTAAGGGTTGTAACTGTTTGTAGATTGCAAACAATCCAAAATCCAGCTTTTACCATTCTTAGACCATGTACCTATACCCTCCCCATCCATGCATTTCTATTGTAACCTTTTAATTTAATTAGTTGCTAGTAGTAGTAAGGCCCTAATGTATAATCATTCTGTTAAGCGTATTGATTTCGATAGGTTTATGCAGTTATACTACTTAAGAAAATGGACAGATAGAATAAGAGAGTTAAATCAGCCATTGGAGAGAGAAGAGAGAAGAGAGGAGAGAGGACAGAGGAGAGAGGAGAGAGGAGAGAGGAGAGAGGGGCTGGAAGCAAGAGGCCGTAAATAGGAGAGCAGTGAGAATGTGGGGAGAGGAGAGAGGAGAGCCGAGAGAGGAGAGAGGAGAGCGGAGAGGAGAGAGGAGAGAGCACAGAGGAGAAAGGAGAAATAACAGAGGAGAGAGGACAGAGGAGAGTGAACAGAGGAGAAATGAGAGAGAACAGATGAGAGAGGAGAGAGGAGATAGGGCTGTAAGCGAGAGGCGGTAAATAGGAGAACAGTGAGAATGTGGAGAGTGGAGAGAGGAGAGGAGAGAGGAGAGGGAAGAGTGGAGAGAGGAGAGAGGAGAGCGGAGAGAGAAGAGAGGAGAGAGGAGAGCGGAGAGAGAAGAGAGGAGAGAGGAGAGAGGAGATAGGAGAGAGGAGAGAGAACAGAGGAAAGAGGAAATAGAGGATAAATGAGAGCTAGGAGGAAGAGAGTGGCATTGCGTGAGGCTGTACATCATTCAGGTGATGACTCAGCACGGCTGGTCTCTCTATGAAGGTTACCTGCCGACCTGCTCACACGATGGCGTCCAACATGAGTGCAGTGTGTATCACGCGTGTAAACCAGTCCGCCCTGGAGGATGGAGGGAGGCCTTGCCATCCCCCCTCCTCCTCCCTACCACTCCCCTCTGACCAGCCTAGTTCCCAGCCGCTGCACAATCCCACTCTCCACACTTCCCACAAACCACCTAGGCTGCATTCACCCCCCCCCCCCCCACACCAACCGATCGACCCCCCCCCCGCCACACACACACCTTGTGGTTACTAATGCGCGCACTCAGCGCATTTAATGCGCGATGGTGACTGGCCTGACTAGCGCCGACATTCTGACCAACAGATCGTCGAGGAGTTGGCATCAGACTTGATGTGATATAGTTAATCTACTGGAAACACATGCCTGGAACTGACAATCAGCCAAATCAATTCAGTGACAATTATTTACATTAAAGTTGCATCGTCCGATGGTTTTGAGTTTGTGTTATTTTTCTTAGATATTATAGTCAACCATACTAAGCTTTGAAGTAACTTATTTTAAATGGCTTTTGAGATATTTGAAGTGCAAACATGCAAAATTAATTTTGGCAAGCTTGCCAAAACTCTGACGCCATAGGCTTCTGCAGTAACAGGTTCTATTACATTGCCTCAGTGTTGCCTTCTATGCAGAGACAAGTGTTTGATAAGTGCACTGTTATCTAGGTTAGACATGGAGAATCAAATCTAGATAATTGTTTTGGTTTTGAAAATTTGATGTTTTCATCGGACTATGCAGCTTTAAGTGAAAGATAATTCTCCGCAGCCAGACTCAAATCATATGCCGATTATGCCTTCGCTATGGTAGATCCCACTTTATGGAATAAGTTGTCAGCGGATGCAAGAACAGTGGCATTTCTTTGTAAATTTTAATCGGTTCCCAAGACTTAGCCCGCTTAATGTAGCTTTGTATGATTAATGAAATTTCTCAAATCTATCAACTCTTTTAACCACATTATAAACCCATCATATCGTGGTTTTCAGATACAAGGCCGTATTACTAGAATGAATGGGTCTTGCTAGCGAGTGGATCTAATGGCATGGAGTTCCTGCCATATTTATCTTATATGAATATATTAGGTTTATTGCTGTGATCTGCCTTACTTTAATTTGAAATAAACGTTGATTATGGATGAGTCAGTTATTTGAAGTGAAAACCCGCAAACTTAAACCTGCATAGTCCGATGAAGTATAACATTTTCCAAACCAAAATAATAATCTAGATTTGATTTCACATATCTAACTTAGATACTGATGCACTTATTAAGCATGTGTTTCTGCATAGACGGGAATACTGACTCAATTTAATAGAACCTGTTACTGGTGTCAGAATTTTGGGGTGTGTGCCAAAACTAATTTTCCACGTTTGCACTTCAAAGGTCTCAAAAGTTTACCATTTAAAAGATAAGTAATTTTAAACTAATGCAAAGTAGATACTATTGATCGATCTAATATATTTATCTAAAAAAAAATACAAAAAGCCAAAACCACCGAACTATACAACTTAAATGTTGGTGTGCACTTTTGACACGCTGGACACCAGTGGCAGTGGACGACATCTAGCGTCCCTGTGCGTCTGCATTAGGAACATGGCATAGCTTGATTATGGTAATGAAGGTTCCATAAAGAATGTACCTCAGACTCCCCACGTGACATCACGTGATCACACACCATTCGACATGTGTAGCACCACACAGCCCTTCTCTCTCTCGCTTTGCCCCCCGCCCCCTTCGTCATACCCCCTTCCCCACCCCTACTCATTCTCTGCACCCCCCCTTCCACATTCCCCCCTCCTACTCTCCTACCTCTTCTCCACACACAGAAACACGCTCAAGCTGCAGGCTTCTAGTTATACAGCACGCTCCATTGATGTATCGTACATAATGATTGCACCTATGCACCCCTTGAACCCTACCCCCACCCCACCCTCACACTACTCCCACCTCCCACACTCACCACCCCAACCACCATTCCACTCCCAACTCCATCCTCACTCCACTCCCACCTCCCAGCCCCATTACCCCACCACCCAACTCACACCACCACCCCACTCCCACCTCACCCCAGCTCCACCCTAACACTACTCCCACCTCCCACACCACTCCCACCACCACCCCACTCCCACCTCACCCCCAACTCCACCCACCCTCACACTACTCCCACCTCCCACCCCACTCACCACCCCACCCCACTCCCACCTCCCTCCCCCCAGCTCACCCACCCTCACTACTCCCACCCCACCCCACTCCCACCACCACCCCACTCCCACCTCACCCCCAGCTCCACCACCCTCACACTACTCCCACCTCCCACCCCCTCCCACCACCACCCCACTCCCCTCACCCCCAGCTCCCCTCACTACTCCCACTCCCACCACTACCACACCCCACTCCCACTCACCCCAACTACACCCACCCTAACACTACTCCCACCTCCCACCCACTCCCACCACCCCCCACTCCACCTCACCCCACCACCCACCCTCACACTACTCCACTCCCACCCCACTCCCCCACCTCCCACTCCCCTCACCCCCACCACCCACCATCACCCCACCTCCCACCCCTCACCCCCACCACCTCACCCCAGCTCACCCACCCTCACACTACCTCACCTCCCACCCTACTCCACCACACCACCCCCACTCCACCTCACCCCCAGCTCCACCCTAACACTACTCCCACCTCCCACCCCACTCCCACCACCACCCCACTCCCACCTCACCCCCAGCTCCACCCACCTCACACTACTCCCACCTCCCACCCACTCCCATCACCAACCCCACTCCCACCTCACCCCACTCACCCAGCCTCACACTACTCCCACCTACTCCCACCACCACCCACTCCCACCCCACCCAGCTCCACCCACCCTCACACTACTCCCACCTCCCACCCCACTCCCACCACCACCCCACTCCCACCTCACCCCCACACCACCCTTACACTACCCCACCACCCCCACTCCCACCACCACCCCCACTCCCACCTCACCCCCAGCTCCACCCACCCTCACACTACTCCCACCCCCACCCCCATCCTCACTCCACTCCCACCTCCCACCCACTCCCACCCCACCCCACTCGCACCCACACCCAGCTCCACCCACCCTCACACTACTCCCACCTCCCACCCCATCCTCACTCCACTCCAACCTCCCACCCCCACCACCCCACCACTCCACTCCCACGCCCACGCTCACTCTACTCCCGCCCCCACCATCACCCCACTCCTACTTCCAGCCACCCCACACAACCCCACTCACACCCTCACCCCGACCCCACTCCAACCTCCACACCCATGTGCACCCACATCACTCCCACCCCGACTCACACCTCCACCCCCACCACCCCACCCCCACCACCACCCCCTCCACCCACCACTCCCACCACCACCACCACCCACTCCACATCCAAGACCCCCCACCCCCATCTCCAGCCACAACACTCCCACTCCCACCCCCACCTCCACCCCACCCCACACCCCACCTCCACCTCCAGCCAAACAACCGCCTCCGCCAGCTCCACCCCACCCTACCCCTACCCCACCCCACCACCTCCACCCATGCTTAACACCAGCAGTAGCAATCTTGCACGTCTTTCGGTTTGACTGAGCCAACGTTTGATCCCAGGACCTCCAACGTGAAAAGCGGGCGCTAGACCCACTTTGCCATCCCTTCCAGTCCTAACAAAAATAAGTGAGCGTCGCGCTATCGGCCTCTTCTGGAATGAGGAAGCCCCAAAAGCCACTGCGCGCACTTCACTTCCGTCCGATTCTGCTGCACCCACGTGATCAGTGCCGTCTGAGGAGTTTGCCTCACGAACAGCTCGTATTCCTAAATCATTAAAGCGATCAGTAATAATATAATTATCCCAATGTGATCTGTAGGGAGAGTCCCGACTGATCAGTGAGCTTAAATTATCTGCGAGTAGAGATTCTTCTTCCCCTATAATCATGGCACATGCTAGCTGAGGTATGCCTATGCCTCACGGAATCAGCCCCCCCTGGGTTCAACTCATCAGCTAATTCCCCTAATTAGCATGCAATTATAATGTTCATCTACACAGGGGTAGACCATCTATCTACTGGAGCTAAATTAAAGTTTCCTGTGCCGACTGCGAGTTTTTCTCACATCAGTTGCTCACCAATTGCTTATTTTCTTGCTTCTTAAAACAGAAATTAAAAGACAACCGCAAGTTCTATTTGTTGGTAAGTAGACCATTCCTTGAGACGTTGGTAATAATAATAGGGCATTGACATTAAGGAAGGGCCATATTCTCCTCCTCACCACCTCTATGGTGGTGTTCTCTGTGGTGGAGTGGTTAGAGTGTCTGACTTTTTTCTAGGTCAGACTCCTAATCTGAAGGTTGGTGGTTCGATTCCCCATGCCAATTTGGATTTCCAGGGCTGTGGATAACTTACAGCGTCATCAAAGGCCAGTTGCTCTCCTACCATGTCTATGTGGTGTGGGAGGTTGAAAATCCCTTGTGTCGGTAAAAGTGTAGGCTCTGGCTTTCTATCGACAAACTGTCTCTTGGTGAAAACAAGTCTATTCAGACTTATCCATGATAGGCAGTATACATCTTCAAGAAAAATATTCTTGATACCAGATTAGGATAACGATGACTTTGAGGGAAAATTAAACTGTCAAACCAGACGCGACGGCCTAGTGGGTAGGCGGCCTGCTTTCCGTGCCGGATTTCGTGGGTTCAATACTCGGGCGAGTTAAAACAACGATTTACAAAATTGATAATTGGCGCTAACTAGCCTGGTGCCCTCCATTACAAAGTACAGGAAATGTCTGCTTGGCCTATTGTAATGTGACTGAGTAGGATATCGGGTCATGGTGCCAGTGGCCTGGTCTTCAAGTGAGGCAGCAGTTATAAAGTCATAATGAATGTGCAGACTCACAAGTCGGTACTCGTCCTAGCATCATTTCAGATGTGGCTAAGTAGATAAACCCCAATTACTCACTCCTCCAACTTGTCAACAGGTTTTGGATTCCTCCCTGGAACTGCCAGCAGGAAGGTCATCATCGAATCGATCATGATTGATTGATTGATGGGTGGTTTCTTTACGCCGTGTTGGCAGCATAGGCCATATTCACGGCGAGAATTCTTTTTTTTTATTCAACCATCGCCTTTACATATAATGTAAAAGCATACAATCAGTTATGTGTCAATAGACACTTATGAATTTTTAAAAGCTCAAAATCATATAATTAAATAAAATAAATGAAAGAATTAATTAATTAAAATTGTTTTAATGAACTATATGAGGTGGTACAGACCAGCTTCCCTCAAAAAGGCTAAAATGTCTTCTTGTTTTACTTGAGTAAAAAGGTCATGCATGCTGTTTGCAGTGTAGAATTGTTGGCGCAGTGCCATAAAATCGACACAGTTTAGTCAAATGTGCTTGACTGTCAGTGGGGACTGACATCCAATACATTCATGGGGAGGGTCCCCCTTGAGCAGGAAAACATGTGTTAACCACGAGTGACCAATACGGCAGTGGCTAAGGACCACTTGGTCCCGCCGACCCCCCACATGAGAATGTGGTGGTATTCCCATAGATGGTTCAATTTCTTTAAGTTTATTAATGTTTTCATCCCACTCATGTTGCCATTTGGATTTGATGTGGGTGCTATTAGTGGTTTCAGATCGAATCGATCATCTTTCAACAAAGAATGTCGCCCATCAAACCAAAGTGCTAGATTACACAGACACATATTGCCAACATCGATTGATGGGATGACAAGATAAATATAGCATTTTGCTGGATTGTAGGATGAGACAGGGATTCTGGTTGCATAAGTGCATTAATATTTGCTTTACTATTAAAGTTGCATAGTCCGATGGTTTTGAGTTTCTGCCATTTTCCTGAGATAAATATATTAAATTAATTGTCATAATCTACATTACTTTAGTTTGAAGTAACTTTTATTTCAAATGGCTAATGCCTGGCACACACCTCCCGTATAAAACCTAAAACTGCCCATTTCGCGAGTAAGTTTGAGTTTTAGTCGGTTTCAGTCGTTAGGTGTGTGACCCCCTATCACACCAGAGCCTTCGGATTCGCTACTTAAAACTCAGTTTTAGGTTTTATACGGGAGGTGTGTACCAGGTTTTTATAAGATTCGAAAAATGAATCGGGCAGTTTTAGTCAGGAAACGGGACGGGTTGGGTTGTGATGGGTCCCGTCAGGCAGTCAGTTTTAGCACGTGAATCGTATACGGGAGGTGTGTACCAGGCTTAACTTTTGAGATATTTGAAATGCAAACATGTAAAATTAGTTTTTGCAAGTATGCCAAAGCTCTGACACCATAAGCTTTAGCAGTAACAGGTTATATTAAATTGACTCAGCATTCCATTCTATCTGACAGTAAATGCTTAATATCTGCACTTGTATCTAAGTTAAATATCTGGAATCGATATTCTAGATAATTGCCTTGGTTTTGAAAATGTGATGTTTCATCGGATTATGCAATATTGTTATATCGTTATATTTTCTTATCACAGGAGTAAATTTGTGAGCAATTTAATTTTTTTTGTTACTAAGTATGACTCACTAGCCCAGCTTAACACTAAACGCTGTCTCTTGATTGCTACATGGATCTTTTCTGCAGAATGTAAACTGTTCTGATTTTTTTATTTGTATATATTGCAAATAAGTGATGCAAATAAGTTTTTATTTGTATATATTGCAAATAGTGACAAATAAGGAAATACTCGAACGGACGGGCTGCCCTCTATGGAAGATCTTCTGATAAAAAAGAATCTCTGGTGGACTGGAGACATTAAGACCGACTCATGGACATCACTCTCACAGCAGAGAGCTAAATGGAGAGCGGCAGTCAAGTAATGAAAGCAGTCTTTGTCGCATCACGACCGACAGCATGATGATGATGATGATGATGATATATTGCATAACAGGTCACACATTAGAAAGGGGTTCTTTCCCTAAACTAAGTAAACGTTGTCACACGTTCTAATAGGACTTCATATGTTGCAGTGTCATAAAAACAGGGATAAAATGAATGGAGCACTGTTTGATGAGTTCAGATGTTGCAATGATGCAACCCCCTTCATTCACACTTCCTACTCTGAAGAGTTCATCCAATGTAGTTTGTTTGTTTGTTGTTGTTTTACGTCCTAGCAACATCTAAGGTCATATCAGGATGGGTACCGACTTGTGACAGTGCGCACTCATGGCGACTTTACAGTGCTGCCCCACTGGAAGACCAGGCCGCCAGCACCATGACCTGACATCCCACTCAGTAACATTATCCTGACACTGAGCCAACCAGTCCTTGTCCTATCCTAATAATGCCGAGCACCAGGCTAGGAAGCGACAAGTATCAATTTTTAAGTCAATGGTTTGACTCAACCAGGGTTCGAACCCACGACCCCATGATCTACCAACACGGGAGACGGACGCTCTAAACAACCGGATACACTAAACCTCATCCAATATAGGTTTAGTGTATCCGGTTGCCTGCGCAACTATCGCGTCGCCACACGTAGACTTCCGTATCCGTGGTTACGGCACAGACAAAGGAATTCCTGAGGGAATGTCTGGCCAACGATCACTATCAATGCACTATAGGGCAGTAGTAGTACGGGAGAATCCATCCGATTTAAACATCTCGTCATCTGATACATGTTCTTTACATGGATGTTTGCTATATCTTAAGCAAAATATTCAAATGATAGAAATACTAACTGCAGCCAGAGGATACAGTGAGCTAGTTGTCTTGGATCGATCAATACTGGGTTAGAATTAAAATATCGGATTGTGTGATGTCATGCACAGCAAGGATAGGTGGAATTAGATTCAGGGCTTCAAATTCAGTATTAGTCGAAATAGGATTTGTGAAACTTTTTTCATGGAACTAAATTGCAGTGAAATGTTTCTATTCCAGAGTACATGTAAAACGCCTGGAAGACCAGTGGTCCGGCGCTGACACTATACTTGTTCAGATGAATAAACACTTGTGAAAGAAAAAAAATAGCCCGTCTCTATAGTATAATTAGTGATATATACTTTTTCCAATTTTGTGTTGACATTTCCGGGCATACATCACTCAAACAGCAGAAAGGTAATTAGGGCTGACTGACTGAAATAGCCAGAGCTTAAACATGAAGGCCATCAGCTTTGACTGTGTCCTAAAAAAAACTCGGTCGGGAATTCGAATCCCAATGAGTCAAAGGAATTACTGATACCCCCCATCACACCAAAGTAGTTCTCAAAACGTCCGACCCCGTTCTAAAACGGGGTAGAACGTGGCTGCCGAACATTTTGAACATGCTCAAAGTTCCAGAGCACGTTCCATCCTTGCCCATCCATGCAGTTCATATAAAGTTAGTAAAATATTGCTACTACGTTCACTACGTTCGCACACAGTTTGAGCCCATTCGGCAACATTTTCAAGAACGTAGTAAGGACTACTTTGGTGTGATGGGGGTTTTATCAAATATATACTTGCCGCTACCTAGCCTGGCACTCGACATTAATAGGATAGAACAAGGACTGGTTAGCACGGTATCAGGATAATGTGACTGCGTGGGATATCGGGTCATGGTGCCAGCAGTCTGGTCTCCCAATGAGGCAGCACTGCAAAGCCACCATGAGTGCACACTGTCACAAGTCGGTACCCATCGTAATATGATCTTAGATGTTGCTATGATGTAAAACAACAACAAACAAACACAATGTACTATGTAAACTCGATTAAGTGCATATCAAACTCCCTACACAAGTCCCTGTATGCCATGCAGTATTTGACCATGGCATTTCCACTCCACCCCGACACCAAAGACCCTATAATACTAAGACGGCTCACTCAGGCTGTACTGTGTAATCAAAGTGATCGAACCCACCACTTGGTGTGCTGGATGTTCTCCTGGTTAAACAAGTGCTATATTATATGTATAAATGTATATATGAATGTGAAAGATGTGTGATGATGGTGATGCTGATGATGATGCTGATGATGATGTGTATTTGTTCATAGCAATTTCATATTGATGTGTATTCATACTTACCTATCTCATGTATGTGTTTACATGTGAATCACCAACCAGCAGCTGGGCTGATCAAACCCACCACAAGGTGGCACTGAGAAATGTACATTACCATGGGAGAGATATGGAGTGAGCCATCTTAGTATTGTAGGGTCTTTGCCGACACAGACACCTGTGGTTTCACCTCCAAGCGCTACAGCTACTGGAGAGGCAGGAAGTGCGCGCGCATCTATAACAATGGTAGGTATGTACGCACGATATTTTGAGTACTACACGATATTTTGATCGTGGATGTGAAACGCTACGTGCCACGTCTCAGTGAAATTATCGGTTTTGTGGAGAGAAACTCTGCAATGGATCTCGAGATCAGATCTATAAGGAAGTGGGGTCTGATTAAAATCTAAAGGCATAGGATGTGATTGAATCTGCTTCAAGTGTGTAAAGAAGCTGATTGAGTGATTGCTGATGGATTGATACCGTGCCAGCAGCAAGGGTCATATTTACAGCGAAAACCTAATGGTATCTATTCGGTCAGTCTTGTCAATCACATTCACTTGCCTACTTTGAATTTATACGAAATGGTTCGAATGGTTCGAATCCGCAATGGTTCGAATCCGTGTCAAATGACAGCCCAAACTCTTATTCACTTTGATGGTCGATGGAATTCCATCTTAAATTGTCATGTAGAATGAGGGCACGATTATGGTCGCATAAATTTATTAAACGGAAAGTATGACTAATTAATTCATTGTTACACTAAACTCTTGCAGTGGAAAGACACCCATTAATGGTTACACTGTTCGCACTGGTTCCTGCAATTTCTATTGTTAAAAGAATAGTAATGTCTTGCTTGTTCACCATTGCCACATGGAGCCGTGGACACAGACAATGGGGGACATCCGGGGTAGTTCATTTGTTGACACTAGATGGCGCATCGGTACCAGTGGTCCTAAACGGCCATTGACAATGCACTGAGTTCGCCGGTACGCGTAGTGCAATACGTATATTTTATTCAAAATTAATAGAAATACAGAACCCTAACCTTAGAAATTTAATATAATCTATTCGTTGTATGTTTTCTATATGTATACCAAGCGGTTTGTCTCTAGGTCTTGTGGTTTTAGAGATATTTGACTTCTTCTGTATGAAGATTGCTCACGGCCATTGACAATGCACTGAGTTCGGCGGTACGCCCAGTGCAAAACGTTTATTTTATTCAAAATTAATAGAAATACAGAACCCTAACCTTAGAAATTTAATATAATGTATTCGTTGTATGTTTTCTATATGTATACCAAGTGGTTTGTGTCTAGGTCATGTGGTTTTAGAGATATTTGACTTCTTCTGTATGAAGATTGCTCACGGCCATTGACAATGCACTGAGTTCGGCGGTACGCCCAGTGCAAAACGTTTATTTTATTCAAAATTAATAGAAATACAGAACCCTAACCTTAGAAATTTAATATAATGTATTCGTTGTATGTTTTCTATATGTATACCAAGTGGTTTGTGTCTAGGTCATGTGGTTTTAGAGATATTTGACTTCTTCTGTATGAAGATTGCTCATAGCCATTGGGTTTGCAGTGTGACAGTGTGCCGAATAGGCCCACTGGTTCAGTGGCGATGCGAACGGCAGGAATTTGAACTAAAAAGTCGGAGGTCCCCCATTGTGGAATATTCTGGCATTTCAGTAACGTATAATATTGTAAAATTGTCCGATTTAATACATGTGAACCGAGGTGAAATTACTATAATAAATTACAGACTGTCTATATAATGATAAGAGTTCAAATATAAAAACCCAAAGACATATGAGGGATGTGTGAAATTGGTAAACTATTATTCATTGAGTATAGAATTTGTATAATTGAATAGTCTTTGAGAGGGAGTGTCACTTCCAAGCCTGGCTAAGAACAGTCTTTGGAAGAGTCACCTCACATGCCCCCTCCCCCCCCCCCCACATGGTATTGTTATGATCATTGACCACTGCATTGTATTCTAATTGGAGGATTAAGTCATGTGACCACTGCATTGTACTGTGATTGATGGATGGAATCATGTGACAACGGCCATCTTGGATCTTGAGAAAACCTAAATAAGCCAATAAATTGAAGAGTCTCATTCTCTTACTTTCACTCTAACCCTGTTTCCTTCATTACCTGTAGTGCTTTCATTTGACCTATTTACACCACCCACACCCACCAGCCGGCACGTTTACAATATGATCTACTATTTCTTAGAACGTCAAATTGGTATTTGTACATCTGTTGCGGTTCAGGTGTTTTTGTCTGTTTTATATTTTTATATTTTGTTTGTTTTCTCTCTTGCCTCATATCACCCATCTCATCTTCCATAACATTCATAAATCAGTTAATTTGAGATGTAAGTAGTTCTAAGCACCATCTGGGCTGGGTTGTAGGGCATCACGACTCAGGTTTCATAAGTGACCTTGATACTCTACAATTCCATGTATTAGCTTTCAATTGCCCTCAATAAAAAAAGATATGATGTTCTCTGTGGCGGAGTGGCTGACTGGTTAGAGTGTCTGACTTTTTTCTAAGTCGGACTCCTAATCTGAACGTCAGTGGTTCGACTCCCCACCAATTTGGATTTCCACTGCTGTGTATAACTTACAGCATCATCAAAGGCCAGTTGCTCTCATACCATGTCTATGTGGTGGGGGAGGTTAAAAATCCCTTGGGTTGGTAAAAGTGTAGGCTGGGGCTTTCTATTGACAGACTGTCTAATGGTGAAAGCAAGTCTATTCAGACTTATCCATGATAGGCAGTATAAATCTTCAAGAAGATTTTTTTTTTTAACTGAATCTAGTACACTGATGTTATTTAGGCTGCAGTGTTCCAACCCGATCACACTGCTCTCATAGGTACTATGTTGTTGTACTCATTTCTTGACCCTCTGCATATGTGCTGGTTTCAGGTACGGCCGAGCGACCTGAACAACTGCTCATATGCACGCAATCAGGACAACCCTACTCTGCTGTGACCATAACTTCCGGTTGAAAATTTGATTTCAAATCAACAATCGGGATGCATTTTCATTGATCAGGCCAGAGAATCTAAAAAAACAGTCAAATTTAATCTGACGTTGTTGTTGTTGTCCTTGACGGAATAATATAAGCAATATAGAGGAGAGATCAGAAGATGACCAGCACACCCACCCCCTCCATTCTGTTAGGGATTTGAAGGAAAGGAATGGAAACTTTGAGCTCGATTTTCACAAATTACTGACACACCCAACCTGATATGAACTTAAATGTTGCTAGGATGCAAAACAACAACAAACAAACACAGATGACACACATGAACGCACATAGTGCAATACTGAAGAAACTCCTATACCAGCCAATATATATGTCTAACTGCAAAATGTGAGACTGATTGCAGTAGGCCCTGTAGAGGTGAGTGGTACGACGCGATGCATGCCGGGAGGACCCGCCCCCCCCCCCCGTTCTAAATTAGCTAATAATTATTATCCACGATAACGAAGCTATCGCAATACTATCAAACTGAAGCCAACTTACTTGATCGGCAAGGGGTAGGGTAGCTTAACAAATGGGTGCGGAAGTCCTGTTAAGATGGAAATAAAAATGTTGACAATGTATAATCAAACGAATTGCTGATACCCCCATCACACCAACGTAGTTCTAAAAATGATAAAAATGTAGAATCAGCACAGTCGTTACTAGGCAACCAACAATTAATACATGCGCTGAATAATGCAAGGGTGTCTAAGCAAATGCATTGCACAACGACCGGCTTGGCTTTCCACTTGCTAAAAACATCTATCATTCAAGGTTATCAGAAAAAAATAGTGGTCTATGTTGAGATGTTCGATATCCATGGTAGATCGCGTTCATTGATTACGTCTACATGGACAATTATGTGAACTTCGTCACACGACAAAATTACAGATTAGACGTACAGTAAAACCACACTAAATCGACCGACCATGGGACCGACTTTAAATGGTCGATTTAGGGAGGTGGTCGGTTAAGGGAGTTTAAAAAAAATGTCACGATGGTATTGTATGGGCGATCATATGGGACTCAAATAAAGCGATCACTATAGGGGAGTGGTCGATCAGTGGAGGTGGTCGGTTAGAGAGGCTTTACTGTAGTTGCTAATTGTAATCGAATCTAGATAAAATATAAGTAATTACGAAGCAAACTGATGCGAAAAGATGAGAAAGAATCTAACCAGACTTTAATGGAGACGCATGAGACAACTGTCTTATCCGGTATTACTGGATTACAAACTGATAACGGCGGAAGTGAAGTTCAACGGGACTTGATTTCACTGATGGAGAATGTGCGCCCGCTCTCAGTGAGTTTCTAGGCGTACTGGCATGGGTGACAATATCTAAAGCCCCAGTCACACCTACCCGGATCAGAGGCCGGATAAGCCCCGGATCGTCATCCGGGGTGGTCCGTGGCGATCCGGGGTGATCCGTGGCTCGTCCGTGGTGATCCGGCGTGATCCGTGGTTGGTCCGGGGTCTGCCCCGGATGTTTTAAACATTTTAAAACATCCGGCGTGGTCCGGGGCATCCGGGCTCGATCCGGCATGGTAGTAATATTAGTAGTAGCGAAACACACCCCGGACCACCCCCGGACAGCCTGGACAGGCCCCAGTTCACCCCCGGACTACTGGGGCCAACCCCGGATCGCACCAGCCGGGTACGTGTGACCACGAGGCAAAAAACGACGAAAATGGCGATTTTATCCGTGGCTGTCCGGGACAGTCCGGGCGACTGGTCCGTGGGTGGTCCGGCTCAAAATCCGGGGCTCGTCCGGGTAGGTGTGACTGGGGCTTAAGGAACTAGTTTCAATGTGGCAGTGGTTGCTTAGACACCCTTGCATTATCAATCTGTTTAAACACATTGAACATTATATAAGACAGACAAAATGTCTTGTCAACTCTGAACTTAACTTGTTTTATAAGAGAAAAAATGTATCCCACAACGATTATTTGAGTTGCCCCAAGTATACACCTACTCGGTGCTGCTCCTCATTTTTGCATGAAGTACAGTGACTGGTGCTGTACATTATACAGCAGGAGCCACTCCCTTAATTCTACAGGATCGGTGCTGTAACTAATACAGCACTGATCACACTTAGATTATTGAGACTGTCAATTCTAATAGTAAGATGGCTGGAAGACCAGTGCCCCGGCGCTGACAAATGTCATGTTCAGATGAATAAATACTTTACCAAAAAAAAAAAAAAAAATAGTGGTTGGAATGGGGAGTAGTATGTGTGTGGCAGCTAAATGGATTTTCTAAAGGAAAGACAGGATGGCCGAATGAGTTAAGCGCCCGCCTCCTACTTTGGTATAGGTCCTGGGACTCAAAGCCCTGGGTTCGAACCCTGGCCGAGTCAAATCAATGACTTGAAAATGTATACTTGTTGCTACGTAGCCTGGCATTAGGCATTAGTAGGATAGCCAAAGGAGCAATGGAATGAGGAAAACCAATTATTCGTAATTTAGATTTCTTCTGCTTAATCAAATAATGTTAAAAAAATTAACATTTTAAACACGGAGAAAAAGACAATATTTCAACTTGTGATTTGGTTCATATTTGATGATGGTATCTATGTGCAGTTCTAAGCATAACAAATCTAGGGGTTGTGAAAATAACAATCTAGGGTTAGTTTTGCCTGATTGCAGTTTGAAGGCATTCATGGCAGTCATGCTCAAATGCTGGACAGCAGTAACAATTCTATTAAATTGCCTTAGTATCCCTTCTGTGCAGCAATTACTGTTTAATAAGTTCACCAGTAAAAAATGAAGTTGGATATGGAGGATTATTAGGCTACACAATATGGAACACTTGTGATGGAATTAAAAAATGGGCAGGTTTCTCGCATTTGTTATTGGTGATTGGATCCACTGATTTGCATATTTACAATATAATATATACATGTGTATTGGAGATTTGTTATATCTTTTTGAAAAAAGAAGAGAGAAAGCAAAGGAAGAAAGAAGTGTTTAAAGACAATTCTAGTCATCTTGTACATTTATTGATGCATGCTCACCAAGTGCATAATGCATATGTTGAACTGGAATTGTATGCAGTTACTATTACAACGAATAGTCAATTTATATTATGCTTCTATTATCAAACAGGTTTTTCATGTGGTTATTATTGCAACTGATATTGTCATTTATGTACCAAGAAATTGTAATGAACGGCCGGAAGACCAGTGCTCTGGCACTGACAAAAGACATTATTCGCTGAATAAAATACATTTAGTAAAAAAAAAAAAAAAGAATTCATATCTCCACAGCTGTAGTGGTTTAGAAAAGTTTATGCTTTCATCAGAATATGTGGCTGTAATATATGACGTATGGATTATACAAACAATAACAAAGGTTTCGCAGGGACTTTTGTCAGTAATCAGATAGATTACGAGAAAGATCACTACAGTACAACCCCGTTAAACCAAGCTCGGTTAAATCAAACGATCAGTTAATTCAAACGTTTTTCGGCGGCCCGGCAAAATACTACCATTTTTCATATAAAAAAGTTGGTTAAACCAAAGTTGATTAATCCAAACTATCGGTCAATCCAAACAAAATTGTCGGGCCCCAGGCCACTTCCGGTACGGCTAAACCAAACTTTCATGTGTTTATAAGTTCATCTGAGACTTTTTTATATGATAAATTGTAGTATTTTGCCATGGCGCCGAATAAAGTTTGGATTAACCGATCGTTTGGTTTAACTGAGCTTGGTTTAACTGGGTTATACTGTATATACATTAAAAAAAACAATAATCAAAGTGTCCACATATATTGTATATTGCATTCATAATGCACCTGCGTTTTTGCCAAAGCCAAGCCAAGTCAAAGTCGAAACCAAAGCTCGGTTAAACCAATGATCAGTTAATCCAAACAAATTTCTAGGGTCCCTTCAAGTTTGGTTTGACAGGGTTATACTGTATAAGGGTGATGTAAATCCTAAGTGCGAAAGTACTTTGTTTTGTTAACAGATTATAAATGTCAGTGCTGAATCACTTTTTGTCCATTGACTTAGTATCAAGATACTGTGACTTTCAGTACCCATACTGATATAACCGTAGAAATTAGTAGGATGTCAAACCCCAATATGCACAGCCTGATGCTGTCTTAGACTACTGGAGCCATAATCATTCCTCTACCGCCAACACATGTGCTCACAGGCACGCACACTTCCCCAATGCAAAGAACACCTCTTAGTTAGTGATGATTGCTGAACGCCTTGTGGGCAGCAAAGGCCAGAATCACGGCGAGAAAGGTTCAAATCTTATTCTGTCATATTGTTATCAGGCCGTCGCTTTAAAAAAAAATTAATTTAATTTGTTTAAATTTTTTTTTTTTAAATATATATATATTTTTTTTACAGAGAATGCTGTTATATCCAGCAATCAATGAATGCACCAACCGCATTTGATTCAATATCATCTCGAGTTGAATGTTAGTAAACCTCGTCAAAACTATCGGTTGCATCCTCCTGGCTGAAGACCCCGGGTTGTTCAGTAACGCCACCTATCGTCACTCGGTCATACTCACATCCGGTTGTGACAACCACTCCTACACACGTGTAACAACCACTCCTACACACGTGTATCTCTCTTACCACCAGCGCCCCCCCCCCCCCGCCCCCACCACCACCACCACACCCCGCGCCTCACCAACCCGCCTGTCTACGGGGTCTTTATTGCCGTTCTACCCGATAACTCAGGACAAACCGGGCGAGGTGGCCGAATCGGTAGAGTGCGGGCCTCGCGTGCGGGAGATCGCGAGTTCGGCTCCTGGGCGAGTCAAATCAATGACTTATAAAAATTGATACTTGTCGCTTCCTAGCTTGGCACTTGGCATTAATAGGATAGGGCAAGGACTGGTTAGTTCAGTGTCAGGATAATATGACTAAGTGGGATATCAGGTCAGGTGTCAGTGGCCTGATTTCCCAGTGGGGTAGCACAATAAAGTTGCCATGAGTGCGCACTGTCACAAATCAGTACCCATCCTGATATGATCTGAGATGTTGCCAGGACGCCATCATCATGCTGTCGGTCGCGATGCGACAAAGACTGCTTTCATTACTTGACTGCCGCTCTCCATTTAGATCTCTGCTGTGAGACTGATGTCCATGAGTCGGTCTTAATGTCTCTCAGCTTCAGGTTTTTCTTGATGGTATCCTTGAACCAGAGACGAGGGCCCCCTCTCTTTCTGTAACCAGAAGACAGTTGAGAGTAGAGGATCTGCTTTGGTAGCCTGTCTGATGATATCCTCATGAGGTGTCCAGTCCACCGGAGATTCTTTTTGATCAGAAGATCTTCCATAGAGGGCAGCCCCGTCCGTTCGAGTGCCAGGACGTAAAACTCCAACAACCAACCCGAAATCAGGCCAAATGTTTACAGTCCCTAGTTGTACAATAAAGACAAACTAATTTAGCTCCACACTTATCCCCACCGTTATAGTCTTGGTATAGCTAATCTGCAAACATTAAAGATCTGTTGCGATTGCCTGAATTTACTTATCGGAGATTGCATTAGTCAGTAAAGATTCGATAAGATTTACAAATTAAAAAAAACTAGGGAATGCAATTTAATTGAGACCAGACGACATTGATCGAGGGCAGACGACAACCAAAACATGCGCCCTTTCTTGGTGTCTGGATCTAGAAAACCAGCAAATGGCGAATCACTCATAAATGCCTCGGTACATAATTCGTTTATAAATAACTAATTTGTCAATGATGCGAATTTTGAAAACCCTTGGAGTGCAATCACCATTAACGTCACGAAAAACAAATGTAAACCAAAGGAAACCCGCACCAATAGCCATTAGCGAGCGTCCTATCCGGAATTATTGAGGAGGAGGAGGGAACAATGACCTGATGACTGAACACTGAAGCTTGCAACCATGTGTGGTGATGATGAGGCTTGTTCACAATATAAGACCAGAAACAAGTGATCCTATTTTATTGCCGCAATTAGTTTTTTGTTGTTGTTTTTTTGGTGACAAGTTTTTTATTCTGCCCATAACGTATAAGCTCCCGCGAGGGTGCTTGTTTTCAAAGCTGGACAGCTGTGATACTGGATTGGTCTGGTCCCGCACTCAAGAGTCTTTACCTCATCTTTCTCGGGCCAACCTTTGCGGTTTTGGGTGTTAGTAGTTTCTATATTAGTTTTTTTTAATTTTCAAAGTTTTTTCGAGTGCTTCGAGAACTGTATCTACCTGACAATGATTGGGGAAGGCATTCCAGAAAGCTGCCTACTGTTATTTATATTTGTGTTCTTAATTTTAAATTGAGTTTACTAATCTTTAGCTCTTCTCTTTCTAGAGCCACAGATGCTAGTGGTCAACGACTGTGTCACAATTTTCTGCAACTGCGTCAAAAGTACTTCAGCACGAACGCTTGTATTATTAATCTGTCATTCCACTTAGTCCAATTATCCCACACAGTAGTCCAATTATCCCACACAGTAGTCCAATTATCCCACACAGTAGTCCAATTATCCCACACAGTAGTCCAATTATCCCACACAGTAGTCCAATTATCCCACACAGTAGTCCAATTATCCCACACAGTAGTCCAATTATCCCACACAGTAGTCCAATTATCCCACACAGTAGTCCAATTATCCCACACAGTAGTCCAATTATCCCACACAGTGTCCAATATCCCACACATGTTTTTTTTGTTTCAGTAGTCCAATTATCCCACACAGTAGTCCAATTATCCCACACAGTAGTCCAATTATCCCACACAGTAGTCCAATTATCCCACACAGTAGTCCAATTATCCCACACAGTAGTCCAATTATCCCACACAGGGACTAATCAGTTCTAGTCGCTACACACAAATGTATCCTGCCAGGTAAGCTAGCAATAAGTGCCAATTCGCTAAGTCTTTGATTTGATGTGACTGCAGATCGAACCCACTACCTTCCACATAGGAGGCGAACACTCTGAAACTAAGCCAGCCCGTCGAGTGCCATTTGAGAAAATGCGGTAGTCTTATGGTGGGTACATACATGTATCATCAGTATTGCCAGAATTACAACACCCATTACAGGGTTAATTATTATTTTACTTCAAATGAAATATGCTTTATTTTATTTATCAAAGAAGCAATTTGTATAGATCACTGGTGCCATTGCACCTGGGAGATGAACGTTGAATAAATAACATACTGTGGTGTTCTCTTTGGCAGAGTGGTTAGAGTGTCTGACTTCTTTCTAGGTTGGACTCCTAATCTGAAGGTCAGTGGTTCGATTCCCCGTGCCTCCACCTCTACCAATTTGGATTTCCACCGCTGTGTATAACTTACATCGTCATCAAAGGCCAGTTGCTCTCATACAATGTCTATGTGGTATGGGAGGTTAAAAATCCCTTGGGTCGGTAAAAGTGTAGGCTCGGGCTTTCTTTCAACAAACTGTCTAATGGTGAAAACAAGTCTATTCAGACTTATCCATAATAGGCAGTATAAATCTTCAAGAGAAAAAAAAAATATATATTAGCCAAGTAAAATTGCACAAAGACAAGGAGAAGAAAGGAGTGGTATACGATCTGAAGAACAATTTTACACCTGCCTCAGTAGAGTTAAGATTGCTCAGTCCACTGGAATTGAGTTATGGAACACCTGCTGGCCACTTTTCTTCATGTCCGTCTTACTCTTCAGAACCAGCGGTGGAATTCCACAATCCTTTAGTCTGTGAACCATCTACACTAGGACTCGTTTGCTCAGTATCGAGATATTGTGACTAAGTCAGTAAGTAGGATATCGGGTTATGATGACGGCATTCGTTCGTTTGTTTGCATGGGGGTTTTACGTCCTAGCAACATCCAATGTCATATAAGAAAGGGGACCGAGTTGCGACAACCCGCGCTCACGTCGACTTTATAGTGCTGCCCTACTGGGAGACCAGACTGCATGCAGCTTGGCCCAATATTTCATTCAGTCGCATTATTCTTTTTTACTAAATGTATTTTATTCAGCGAATAATGTCTTTTGTCAGCGCCAGAGCACTGGTCTTCCGGCCGTTCATTACAATTTGTTGGTACATAAATGACAATATCAGTTGCAATAATAACCACATGAAAAACCTGTTCGATAATAGAAGCATAATATAAATTGACTATTCGTTGTAATAGTAACTGCATACAGTTTCAGTTCAACATATGTATTATGCACTTGGTGAGCATGCATCAATAAATGTACAAGATGATTCTAGAATTATCTTTAAACACTTCTTTCTTCCCTTGCTTTCTCTCTTCTTTTTTTTCAAAAAGATATAACATATCTCCAATACACATGTACATATTATACTGTAAATATGCAAATCAGTGAATCCAATCACCAATACCAAATGCGAGAGACTTGCCCATTTTTTAATCCCATCACAAGTGTTCCGTACTGTATCGCCCAATGATGGGATCGGAAGTCTGAGATTGCAGTGGGGACTTACATCAGACAGGTTTTATGTCAATTTAAAGGAAAGTGTTAGGTAATAGATTTTGAAAGAAGGTGTAGTAGAGGTGGGGTATCATGAGACTGAACTAACCAGTTCTTGCCCTATCCTATTAATGTTGAGCGGCAGGCTACGCAGTGACAAGTATCAATTTTTCTAAGTCACTGGTTTGACTCGGCCGGGATTTGAACCCTCAACCTTCCGCTCAGGCATAATGCCGGCGACACGGCATCCTAGTGGGGAAAGACTAGTAGATCTCCGTTAATGCACAATGTCACACGTCGATATCTGTTCTGATAAGATTGTAGGTGTTATTTCAAAGCAAGTCATCAAGAAACCAATAAATTAACCGAAATCTGACCACCCAACACATAAACTGAGAAGTGGCTGATTTTGAGGTTTATGTCCTAGCAATATTTCAGGTCACATCTTGAGAACTACAAACTGGTTATTATTTGCATCTCTATGTGGTTACATAGTGCTGCCTCGCCGGGATATCATACCACTGGCAGCATGACAATATACCACATATTAACTTACAGATGGTGTATGCAGGTATTGCAGGTATTGCAATACCTCAGGGAGTTTGACGCCCCTGCCCTGCAGAGTTGTAAACCACTGCCTTGTCGTACAGGTTCTTGACAGAACCGAAGGCTAAGGGAGCAAACCCTAAACAGAAAACCATGTCACTGTGGCAGCATTAAGGGCAGTTGATGTATGGAACTCCCAAAATCTCCCAACCAGCCAATGCAGGGACAAATAGTTTTGCAACTGTCTTGACATGTTGTTGCCAGTGTGAAACCTCTATTTGCTCCCCAAGAGAGTGCCACTGGTCACTTGCAAAAGCCAGCAGCACTTCAACACTTTTTCAGGCAGCTTTCATGAAATGTACAACCACACAAGAGCGGCAGTCAAGTAATGAAAGCAGTCTTTGACGCATCGCGATCGACAGTATGATGATGATGATGAACTTACAGGTTAACTAACAGATCCTCTTCTGGCTGATCTTGGCCATATTGGGCATCTAAAGCCAGCTCGCCATGATACCAAAAAATGCCAACTATTTTTGTGCATAAATTAGTGATTGTTCGCATTCCTGTGTGGTGTTATAACACCGTCCCACTAGGATGCCACTCCACTGGCACTGTGACAATATACCCCACTCAGTCATATTACTTTGGCACTGAGTCCGTCCAAACCCTGCCCTATTAATTCCTACTGCTTGATAAGGTAGCAGAATATACAAATTAGCACCGTGAAATTCTTCTAAGCCTTTGGTTTAGCCCAGTGACAGAGTATGCCAACAACCTTCCGCAGCACGAGTTGTATATATTATGCGACCATCCGGATCTCATTGCTCAGTTGCCTACTCCACAGTGGACGGAGTTTGCTGTTCACAAACTATCCACTTTCTGACAACCGAGCAAGATAGAACGCCGCGACTCCATGGTTGTTACTGACCGAACAAAGCAGAGCTAGTGAAGCCTTTCATTGGTTGTCATGGTGACTGATTTGGGGGTAAACCACAACCACTAGAGTATACTATTTACTGAACTACCTGGATTGCAGACTTCTTCATCTAGGTATGCAAAAGAGTAAGCTTCCTTTATTTAACGACGCCTCTAGAGCACATTGATTTCCGTATCATCGGCTATTGGACGTCAAACATATGGTCATTCTGATATATTTCTTTGGAAGAAACCCACTGCCACCACATAGTAGATAAGCAGCAAAGGATCTTTTATATGCACTTTCCACAGATAGGACAACACATACCACAGCCTTTGATGAACCAGTTGTGGACCACTGGTTGGAACGGAAAATAGCCCAAACTGCAAGTGGGTCCACTTAGCAGGATCGATAGGATGACCGACACCTTCAAAGGTGGACACTCTACCACCTGAGTTACGTCCCACTCCTTAGGCTTGATATAATTAAATGAAATAGAAATTAATATATGTGAATGGAAGTTTGTGATACTTGTCCACTTCTAAATGTTATATATCTCTTTCTATGTACATTAACTACTTCCTGCAGGAATCTGGCAATATGCCGGTGAATATATTTAACATGGTCTTTCCAGTACAGTACAACCCCGTTAAACCAAGCTTGGTTAAACCAAACCATCGGTTAATTCAAACCTTTTTCAGCGGCCCGGCAAAATACTACCATTTATCATATTAAAAAGTTGGTTAAACCAAAGTCGGTTAATTCAAACAAAGTTGTCGGGCCCCAGGCCCCTTCCGCTATGGTTAAACCAAACTTTAATGTAGTTATAAGGTCATCTGAGACTTTTTTATATAATAAATGGTAGTATTTTGCTGGGCCGCCGACATTTTCTTTTATTAACCGATTGTTTTGTCTAACTGACCTTGGTTTAACTGGGTTAGACTGTATATACATGAAAAACAATAATCAAAGTGTCCACATACATTGTATATTGCATTCATAATGC
This sequence comes from Branchipolynoe longqiensis, assembly GCA_030323885.1. Classification (NCBI taxonomy): domain Eukaryota; kingdom Metazoa; phylum Annelida; class Polychaeta; order Phyllodocida; family Polynoidae; genus Branchipolynoe; species Branchipolynoe longqiensis. The sequence continues at coordinate 23,517,860 of CM059201.1, read as the reverse complement.
ACTCGCATTTTTGCCAAAGCCAAGTCAAAGTCGAAGCCAAAGCTCGGTTAAACCAATGATCGGGTAATCCAAACAAATTTCTAGGGACCCTTCAAGTTTGGTTTAACGGGGTTATACTGTATAAGGGTAACATGACCCACCTATCGCGAATGGACATCAAACTAGATGAAGCCACCTAGGTGTTGAGCGCCAAGCTAGCAAGCAAGAAGTGTCAATTTTGTAAGTCATTGGTTTGACTCGACCGGGAATCGAACTCCCGATCTCCTGCACGGAAGGCCTGACACTCTATCGATTCGGGCACCGCGTCTGGTCCACAGAGATTGTGGAGTGTTAGACTACTTCAATTATAGAACTTGCCTAAATTGAAAGTAGTACCAGTCAAATGGCACTAGACCCGTTATACAGGGAAAGATAGTATCCCTCGTAATGGTACAGAAAACGACCCTGTTCGACATCAGTGGTGTGATGAATCAACGTGCGTGTCAAATACACATACCAGACTGCCATTTATATGCTCCGCGGTGGAAGGCATATGTCTGAGCTAATTGGACCGACAAGCGAAATAAAGCGTATCCTTGATTAGACAGGCAATATATCTACTTCGGCTCCCAATGGATGCCATTTATTATATCGGGGATGACTTGTTTTACTGAGGGGATCCTAGGCCCGAATCGGTAGAGCGCAGGCTTCCCGTGTGGAAGGGCGGGAGTTCGAACCCGAGCCGAGTCAAACTAATGACTTTAAAAATTGGTATATGTCGCTTCCCAGCCTGGTGCTCGGCATTATTAGGATAAGGCAAGGACTGGTTAGCTCAATGTCAGGGATAATGTGACTGAGTGGGATGCTGGGTCATGGTGCTGGTAGCTTGGTCTCCCAGTGGGGCAGTGCTATAAAGCCACCATGAGTGCGCACTGTAACAAGTCAGTACCGATCATGATATGAACATAGATGTTGCTAGGATGCAAAACCCCCCAACAAACAAACTTATTCCACTGATGCCCTCCGAGATACACAGACAGTGTGTAATTCACTACACTCGAATGAAAGACAGAAACAGATATAGGTTTAAATAGAAATTTAATACAAAACACAACCTGCGGAGGTCTATCAAACATGAGTCAGTAGGCGACCAGGACCAAGTATCATGCGCCGACTGGAATGCGCAACAAGTAAATGGAGTCCTAGTTACAGGAAGGAAGGAGACACAAATCAGAAGATCAGCACTCACCCCCCCCTCCCAGTCAAAGGGTGGGAGGGTGGGGAAAACGATGTGCAGGTTAGCAGTGGCGAGAGCAGAGTGAGGGGAGGCAGGCAGGCAGATCCCAAGAAAGGTAAAAATAGATCAACCTTGTGATCAAATTACCCACATTAGCCTCGGGCCAACATGCACAATTTGCTACACTCGGATGAAAGACAGAAACAGATATAGGTTTAAATAGAAATTTAATAGAAGACAAATCAGAATGTGTGACTGTGGAGGTCTATCAAACATGAGTCAGTAGGCGACCCGGGCCAAGTATCATGCGCTGACTGGAATGCGCAACCAGTAAATGGAGTCCTAGTTACAGGAAGGAAGGAGACACAGTTCAGAAGATCAGCGCTCACCCAACATATGAGCAAGCGCTGATGGATCATCCTTGATTTCGAGATGAGACAGGTAGCCATGGAGAGACCGGCTCTTCCAAGTCCCTGCAGATATCAGGGCTGGAAGTGGCAGGCCAGCAGCAGCACAAGCCTGAGCTGCACTTCAATGGAGGCTGTGGAGAGTGACTCGTCGTGTAGATGAGACAGAAGGCGGCAAGGCCTCCCGGAGCATCTTGGTGAGGAGCTTCACAGTCAGGGGATGGGAATATGGGAGGAGGATAGGCAGGGTGATCAGGGTTCAGGGCTACGGAGGCTGAATAACGCAACCAGGCCTTCACTGGACAGCAAGGGGAGCCAGGAAGCGGCAGGAGGAAGAAATGGACAGGGCATGAGGAAACTGGACGGGTTTTGGGAGAAGTGACTAGGACTCGGAGGCCAGCTTTAGAGATACAAATATCTTTAAATTTCAGAACATGTGGACTCTCGGAGGCATTAACTACGAGATTACTTTGTCGCAGGAAACCAATGATGAGGGCAGCTATGGATGCTAGGGGAGGTACACTAAGGGCGAGGAAGGAGGAAATAACTACCCGCAATAAGCGAGTTCAGCATCTCGGGCGCGCGGTGGTTGATGGGAAGTCATCAGGATAAACAAACACACGTGCATCATTATTGCATGACTACGCGCAGTGCAAAACATTAGTTTCATTCAAAATTAATAAAAATCGAGAACCTTAACCTTATCAATTTAATATAATCTTTTTGGTAAACATGTTTTCTATATGTGTACCAAGCGATGTGTTTCTAGGTGGTGTGGTTTTAGAGATATTTCACTTTTTCTGTAAGAAGATTGCTCACGGCCATTGAGTTTGCTGGAACGCGCAGTGCGAAACATTAGTTTTATTCAAAATTAATAGAAATCCAGAACCGTAACCTTATCAATTTAATTTAATATTCTTGGTAAACATGTTTTCTATATGTGTGCCAATCGATTTGTTTCTAGGTGGTATGGTCTTAGAGATATTTCACTTTTTCTGTAAGAAGATTGCTCACTGCCATTGAGTTTGCTGGTACGCGCAGTGCGAAACATTAGTTTTATTCAAAATTAATAGGAATCCAGAACCCTAACATTATCAATTTAATATAATCTTCTTGGTAAACATGTCTTCTATATCTGTCCCAAGCGATTTGTTTCTAGGTGGTGTGGTTTTAGAGATATTTCACTTTTTCTGTAAGAAGATTGCTCACGGCCATACGTGCAGTGCAAAACATGGGTTTGTTTATACCTACAGCGCCGACCGGAAGTCGGACCCGCACATGTGCACGGACAATGCTGAACTCGCTTATTGATGCGGTGAGACAGTCGGGGCTTTGGAGTAAGAGGGTGGGAGGGTGGGGGAAACGATGTGCAGGGTAGCAGTTGCAAGAGCAGAGTGAGGGGAGCGGGCAGGCAAACCCCAAGAAAGGTAAAAATAGAACAACCTCGTGAGCTAATTACCCATGTTAGCCTCGGGCCAACATGCACAATGTGATGAAGAACTCAAGAGATCTCTCCACAGATGAATCATATTTGGCTAACTAGGTCTCTGAGGGTGTTGGGTGGGGTAGGGGCTGACAATATGCCACTCAGTCATATTATTCCTTTCGGACTAGCAGATAGTTCACAGAGACGAGGATACAGAAGGATGGGAACGAAAGTTTGTTTGTTTGTTGTTGTTTTACTTCCTAGCAACATCTACGGTCATATCAGGACACGATAGTTCAGCATCGATCACAATGCACAAGGACAACCATAATACATTCATCACATTCTCCATTTCAATGTAAGTGGTAGCGTCTTATCGTATGAGAAAACATATGTTGAGATTAACTCTGATAACCTGAGAGAGCCACTTCAGAGAGAATAGTTTGAGAAAGGTTTCAGCCTGACAGCCCCGATTGCGTTCAATCAACATGAGGAATATATCTTATCGAGTGCAAGAATGGGGAAGACTGGTTTGTGACAGTCTGCCATTGCATTCGTTGTTTTTTTTAGCAGATGATGATGTAAGAGGCAGTCGGTCATATGTATATACACTTTATATTTCAAGCAGACGGTCACGTGACCCCAGATGACCAAATATGGGAAGGGTTATTTATTATTTCAAATGGAATCCATTCCCGCCTCTGCGGATTACGATTGATGCCACTAACTTATATATATATACACTTTTCAATTGAATCTTCAAGTTTCAAATGTTGAAAGTATATCTTCTAATGTTAGCATGTAGTTAAGTTATATTGTGAACCAGAACCAACGGAAGAATAATGGCACAATTTTGTGATTAATATAATTATAAAAAGATAAACCGATGCCTTCATACTTCCAGTGTTTAAATGTTTGATTTTTTTATTTGGCACGTCAATTTAACAAACATGAAGGCAATCCCCAGGAATAGTAACATTAGTCAGATGTTATCACCAGCAAAAAAGTATCAACTAAAATAGAAATATGAGTGGTACATTAAATATTAACGACAGAAGCGTAATGCAGTTATTGCTACTTTGATTGGATCATATTTTTGTTCAAATGACCTAGCTCAGGTGTAATTTTAGAACAATGGACACAGGACCCCTACTGTTTTCAGTCACAGTTGACCACACCCCAGTCGAAATTCACTCTTTGTTAGTTTTTGGGTGTGCTTGGAGTTCATCCCTAAATCTTGGTTGTTCTCTCTCCTTCAAGAGCTATTGTCACACGCCTTCCCAGTGGGATCATGCTTAATTACTGCCGGAATAAACCACAACCCCCCACTCTTCGGCCTCAATTAATTATCACAATTGGGGATTACAGTTCATCGACACAATTGAGAGAATATTAATAGCTCAACCCGAGTTTATTGTGATATTTCTTCTGCAATGTATCCGTATAATCTACAGCGCAGAAGTCAGAAAGGAAGTGACGATTATAAATTGTCAAAACATAAATGAAAACAGCACCATTGACGTGCAATTAAGGACTTGGCGCTTTGGTAAAACTCGCTCATTTGGGGTATTATCGCCCACCCCGTCAGTGAGAATTATCTCTTGTCGGCTCATTGAGTACAGGTCTTTTTTTTTCGGAGTCGTGTGTTTGCGCTGTGTGAGTCGCGCGTCAACCTTGTGGGGAGACATGTCAAGTAGGGTTGCGACAGAGGGGGCACACTCCTCGTCGCCCCCCCCCCCTCCCCATCGTCGCACCCCCATCGTCGCCAACCCACATCCACTCTCCATGCAGAGGTTGCTTTTCTGCCCATATTGACACATGCTTAGACACCCACCACCCGCCGGACCCAGCGAAACTGTGTTAAGTGTGACGTAACTTCGGGAAATAAGTCGTCATGCTTAACCTCCGACACTTTTCAATGCAAACTATCATTTTGTTGATGATATTGTCGTGGGGGTGAATAAAATGGGAAAAATTGTGCCTTCTACATCTCTTTGCATTCCGGGCCAGTGTGTTAACCATTACACCACCTAGGATCCCTGATATCACCATACTACCCATGCCTACCTATCTATGCGGCTCCTTGCCTGAGAGGTCAGTGCAGACCACTACAATATCGATGATGATATTACCAAACAGGAATAAGTTGGCGCCGTTTTACTAGAACTTAATCTAATGAAGTTATTGGGTAATATCCGTTAATAATAGTACAATGAGTCGCACGGACCTCCCCAGGCGAAATATAACACACATAGGTCGGCGTGGGTGATGTCAATTACATCAGGGAGTCCAGATACGCTAATAGGTAGTACGCCCGCCCCGGAATGGCAGACATGTAGGTTCGAACCAGGCGTGATCTTCCCATTTGTTTGGAGCACCTCCGATGATAATACTTAAAGCCAATCAGGCCCTTCTACAGGCCTAGTGATGAGGTCGCCATATTTAATTATCTATCCATTATAAGCACCTATGGCCACCCCCTCCCACCACCCCACGCGCTCCTTTACCTGCTGCCAACAAACCAAGTTATCCACCGTACAAATTATTTGCCAACAAATTCGGAAAATGTGTATCAGTCTGGTAGTATTGCTATAAACATAGACACTAATAAAGACTGTACTAGACTACTAAATGACTGAAATGTACAATCCTCCAAGCATTGTTTATCCCATCAGTACTAGCAACCTACTTACTCAAACTACTTCATGTAGACAAAAAATACACCCGAGGTATTAACCTTTTAAGCATAACCCTACAAGCTAACCACACTCTATCTAGCAGAATAACCAAACCATTCTACTAACACTCCATCTCAAAATCTTAACTCCAACAACATGATAATTTTGCAATTCACAACACAGTAGGCATACAAACCTATGAAGGGAAACTATGCACCTAACCACTCCGTAATGTAAAGGTTCTAATCAATACACATGTATGTATCTAAGTGTGTATGAATACAACATATAACTACTATTTTTATAAATGAATTGTCAAACTATACCATATGTAAGTCTTTGAATGTTTAATATTGTTATTTCAGCTGATTTGAGCTAGCTGCTGATGACAATATCAGACTACATATACATATATTGAAAATAACTGTATTGTCACATGGCTGGAAGACCAGTGCCACAGCACTGACAAAAGACTGAATAAACTATATGTACAACAACAACAACAAAATATAAATAATAATGGGTTCATTCTGAATAGGAAACACTCCAGTCCACTAAATCCCAAACCAGCCAGACTTCTTCACCAAATTGGATTTGCCCATTTCAGCAATTCATGCCACATTTAAGCGACATCCACTGAATGTGTTTGATAAGAGGCTGAGTTCGAGATCCCGCCGGCCCTTCCCCCGAGAGATGGCGCTGCTGTCGCTCTTGACCCTATCACTCGCCACCCATTATCCAGTCAATCCTCAATCAGAGGTCACACAATTACCAAACCCGAGGGCAAAGCGAATTCAGGGTGGCAATGTCTGCGCCACGAGGAAGCTGATGACCACCTAGTTGAAGCAGTGTCACAGCTCTTACTCTTTGACCTCGTACATCTTCACAGAACCCATTCCTAAGAAGGTATTGCAATAAAGTAAAGTCGCACTTCAAAATGCTTTATTCAGAGAAAAAAATAAAACCTATATATGCAGTACAACCTCCCAAACCGACCACCTCCACACATCGACCATTCCCCTATATCCATCACTTTATTTGGGCCCCAACAATAAATACCATTGTAAGGATATTGTAACTCATTAAACCGACCACCTCCCTAAATTGACCACTTAAAGTTGGTCCCATGGTCGGTCGATTTAGAGAGGTTTTTACTGTATATACATACTGTTGTTTGTTGGGGAATTTACATCCTATCCACATAAGGGCATATCAAGACTGGTACAGACATGTGACAGTATGCACTCATGGCGGATTTTTAGTGCTGCCCCACACAGAGAGCAGGTCACTGGCATCATGACCTGAAATTCCACTCAGTCACCTAATACTGACCAATCCAGTACTGATCCTATCCTATTAATGCTGAGGACGAGCCTATGTAGCAATAAATATAACTTTTATATTTGGTAAGTCATTGGTTTGACTCTGTCGAGGTTTGAAAACGCGACCTCCCACATGGGAAGCTAGTCAGCAGTCTTACCAATTCGGCCATCTCATCCAATAAAAGATACACATACCCATTATATATGTATATATATCAGTTACCAAACCGAAAATGCTCAACTAAACATATCTAGCTATTTACCTGCGCATTGTGGGCGTTACTAAAATCGTTGATTACTCTTTTAATTGATAGCTGAATAAAGCCCTAATCTCTAACCATAGTCACACGCTAAAGAAAAAGGGTGGGGGTGGAAAATAAATTAGTGCCAAAAGTCAATCGTGTCTCTGCTGAAAGGGGACGTGTGCCAAAGATGAAGCCATTTACCAATAACAAAAAAAGTGAAAAATTCACTTGCACCAATCCTGCCTAAAGGCCCTGTCACATTACGACGTTTCACACGAACGCGCTTCGACGCATGCCGACGTGTTGCCTTTTTGGGCGAAACGTCGGGACGCATCAGGATGCGTTAACGGGGCGTTACGAACGCGTTAGCGGCGCGTCAGTACTCGTCGGTACACGTTGAATGCCAGCAACGTTTGGACCCACACGTTGGCGCGCGTCGGGCCGCATCGAGGTTTTGTGCTTGCACAAAACTTTCTATGCGCACCAATGCACGCCAACGTGTTGGACATTATGGGCGCGTTTGCAGGACGCTGACACACGTTACCAGAGCGTTGCCGGCCTGCTCGAACCACATTGATCAACGTCGATCAATGCTGGGGATTTTTCGCCAACGCGTCTGTAACCTTTCACGGACGTGTAGGGTCAACCTATTGGTGTAGCGCCAGCGTTTGGCCACACGTTGGACGTGTTGGTGGCACATGTGGACGTGTTGATGGCGGGTGTGGACGTGTTGCTGGCGCGTGTTGATGTGTTGTTGGAGCGTGTGGACGTGTTGATGGCGGGTGTGGACATGTTATTGCTGCGTGTGGATGTGTGGATGTGTTGATGGCGGGTGTGGACGTGTTGCTGGCGCTTCTTGGCGTGTTGTTGGGTTTTTCCCGGCCACCACGTCAAGACCCGTTGATGGCGCACTAATAACACGCTATTAGCACGCTACTAACACGCTGCGGCCCGTCAAACTACCCCCCGAAAAGCCGAAAAGTTGGACCTTTCTGGACACGTTGATCATATTTTGCGCATTGGCAGCACCCCGGACGAAACACCGTAATGTGACAGGGCCTTTACCCCGCCATCCCTACTTGGTCCAGACGGAGTGTCTGCTGGGAGAGGGTGCGTCACGCGCAGGGGTCATGCGCAGCTGATCACTTCCGATGAGGGTCAAGGACAATCAACTTCACCAGGTCCCCAGGATCTCAAGGTCAAATGAAAAGCCTTGAAGGTGATTAATACCATGAAATGTACATTACAGCGCCTCCCTGCCGTGGCGCCACCTGGTGCGGGAGACAGGTGTAATGGATAGGAGTAGCCTCGATCTGATATTGTCGTCATGGTGATGTGGCGAGGGGAGCGGAATGATGGATAGGTGTCGAAAGCGAGGCTGTGGTGAGGGTGGGGAGGGGGTGGGCAGTACGCGTGCGCGCAGTGACTGCGCAGTGGGAACCAGTTGGGCGTATGTATGTCTGGTGGCTGGCCGCTTCACTGAAGAACACCGGGGTTGATTATTGAACATTAACCATTAACATATGCTGGGTGATGACTGCCAGGCTTATATTGAGAAAAATGTGATGCATATAAAAGTTATAGACTAGTGCATTATACTATATATATATATAAACAGTTGTCCCCTGGTAAGCAGAATAACAAGATACTGGAGTGGTTGAGAAGAGTATATATTCTCTGGTGGGAATATGTTAATTAAAAATCTGACCATCCGAGCAGGTTTGGAGGCGGTAGTGACCAGACACAGCTGGTATCAGGGTGGCCAGGAGCCACTCAAAGGTAGCACCATAGTGGCAGAAGCAGGAACTAACTCCTATGACAGTAGGATAGTAGGTAATAACTAATATATAGAAGAGAACTGATAAGTGGTAGTGTCCTTGTTTATATTCCCATAATAGATTAAAGAGCACATATATATATATATGGGTCGTTCTCAGAAACTGTCTGCCACATATTTGGTTTCAACATTACATTGGTAATGATCCTGGGTTGTTTTGTGGTTTTTTTTTAATGGGGTGTGGGTAGTAGTAAATCAATTAGTTGTTGTTGCCTCTGTGTATTTTGTATGTTAGGAATATTACATGCAGTTAATCTATCCCACAAAATCTATCCAATATATGCTTATTGGATTTCGCTCTAAAGTGAAAATATGAAAATTTGGATATCGACACAATGCATCTAACCAAACGGTTGTTTCCCCTTTTTGTTGTTGTAAAACACATGTTTTGTTTTGCTTAATTGGAATCAATAAAATCGTGTTTGAATTTAGTGTGTGTGTTGCTGCCTATTGATTTGAGGGATGGTCATATATCCTTTTTTTTCTATTCTCTTTATTGTGTATGTGTCTTTAGCTAAATCTGCATGTGCGTACAGGGAATGGGGAAAGGGTAGACTCATTCACCTTAGAAAAAAGAGGGAGGTGGAGGGTCATGCATGTTCTACTCCTCATTGATCAGTGCACCCAGACCTGATGATCACGACAGCATTCTATTTAAAACAAAAATAATTCTGCTGGTGATTTCTGACAGAAATGAAACAGTGGCACCACTCCCTCCCCATCTAAAGGCCCTGTCACACTACGACGTAACGACGTCAGCGTAGGGAGAACATGAAAAACGTCAAACTTCTCGGCGTAGTATGCAAATTTGGGCACAAGTTGAACGTGGATGCAATGTAGTTCACGAGAGCATAACATCGGTAAAGCATAGTGATAGCGTCATTCAACGAGAGAGGACAATGTAATTACGCTCACGGAACGTTATGTACATTATTCCATTGCCAGAACTACGTTGAGTTATGTTACGTGATGTTACATACGTCATGACATGGTGGCGAAACATTGAACATACGTTGGATGTACATTCGGCATACGTTCTCCTGATGTTCCCATTACGCCGTGTGGATCTTTCCACCGGCTTTAATGTGGGTCAGCGTAGTGCAACGTAGTGGAACGTAGTGAGCAGCATTTGACTAACATCCGTCTAAAGTCATTGACGTTCGTCGAACGTGTACAGAACGTATGGCAAACTTAAACCCTTACGTTTGAGTTACGTCAAAAGTTTTGAACAGGTTCAAAACCTTGACGCGCGCCGACGTAACACGATGTAACGTGACGTAGCTTGACGTCAGTCTAGCGTCATTCTGACATCATAACATAACCCAACATACATCAACGTAATGACGAAACGTGACCACACCAGGCTTACGTTGCCTCGTTACGTCGTAGTGTGACAGAGGTATAACGCCCCGCGCTTCTCCCCCCCCCCCTTACACCCCCCCTACACTCCCCTCCTGCCGGGCCGGCTGCTCGGCGGGTCTCCTCCTCTCCACTGGGCAATGGTCAATTTGCTGGAAGGAGGAGGCCAGTGAACTTTCAGCAACCCGGCAGGTTTTTAATACTTAATGGCCCCGCTGAGGGCACGCCAGATACCAGCCATCGCATTATTCAGCGCGGTGCGGAATGTTACTGGCATGTCAGAATGCCAGCGAGCGTCTTCACCGATCCTGATTCTGATAGAGCTACCGGAAGTAGGTCAATACGCCGGGGGTTCCAATCCCACGACCTATCAAACCGGGAGGCGGACGCTCAACCCATTCGGCCATCCAGTATGATTGGGCCCTAAATAACTCACAGAGAATAAGTTGTTTCAAGCTATACAAATCATTACAAGTCATTATCGATCGTGATAATTGTAAATAAATGAAGTTGTTTTGGTCATGTAACTGTTCCTTTAATGTTCTATAACTATAAGTCAACTTGATGTCTAGCTTGTGAGTAAATAATGTACAGATCTGCAATGTAAAATAGCTCGAAAACAGGTCCTCTGGTACTGCGAAAAGAACTATGCAATCAATAAATTAGATACCAAAACAAAATAAAACTTATGCCATATATAACGACAATTTGAAGTAACTGGAAAAAAGCCCGATATGTACATGTATGGCACTATTGTGTTATTCACACTATACCCAACTTGAGAATCTGTTTTTGCTTTTGTTTTTGCAATAGTGTCATATATATATATACCTATATATAATATCAAATAGTAGATACAGTTGCATAGTCCGATGGTTTTGAGTACCTGTAATTTTTCTAAGATAAATATATTAGATCGATCACTCGTATCTACATTACATTAGTTTAAAGTTACTTTTATTTTGAATGGTAAACTTTTGAGATATTTGAAGTGCAAACAAGAAAAATTAGCTGACAACATAGACCTATACAATAACATGGTCTATTAAATTGACTATGTATTGCCTTCTATGCAAAATCAAATGTTCAATAAGTGCATCAGTATCTAAGTTAGATATGTAAAAATCAAATCTAGATAATTGTTTCGGTTTTGGTTTTGAAAATTTCATATCTTATCGGACTATGCAACTTTAAGTTTTAGGCTTGTTCTGGTCACTATTCCTCTGTTAATTGGTGTCGCCAAACCGGATCATTGTACTCCACTGATGCTTCGCATGTATGCGTTGTGAACAACATGTTTTGTTGTGCCTACCATACACATTTCATATTAATTTTGATGGCTTTTACTAACTTTGGTCACTTCCACCAGTGTGGCATCCATTTTGAGTCACATAACCACAAGTGTTGTTAGCTCCACCATTAGATAGTGGCAACGATATGCTTTCCCGCATAATGGTACAGATGGATTCCACCAGATGGCAGCACTATATTGAAATGGGACCGTGCATGAGTCGGAAATATAGCAGACAACGTTATATATACACAGTCTCTGAATATAGTCAGAGACCGTGGATATATATATATAATGACAGTTCAACACAATATTACTTCCTCATGGGATTGATGCAGCATGGGTTAAAGTGAGTATGTAGTGTTACATTTAAACAATAGAGCTTTCAAAGAATATTTTACCAAAAAACCAGGTTCACCCATCTCTCAAGTGCAGGTGTCACCTCCACACACCAGGGCCGTATTCAGGGTCTGTCTCGGAGGTGCCGCGGAGACGTCTCAGCGATGCTCTTTGGCTTATTTGCGTTCAGAGTGCGTCTCAGCTTTTCCATTGCAAATGGCCACCACCTATGGGGGCGGCCATTTTCGAGACAACAAACTGCCTTTGCAGTTCAGACTAGCGTGACGTCACGGCCATCTCAGAGGCACCTCCGAGACAGCCCCTGAACGCGACCCTGCTCTCCCTCGATTTGGAGCCACTGCACATCCGCCTGCACTCCCCAACCTTCACCCACCCACAACCCTCCACATTTCTCGCCATGTCTGCGCTGAGTAATGCCTACACGAGGCGCCGGCCTCCCCTTCACGACAATGCAATATGGCGAGTTAGCATTAATGTCAGAGGCCTGCCCGTCAACCCAGTCATGGGTGCAACCAAATGGCACACAGCTGGATAATTATGCTCATGCCAACACATGCAGGCAATAACTTACAGATCAGGGACTGTGGGGAGGGATCTGAAACCGTCACCCAAACCCAATCCGCATGCCGAAGGGTTAACTTATTTCACGAGTAGAACCAGTTATGGATTACATTGCAAAGACGCAACAATGACTAAGCACTTTTTTGTAAAACTGTTAGTAAACAATACAATAATGCTTTTGTTGATAAAGCTCATGTATAACTTATTTCACGAGTAGAATCAGTTATGGATTACATTGCAAAGACGCAACAATGACTAAGCACTTTTTGTAAAACTGTTAGTAAACAATGCAATAATGATTTTGTTGATAAAGCTCGTGTATAACTTATTTCACAAGTAGAATCAGTTATGGATTACATTGCAAAGATGCAGCAATGACTAAGCACTTTTTGTAAAACTGTTAGTAAACAATACAATAATGCTTTTGTTGATAAAGCTCATGTATAACTTATTTCACGAGTAGAATCAGTTATGGATTATATTGCAAAGATGCAATAATGACTAAGCACTTTTTATAAAACTGTTAGTAAACAATACAATAATGCTTTTGTTGATAAAGCTCATGTATAACTTATTTCACAAGTAGAATCAGTTATGGATTACATTACAAAGATGCAGCAATGACTAAGCACTTTTTGTAAAACTGTTAGTAAACAATACAATAATGCTTTTGTTGATAAAGCTAATGTATACCTATTTGTTTATTCATTATTCGGAAAATAATGCTAGCTGCTATGTAGGTAGGTTGGGGACAATGTAGGGTTTTGGCTGACGCATGTTAGTCTCAGTCACCCTTGTGAATATGGGGACATAACAAGGTATGCTTGCTTATATTCCCGGCATCAGCGTTATATGCATGTTTATTTGTATTGCGTACTTATATTTAACGCATGACCCTTCTCTTTTTTAGTAGGCCTATGACATTTACATTGGCTTTACTGTGACGTTTAGTTCCATGTCCATTGCTTATCGGCCAATCCTGTTTTGTATTTGCTTCATATGGGGACCAGATGGGATGGCCAAATGAGTTGAGCATCCGTCTCCTGTTTTGGGAGATCCGGGGATCCGAATCCATGGGTTTGCGGGTTCAGACCCCAGTCGAGTCAAACCAATGACCTAAAAATGTATACTTGTTGCTTCCTAGCCAGGCACTCGGCATTATTAGGATGGTGCAAGGAGTGGCTGGCTCAGTGTCAGGATAATGTGACTGAGTGGGATATCAGGTCATGGTGGCCTGTTGTCCCAGTGGGGCAGCACTATAAAGTCACCATGAGTGCGCACTCTCACAAGTTGGTACCCGTCCTGATGTGACCTTAGATGTTGCTAGGACGTAAAACAACAACAAACAAACTGCTTCATATGGACACTTTCGGTACAAGTGCTGGTCCGTGTGTATGTACGCCTTATGTTGTTGCATAAACGTTATCATTAGAGTGTAAAGGGGCTGTCACATTAGGGTTTTTTGCGGGAGCGTATGGCGGCGTAAGCACGTTACGTCATATACGTCGGCATACGCCGTATACGCTACTCATACGCTACGCATACGCTACTCATACGCTACTCATACGCCGCCAGATGCCGCCAGATGCCGGCGTATGTGAAGCGTATGAGGCATACGCCGCCATACGCTTTCATAAATCCGTCCGTCCAAATTTTTTTGCGCATGCTAAAAAAAACTCGACCTATGAGGGCGTATGGCCCATACTGTCAAAAAATGTCACAGCACGCTCCCATACGCTCCCATACGCTCCTCATACGCTCCTCGTATGCTCCTCATAGGTTCCACATACGCTCAAAACCACCCGAAAGGTCACCAAATGTCATCATAGGCCGGCACGCGCAGGACCTACGTAGGTTTTCAATACGCTCCCGCCATACGCCGTAATGTGACAGGGCCTTTAGGTAACTGTGTTTGCTTTTATTCAATGCAACATTGTAATCCGACATTTTATTTGGCTTTAGTTCGTTGGTTGTTGTTGTATGTCCTAGCAACATCTAAGGTCACATCAGGATAGCTACCAACTTGTGACAGTGCGCACTCATGGCGATTTTATAGTGCTGCCCCACTGGGAGACCAGGCCACCAGCACCATGACCCGATATCCCGTATAGTCATACTATCCTGATACTGTGCTAACCAGTTCTTCTCCCATCCTAGTAATGCCGAGCGCCAAGCTAGGTAGCGACAATTATCAATTTTAAAAGTCATTGGATTGATTCGGCTGGGACTAGAACTCCCGACCTTCCTCACGACAATCCATCGCTCTACCTATTAGCCCACCGCGTCCGGTGCTTTGGTTTTATGATGACATTTTTCTTCATGTGTCTTTTACAAATGTTGCAATCTTTTGCAGTGGCTTTCCCTATAGTGTTCATTGTGTTAACCACTCAGGTGCGCGGGTTCAATCTGCTAGTCGGCGTCCTTGCGCCAGGTATTCGCGGTGTGCATGCCACAACCGCCATTGTTATGGCCCTGTCACACGACAACGTTTCTCACCGGCAACCCGTCAGCGTTAAAAATAAAATTAAAGCGTCGAGAAACATTAAACTTTCAGGGGAAAAATGGGGAAATTGGATGTTGGCGCAGCATGTCAGTAGCATATTATTAGCGTGCGGCCAACGTGTGTTGACGCGTGCGGCAACAAAAAAGAAAAAAAAGAAGAAAAGTTTGGCGCGATGGCATCATATGACCTTAGATGTAGCTAGGGCATAAAACAACAAAGCAACCATTTGGCGCAACGTGTGGGAACGACCTTCACGTGTGCGTGGCGTCTGCTTAGTGTTCGCATAACAATCTTCCAGCCCTGTCGACGTGCTTCTGACGTCGCCATAATATTGGCACCCGCGCGTTGACGCGCATTGTCGGTCGTCATGCTTTTTTGACATGCTAAAATCATCTAGCGACCTGCTACGCTCGCCGATGTCCTCCGGCGACTGTCAACATCCAGGATAGTGTACCGACATGTACCGACGTTCGCATAATGTCCCCCTAACATTTCCCGACATTTCGGTAAAAAATGACAAACATCGACGTGCGTTGGAGAGAAGCGTTGTAGTGTGAGAGGGCTATAAGATTGGACTTACTACGAGTACGAGACATCCACATCGAGGTCGCTGAGTTTTTCTTAAGTATGTATAATGGTGTGAAACTCAAATGTTGCACCGGATGGAATGTCCGAGTGCCCAGGGAAGCTATTTCCCGTGGGGCAGGTTGAGGGTTCATCATGTGTATGGTGCTGTGTTGTCAAAGCATAGTGCATCTTGGGTGAAAGACAACCTGACTGAGCCCATCACTCTCCAGGTCAAACATGGGGTGGTTGCGTTCGTGGAACCCTACCATTCATCTGGCTCTTGTCTCCTTACTCCGTACCATGAAGATATCCGCCCAGCGATGCCGTCTTGACCCCAGCTATTTCACCAATAATTGGGGGGACTCATGGAGGGTGGGGGTGTCTACCTTCCCGTATAGGTCCAAAGGGTGATACTCATCAGCAATGTGCCTGGCAATTGACACCATGCATAATATCACAATGGAGAACGAGTATTGAGTTGTTGCAAGTCTGACATGACTATATTTTTAAACACGGAAGACACCTTAATAAATTAAACCCAAGTCACATGCTGCACATGATTAGCATTAATAAGCGATACATTTTAACATCGGTGAAAAGTCAGCTATGATTTAGTTGCTTATATCGTGTCTGAAACAAAAGTATTTTATTTTATTACTGATGAAGAAAGAGTCAGTCATGAATTAATTAGTTGCTTATAATATACATGTCTGAAATTGTTATGTTTTATTTTACTACTCCTGAACAGCCAGTCATGAATTAGTTGCTCATATACAAATGCCTGAAACAAAAGAATTTTATTTTAGTAATCAGAAATGACATAGTTGTTTATATCCAAGTGTCCGTAACAAAAGTCCACACTCTCACACCGTCCTTCTGGGAGGTGAGAAAATGTTACTTTTCAGCGGTTAGACTGAAGCAGGTGCGACAGGGTGAGTAGTTCCTTTGTTTGTTCTTGTTTTACGTCCTAGCAACATCTAAGGTCATATCAAGACAGATACCAACTTGTGACAGTGTGCACTAATGGTGACTTTATAGTGCTGCCCCACTGGAAAAATAGGCTACCAGCATCATGACCTGATATCCCACTCAGTCACATTATCCTGACACTGAGCAAACCAGTCATTGCCCTATCCTAGTAATGCCGAGCGCTAGGCTAGGAAGTGACAAGTACAAATTTTTAAGTCATTGCTTTGACTCGATCAGGGTTAGAACCCATGAAATCATGAGTTCGGATCCCCCGATCTCCCAAAATAGGGGACTGACGCTCAACTCATTTGGCCACCCCGCCTGGTCTGTGTAGTTGCTAGAATTACATAACTGAAATGCAAGTAGGAAGCCTTCACAATGCCACATCAACATATTAAGGGGCTGTATGGCAGGAGCGGATGGCAGCGTAGGCGCATTACGTCATATACGTCGGCATACGCCATATACACTACTCATACGCTACTCGTACGCTACTCATACGCTACTCATACGCCGCCAGGTGACGGCTTATGTGAAGCGTATGAGGTCCAAATTTTTTTGTGCATGCTCAAAAAATCTCGACCTATGAGGGCGTATGGCCCATACGCTACTCATACGCCGACATATGCTCCTCATACGCCGGCATACGCTCCTCGTACACTAGGGGTACGCCGGTGTAGCAGGAAATCGCAAACCCTGTAAATCGCAAACCCCCACTTGTGATTTCCTAGGAAATCGCAAACCCCCATGCCATATATGGGCATGGGGGTTTGCGATTTCCTAGGAAATCGCATATCCCCCCTGGAGATCGCAAACCCCCCATTCGGCGGCGGCGGCGGCGATTTGTTTACTTTACGTTCGTCGAATTTAGGGTTAAATTGGTCAAATTTCACTGTCTGTTTTTAATACTTTCAGCGTAAATTGCTCTTAGGTTACATTAAATACTTCAGATCTTCCTCTTCAATCGCGCATTAAGATATTTTTAATCGATCCAATGAAAGCTTTTAGATGTATTTTACAAAAATAAATGCTCTGCATAGGCATATCATTGCTGCAGTCAGCAGTGTTTACCCTTCGCGAAGGGTAAAATACGGCAATGCTATGTCTATGTGGAGCATTTATTTTTGTAAAATACATCTAAAAGCTTTCATTGGATCGATTAAAAATATCTTAATGCGCGATTGAAGAGGAAGATCTGAAGTATTTAATGTAACCTAAGAGCAATTTACGCTGAAAGTATTAAAAACAGAGATAATAGTGAAAGTTGGGATATTCTGAGTGTCAGTGCCAGTGCATTGTCAATGGCCGTGAGCAATCTTCTTACAGAAAAAGTGAAATATCTCTAAAAAGACACCACCCAGAGACAAACCGCTTGGTACACATATAGAAAACATATTTAATGAATAGATTATATTAGATTCATATGTTTAGGCTTCTGCATTTCTATTAATTTTGAATAAAATAAACGTTTTACACTGCGCGTACGGGCAAACTCAGTGGCAGTGTGCCTTCGTTCTGCAGCCGAGCTGCGCGCGCATACACAATGTTTACAAACATTGAAAGGCATCTATGCGGCGGTAGCCTTAATAACGCTTCGAATTTAGGGTTAATTTAATGAAATTTCACGATTTGAGTATATAATTCTGTTAAATATGGTCGCATTGAATAGATTTGGCCCGAATCGGTCCCAAAACACAGGGGGGTTTGCGATTTCCAGGGGGGGTTTGTGATTTCCTAGTAAATCGCAAACCCCAGGGTGTGCAATTTCCAGGGGTTTGCGATTTACTGCCACACCGGCATAGGTTTTTCATACGCTCAACTTGTGTCACTGGCGTACAAGTTACGTATGGGAGCGTACTCCTAGCGTATGCACAGTGTATGCACAGCATATGCACGCTACTCATACGCGCATACGCTACATGTACGCTACTCATACGCTACTCGTACGCTCCACATGCCAATCAAAAATGTTAAAAAATATCACAGCACGCTCCCATACGCTCCTCAAACGCTCCTCGTACGCTCCTCATAGGTTCCACATACGCTCAAAACCAGCCGAAAGGTCACCAAATGTCATCATAGGCCGGCACGCGCAGGACCTACGTAGGTTTTCAATACGCTCCCGCCATACGCCGTAATGTGACAGGGCCTTTAGCTAAATAAATGCCTTGTCACATCTATGGCTTTCTGGGCCAGATTACGAAGGCGCAGCGAATTTGAGATACCATGGCTTCCGCTACGCCAAAAGGCGTCACGAGAAGCCACATGATCTCGAATTTCAGCCAATGAGAGCGCTGCACACTCGGCGATGCGTAAAGCGGAAAATGGCGACGACCGCTCAATGACTTGCAGAAAGTTGCTAACTAACCGCCGACCAGATGGCGCCACCATCGAATGGTGGAAACGCGTTGTCTGTAACGAGGTGCCAACATGGATGAACGCTCGTGACAAGAGGGCAATCAACTAGCAACACCACTTCCAATGTCGATTCCAGGTCACTCCAAGGTCAGATCAAGGTCAATCGTAATCAAGAGCGTGCAATCCCCGCCTCAACACCGCGGAGGTTGACCGGAGTGTCTTGAGTCATTCACACCTAGGCGACTGCAGCCTCCCTTTCCAGATTAACAACAACAACCAAAATTTAATAGAAAATCCAGATAAAAATTCCAACAAAAACCCACATGAAGTTCAAATGATATGGGTATCGGACTGCTTATTAATAATCACCCAAGGTCAGGCCGAGGTCAGGTCATCAATATCCATTGAGGACGTCCTGACGGGATTGTCGGGATTAGCGCGAGGCGCTCCGAGAAATGGCGGCTGGGGTCGACGCCATTGCCTCATGATTAAAGGACGGGAAAGATGAGTATAAAATGATCACCAGAGGGCGCCAAGATGGGAAGTGGAATGTCGGAGGAGGTGTGGGAGATGGTGGTGGTGGTGGTGGTGATGGTGGCGGGGGGGGGGGTGACTGGGGAGAGTCTGGTAAATACTCACTGACTTAAAAATAAATGTTTTTAAAAAAACCCGAAATAACTTGGTACATCTTCCAAGCGGAACAAAATGGAATCAGGCGCGGTAATCAAAGTGGGAAGAGTATACTCTAATTTAGTAATTGTCGCTATGGTTTCCTACCCATCCCACTTTCTGCTCACCAGCGAATTCAGCAGAATTGTGTCACAATAACTCGATTGCTCGCAACATGATTTGGAAGGTGTTTGTTCGACTCGGCCACATCATCAGGGCATTAAGATAGATGACTCGGCTATGGGGGTCATGCATATGCTCGGAACGGGGTTGACGGGTGCTGATGGTGTTTGTGGGTGCGAGTGGTGAGTAGTGAGTGGGTGGGTTTGTGTGTGAGAGGGGGTGGGTGGGGGACGGGGAGGCTCCTACATCGACCCTTGGCCGTTCTGCTGGAATCTGGCATAGGGGTTGGTTAGTTGTCGTTGGAGTTTTATGTCCTGACAACCTCTCAGGTAATATCAGGATGGATACCGAGTTGTGACAGTGTGCACTCAATGCGACTTTATAGTGCTGCCCCACTGTGAAATCAGGCTGCGGGCAGCATGACCCGATAGCCCACTCGGTCACATGATCCCAGCACTGAGCTAACCAGTTCTTGCCCTATCCTATTAATTTCGAGCCCCAGGCTAGGAAGCAACAAGTATCAATATTATAAGTCATTGGTTTGACTTGACGGAGAACCAAACTCCCCATCTCCCACACGCGGTGCTCGCGCTCTACCGATTCTGCCATCGCGCCCGATCAGCACATGGGAGGCCGGGTGGGTGATGAGCGAGGTATGGTGTGAGGTGATGGGGAGAAATCACCGTTTAATAGCTGGCTGCAGAGTCTATGTTTAAGTGAGGATTTGGCCAACTGTTGACAGTTGATGCAGCTTTAGTGAGGGATACACCATGCCTGACACCATGGTAATATGTGTGGGCACATTCAAACACACACACACACACATATATATATATATATATGTATATATATATATATATATATACATATATACATATATATATATTACATATGCATCGGTTAAAGCTAGTATATACAGTAAAACCTCTCATTAAGTGGTCAATTTAGGGAGGTGGTCGGTTTAGAGTGGTAGAATGTCCTTATAATGGTATTGTTGGGACCCAAATAAAGCGATCGATATAGGGGAGTGGTCGATCTGTGGAGGGGTCGGTAGAGAGAGGTTTTACTGTGTGTGTCTATGAGCTTGTCTCAAAAGGTGATAAGTAATATGGGACAGAACGTTGTCCATTGTAACGATCAACATATGCATTTGCTCAGGATAAACTGATTTGTTTTTTACATAGTGTTTCATAATCCCAATAGAATACATATTGATTTCAAGCAAATGTCCTTGTGTTTTCAGTGTAACCGTTTCTGTGCTGTTTTGTGTCAATTGTTACGCCAGACAAAAAAAAATGATAGTTATAACCTTTTGAGACATATATATATGTCTCTCTCTGTCTCTCTCTCTATATATATATATATAGAGGAGTTCTTTTCACAAACTTCCTAGCAAAACTTCCTAGCAAATCTTGCAAACAAAATGACTTCCATGTTGTTAGTTGTACTTATAGTTACTAATAATGAATGTACTGAATAGATATGATATATTGGATGGAGGAAAAGGAAGAGGATACTCACAGTGACTCAGGGATAACGGAGTTCTTCGTTTGATGGAGATTTTGTGTCCAAGCAACACCTAAGGTGAGATGGAAGAAGAGAATTATTTCGAAACAAAAAGAGAGTGGAAGTCATTACCAATCGAAACGGCTGATCACGTGCGTGAATAAATAACACAAGCAACATTGCTCCCCAGTACAAGCTAAACATTCATTATGAGTAATATTATAGCCGCCAGACACTGCTGACACCTGTCGGGAATCCCAAGTATCAGAAATGCAATGACAACACACCTGCACCATCCGGAAACTAGATTCACGAGGCAACTGACTAATGATTCAAAAACATTTGAACCAGTATCGATCAGAGCGCCAGTATATGTAGCGCTAATCCCCTGGTGTTAGAATGTGGAACTTAAATTCAAGATTGGCTTGGGTTTCAAAGTGGGTCGTACCAAAGACCCTATGATACTAAGATGGCTCACTCCCTATCTCTCCCATGGTAATGGAAATTTTGCAGTGCCACCTTGTGGTGGGTTTGATCAGACCGGCTGCTGGTTGGTGTTTCACATGTAAACACATACAATTATATTATACATGAGATAGGTAAGTATGAATACACATCAATATGAAATTGCTTTGAACAAATACATATCATCATCAGCATCATCATCATCATCACCATCATCACACATCCTTCACATTCATATATACATTTCTACATATAAAATAGCAACTGTTTAACCAAGAGAACAGCCATTGCACCAAGTGGTGGGTGGGTTTGATCATTTTGATTACACAGTACAGGGTTAGTGAGCCATCTTAGTATTATAGGGTCTTTGCTCATATCGCGGTAGTTTCCGGAGTAAGTTGCATAATTCGATCGTTCCGAATTTCTGCCAGTATTTGAGACGAAGAGATTATAAGGTTGATCGTTATAATCTACCATGCATTAGTTTTAAATAAATTTCATAAATAACTAAATAAGTTTCATAAATAAATAAATGGCTAACTTTGGAGATATTTGAATTGAAAATGCAAATGCCTAAAACCTTTCTGTGTGTTGAAGGGGAGGTTATTATTTTATTTTATCAGAAAAAGTTATCTGCTCCATTATTCGAAATATGGCGGCCACTCAGCTCTCCACAGCCCGGATGAAGCTGTGCCGATTCGGTTGCTGTGCGCCGTCACACAACTGTCACAATGAGCGCGTATCAAAAAGCCATTACTCCCCTAGTCCTACAGCCTCGTAAACCCCGGGCTTAACATGGGCCTGTAGAGGGCGCCATCACTGACCGGCAGGTGTCGCCCGCCCTCAAATCACCCACCCGCTACCCCCAGACACACACGGTCCCACAATCCACCAGTGAGCATTCCCGCGAAAGTACAAGCTGTGTGTCTAGCCAGGGGGGGGGGGTTATTTAAAGCTGCATAGTCCGATGAAAATATCAAATTTTCAAAACCAAAAGAATTATCTAAATTTGATTCTAGATATCTAACTTAGATACTGGTTCACTTATTAAACATTTGTCGCCACACAGAAGGGAATACTTAGGCAATTGAATAGAACCTGTTACTGCAGAAGCCTATGGGGTCAGAGTTTTGACAAGCTTTCCACTTCAAATATCTCAAAAGTTAGCCACTTAAAATAAAAGTTACTTGAAGCTAAAGTAAGGTACATAATAATGATCAACCTAATGTATTTATCTCAGAAAATTTCAGAAAATCAAAAAAATCGGACTATGCAACTTTAAATTTAATTCAAAACAAATAATGGATGAAGCCAATGACTGCCCATTATGGGTGTCCTTTCTTAGTCCGAATATCTCGAGTCAGTCTGGTATTGACACTGCTTACTTTGCCAGTGAATGCCCACAATGGCGGAGTTGTTGGTTAGGGAGGTGTCGGCTGGCATGGCGCATGCTCTGCTGAATCGCATAATAATTGTGACGAAATGCTGCTACATTATTTAAGACCCGCTGGCATTCCAAAATATTATTAATACAAAAATGAGAAGGGGGGTGGAATGAGAATGCATATGAGCCTGTCTCAAAAGGTGCTAGCTCTTCGTTTTTTTGTCCATAGTAACGATTGACACAAAACAGCACAGAAACAGTTACACTGAAAACGCAAGGACATTTGCTTCAAATCAATATGTATTCTATTGAGATTATGAAACACCGTGTAAAAAACAAATCAGTTTATCCTGAGCAAATGCATAAGTAGATAGTGTGTTGATCGTTACTATGGACAAAGTTTTGTCCCATATTGCTTAGCACATTCTGAGACAGTCTCATATGCACACCAAAGCTTGATTTATTTGAAACTGGATGTGGAAATGTCATCTATGAGTTAGTTCGAAACTGATTTGTAATTTGCAACTTAACAAAGCTTATACTTACTATTAATAGGAACAGACCAGTCATTTAAATAGGACAACAACATTAGATTTAGGGTGATTTAATCTGCGTCTTAGAAACATCTGAGGTATATCAGAAAGGGTAGCTACGTGCGACAGTGCGCATTCATGACGACTTAATAGTGCTGCCCCTCTGGGATACCATGCCATGAGTCACTATCCTACTCAGTACCAATATCCTGACACTGAGTCACTCAGTCCCATCCTTATTCTAGTAGTGCTCTACCCAGGTACCTATATTGTCCGGTAACAACACTAGAATAGTAGAAGTTAGGAGCCATGTGAAATTTGGTTTCTTTGTTGGGGTTTTACATCCTGGCAACATCTGAGAATTACTAAGATCACATTATGCGTAGGGGTGAATACTGTTTACTAACTAGTATACGCTTCTTTTATCACAAGCTAAGAATGTCCCTGTATATTCCAGTACAGAACTGCAGTCATCCTCATGGGGTCTTGCTAAACATAGCACTCAGTTACGTAGATAACCTCTCCCTACCAACTCTCACCTCTCCCTACCAACTCTCACCTCTCCCTACCAACTCTCACCTCTCCCATCCAACTCTCACCTCGCCCTACCAACTCACCACCTCTCCCTACCAACTCTCACCTCGCCGAACCAACTCTCACCTCTCCCTACCAACTCTCATCTCTCCCTACCAACTCTCACCTCTCCCAACCAACTCTCACCTCTCCCAACCAACTCTCACCTCTCCCTACCTACTGTCACCTCTCCTTACCAACTCTCACCTCTCCCAACCAACTCTCACCTCTCCCAACCAACTCTCACCTCTCCCTACCAACTCTCACCTCTCCCTACCAACTCTCATCTCTCGCTACCAACTCTCACCTCTCCCAACCAACTCTCACCTCTCCCAACCAACTCTCACCTCTCCCTACCAACTCTCACCTCTCCCTACCAACTCTCACCTCTCCCTACCAATTCTCACCTCTCCCTATCAACTCTCCCCTCTCCCTACCAACTCCCACCTCTCCCATCCAACTCTCACCTCTCCCATCCAACTCTCACCTCTCCCATCCAACTCTCACCTCTCCCATCCAACTCTCACCTCTCCCATCCAATTCTCACCTCTCCCTACCAACTCGCCACCTTTCCCTACCAACTCACCACCTCTCCCTACCAACTCCAGCCTATCCCTCCAACTCCCACCTCTCCCTACGAATCCCACCTCTCACTACCAACCCCACCCTCTCCCTACAACTCCCACCTCTCCCTACAAATCTCAGCTCTCCCTACCAACCCCAACCTCTCCCTATCAACTCCCACCTCTCCCTACAACTCCCACCTCTCCCTACAACTCCAACCTCTCCCTACCAACTCCCACCTCTCCCTACAACTCCCACCTCTCCCTACAACTCCTACCTCTCACTACAACTCCCACCTCTCCCTACAACTCCTACCTCTCCCTACAAACCCCACCTCTCCCTACAGCTCCCACTTCTCACCACAACTCCCACCTCTCCCTACGACTCCAACCTCTCCCTACCAACTCCCACCTCTCCCTACAACTCCCACCTCTCCCTACAACTCCTACCTCTCACTACAACTCCCACCTCTCCCTACAACTCCCACCTCTCCCTACAACTCCCACCTCTCACTACAACTCCCACCTCTCCCTACAACTCCCACCTCTCCCTACAACTCCCACCTCTCCCTACAAACCCCTCCTCTCCCTACAACTCCCACCTCTCCCTACAACTCCCACCTCTCCCTACAAATCACCACCTCTCTCTACAACTCACCACCTGTCCCTACAACTCACCACCTCTCCCTACAACTCCCAACTCTCCCTACAACTCACCACCTCTCCCTACAACTCCTTCCTCTCCCTACAACTCCCAGCTCTCCCTACAACTCCCACCTGTCCCTCCACTCCATCTCCCAGCAAACCCCACCTCTCCCTATTTCCTCTACAACTCCCACCTCTCACTACAACTCACCTCTCCCTACAACTCCGACCTCTCTACAACTCACCACCTCTCCCTACAACTCCCACCTCTCACTACAACTCCTGCCTCTCCCAGCAAACCCCACCTCTCCCTACAACTCCCACCTCTCCCTACAACTCCCACCTCTCCCTACAACTCCCACCTCTCCCTACAACTCACACCTCTCCCTACCTCTCCTACAACTCCACTCTCCCTACAAACCCACCTCTCCCTACAACTTACACCTCTCCCTACAACTCACCACCTCCCCTACATTTTTTTTTTTTTTTTTTTTTTTTCTCCCACCTCTCCTACAACTCCCACTCTCCCTACAACTCACCACCTCTCCCTACACCTCCCACCTCTCCCTACAACTTCCACCCCTCCCTACAACTCACCACCTCTCCCTACAACTCCCACCTCTCCCTCCAACTCCCACCTCTCACTACAATCCCACCTCTCCCTATACCTCCCACCTCACCCTACTAACTCACCACCTCTCCCTACAACTCCCACCTCTCCCACCAAACCCCACCTCTCCCTACAACTACCACCTCTCCCACCAAACACCACCTCTCCCTACAACTTCCACCTCTCCCTACAACTCCCACCTCTCCCTACAACTCCCACCTCTCCCTACAACTCCCACCTCTCCCTACCAACTCCCACCTCTCCCTACAACTCCCACCTCTCCCTACAACCCCCACCTCTCCCTACAACTCCCACCTCTCCCTACAACTCCCACCTCTCCCTACTACTCCCGCCTCTCCCAGCAAACCCCACCTCTCCCTACAACTCCCACCTCTCCCTACAACTCCCACCTCTCCCTCCAACTCCCACCTCTCCCAGCAAACCCTACCTCTCCCTACAAATCCCACCTCTCCCTACCACTCCTACCTCTCACTACAACTCCCACCTCTCCCTACAACTCCCACCTCTCCCTACAAATCCCACCTCTCCCTACAACTCCCACCTCTCACTACAACTCACCACCTCTCCCTGCAACTCCCACCTCTCACTACAACTCCTGCATCTCCCAGCAAACCCCACCTCTCCCTACCAACTCTCACCTCTCCCAACCAACTCTCACCTCTCCGTACAACTCCCACCTCCCTACAACTCCCACCTCTCACTACACCTCCCACTTCTCCCTACAACTCCCACCTCTCCCTACAACTCCCACCTCTCCCTACAACTCCCCACCTCTCCCTACCAACCCCCACCTCTCCCTACTAACTCACCAGCTCTCCCTACCAACTCCCACCTCTCCCTACCACTCCCACCTCTCCCCTCAACTCCCGCCTCTCCCTCCAAATCCCACCTCTCCCTACCCACCCCGAACACTCCCTACAAACCCCCAACTCTCCCTACCAACCCCAACCTCTCCCTACGAACTCACCACCTCTTTCTCCTAAACCCAAGCATTCCTCCTACCACCATAAATCTTAAACTCTACTCCGTCCTCGTCCCGGCCCTCCTCCGTCTCTACCCCATCCCCATTCTGATGTGACCTTAGATGGTGATAGGATGCAAAACTCCAACAACCAACCAAAACCAACCGCCCCATCTTATTCTCCCATCTCCTCCCAATCCTCCCCGTACCCCTTTCCCCAACTCCTTTTTCCCCCAGCACCTCATTTCCCAATCCTCACCTCCACCCCTTCCCCCTTCACCACCCCACTTCCCGAATCCCTCCCGCTAAGAGCTAAACCCCACCTCCAAAGACAATTGCACACTCAACACCCCCCCACCCCCGACCCACACACACCCGAATACAAACGGACTGGTTCCATATGCTTAAAGCCCCGGGATTATCCCGGCTCACGGAGGCGTCTCGCCCCCGGGCCGGGTATCTGTTCCCCTTGTCGGGGTGGAGGCGGATTGATGAGGCGGCCGGGCGGGCGGCTACAGGAGGCCGGGGAGGGCGGGAGGGATCCCGCTGCTGTCAGAGGTTGTCGCCGAGAGAAAGGGGAATGATGCATACAGTCGGCCGGGGTGAGTTGAACTTGTAGGCATCGGAGATGGTACGCGGGATGCTATAAGTTAAGAAGAGACATGGCACCCTCTGTTACAATTCACTCCTGAATATATATATATATATACATATATCATGTGTGTCTATATATATATATAGACACACATGATATATGTGCGGATTTATAGGTATGTGTGAGTGCAACCATATGAAACAGCTTGCCGATCCAGAACCGAGTACAGGGGCTTTATTAAATCTGCCTAGTCCGATGAAGCATCAAGTTTTCAAAATCAAAACAATTATCAAGATTTGATTCTACATATCTAACTTAGATACTGATGCGCTTATTAAGTATGTGTTGCCACATAGAAGGGAACGCTGAGTTGATTTAATAGAACCTGTTACTGCAGTAGCCTATGGTATCAGAGTTTTGGTGTGCTTGCCAACATTACTTTCAGATGTTTGAATTTCAAAAATCTCAAAAGGTAGCCATTTCAATTAAAGGTTACTTCAAACTAAAGTAAGGTAAATAACAATGATCAATTTAATATAGTTACCTCAGAAAAATGTCAGAACCTCAAGACCATCGGACTATGCAACTTTAATGAAGAGCAGCTCTTTGAGAATCATTCGGAAAGTTCAGCCTTGCTGAGTTACTCGGCAGGAACTCCGTGCATACGGCCATCTACAGAACACAGCAACACAGAATGCGCGCAAGCGTGTGGAGCAGTTATCGCTATAACTACGCAAAGCCTCAATATGCAAATATCGCGCTCTCCTGCCTGCCACCCGCAGTCGCGCGGGAATCCAATCTAACACCCGCCATCTTGTTGGTTGGTGATCAGCGGCTGATCAGCAGAGCTCTCCTGTAAATGAGGCAGATTTTGCCCGTTCCACCGCGCCACGTGACCTTGTTGACAGAGGTCAGGTCACCGCTGGTCCCCGAAGGTTGCACCCCCCCTTGTCAACAGCGTCAACCGGACGCGTCGTCTGCGCAGGCGCGATTGTGCGCCGCCATGACACCCGTCCCATCACACATCGCTTCCATCGCCATGGCAACGTCCGCACGGACGAACCTTGACCCCGGGGGCGAATGACCTTGACCTTAATGAGCAATCTAGACCCCCGGATGCATAACAATAACAGTGCGGCGGGTCAGATATGGTTCGCTCTTAATGAACAACTGGGAGATGTTTGTCACAGGAAGTGCGAATGAATTGTATGGAGCGGATCGGATAACCTGATAGAACCGTCGTCAATTGAGGGAGCAATTGAATAAGTGACCAGTTTGGGAATCTCGCAAAGACGCGATGCTGATGTCGCAAAAGATGCATTCACCTCACGAGCTCATGCTGTGATTGATAATGCGAGTGTGTATTCATTAAAGACGCAATATATGAGAGGGGGGGGGGGGAGGTAAGGACTAAAGGGGGGGGGGGGCGGTGCCAATATTGCCCTCCCAGTTCTATACTGATCCAGGCTGAGCAAAGTTGGTTGGTTGGTTGGTTGTTGGAGTTTTACATCTGAACAAAGTTGGTGCTGATATTTTAGTTGACCTTGCTTGCCAATTCACTGGAAGTGGAACTGCAAAGTACAACATCGCTTGTATTAGTAGATAAATTACCAGAGCCTGTCACATAAGTAAATATATAATAAGCGCGCAGAATAGCGTTAGGACCGAAATAAGCGAAATGGATGGGGTGTTTGGAACTTATGCATAGGAATATATATGTACTGATAATAATATGTAGGAATGCATTCCCAATGGGACCATTGTGATCATAGTCCCATTTCATACTCATGCATTTAGAACAAACGATAAAAGACATGCAGAATTAGCATAGAAACTAACATAACAACAATAACAATATATACATATCAAACCAGCTTCATAGCTGTCCAGCGACCAAAGCAAGCACCCTCAAAGGAGCTTAATCGTTACGGGCAGAATAAATATCGTAGTGTAGTGGTCTGCACTGACCTCTCAGGCATGGAGCCGCATAAACAGGTAGGCATGGGTAGTGTGTTGATATCAGGGAGCCTAGGTGGTGTAATGGTTAGCACACTGGCCCGGAATGCAAAGAGTTGTGGGTTCGAGTCCCGCTCTAGGCGCAATATTTCCCATTTTCATCACCCCCACGACAGTATCAATAAAAACAATTGTTTAAAAAACGGCGCAGTATTGTTCTTTAGCATCGGCACACATCAGGGGAGCTACAGGCGCATAGCAACAGTGTTAACTTTAGAGGGACCACGGCGTTATGTTTATGAATAAATGGAAAGGCGGATGTAGGAGGTGGCGGCATCTGTCGTATGACGCGTGTGTTCATAATTCTATTTTAATTGGACCGAGTGAGACGTATGAGTTGTTTTGCAACCCCTGTAACTACGTAACTGAGATATGGCGTGTAAATCAATTATACAGTATAACCCTGTTAAACCAAGCTCGGTTAAACTGTTAAACCAAACGATCAGTTGAATCAAAACATTTTTCGGTGGCTCACCAAAATACTACCATTCATCATATGAAAAAAGTTGGTGAAACTAAAGTCGGTCAATCCAAATTATCGGTTAATCCAAACAAAATTGTCGGACCCCAGCTCACTCCAGTATGGTTAAACCAAACATTCATGTGGGTATAAGGTCATCTGAGACCCCACTGACTTTTTTATGTGATAAATGGTAGTATTTTGCCGGGCTGCTGAAAAAGGTTTGGATTAACCGATCGGTTGGTTTAACTGAGCTTGGTTTAACGGGGTTATACTGTACATACATACAAAACTATTCTCAAAGTGTCCACTTACATTGTTTATTACATGTGCAATACACTCTTACTCAAAGTCCACTCTTACCCAAAGCTAAAGCTTGGTTAAACCAATGATCGGTTAATCCAAAGAAATGTCTAGGGACCATTCAAGTTTTGGTTAATGGAGTTATACTGTATATATATAATGGTACATGTGTAACACATTTAATATATATATAATATATATATATAATATATAATATATACTATATGTAATATATACTATGTTATATAATATATATATTATATATAATACATATAATACATATAATATGTATAAGATGTATAATACATATAATACATATAATACATATAATACATATAATACATATAATATATATGTATATATGTATTTATATGAATATATACTATATACAAATATATATATATAATTTCAGTGGGAGCAATTACCGCCTACCCGAGCGGCCTGAACAATAACACGCATGGTACTAAGTTGTAAAATGTGGCTTGTGGGATCTGCCTGCTTTCACACGCTAACGCATCTGTCTCCAATCAGCAGGAAAATTGTCTTTATAACAAACAGAGGTATACTCAGCCATCTATCATCAATGTCTTCTGTTTGCTGTACTGTGGTGTTCTTCGTGGTGGAGTAGTTAGAGTGTCTGACTTTTTCTAGGTCAGACTCCTAATCTGAAGGTCAGTGGTTCGATTCCCCATACCAGCACCTCTGCCAATTTGGATTTCCACCACTGTATATAACTTACAGAGTCATCAAAGGCCAGTTGCTCTCATACCATGTCTATGTGGTGTGGGAGGTTAAAAATCCCTTGGGTTGGTACAAGTGTAGGCTTGGGCTTTCTATCGACAGACTGTCTAATGGTGAAAACAAGACAGTATACATCTTCAAGAGAGAGAGAGAGCTTACTAACAATAACCGTGTAAATCGCTACTCACACACTCAATCTAGTCACGCGCCCTTTAATTATAATAATTATTGTACTTCTTATTATTATTACTATTATTATGAGACAAAACAACATTTTCCAACACAAACCCCACAATTACTAGATAAACAAGCCTAATAATCCCCAGCCCCACCCATCCCCAACCCCCTACTGCTTTCAGTGAATAGCACTGGTCCTTTTAATATTCAAACTCCATGTCAGCGGCAAGGCTGTGTTGTGTGTCCCCAACCCCGACCCGGCTGCTCGCAATGTAATTACGCCACTGCTAATTCTGGCCCTTTAAGGTTGTTACAGATTCATGGCGATTTGCATAATGCCAGTGTTGTCCGCTTTGTGTGTCACTCAGGCAGTCGCCAGTCTGCCACTGGGGGGGGGGGGGGGGGTCGTGGTGGGGGGGGGGGGGGTCGACTCAAATGCAAATTAGTCAATTTTCTCTTTTCTCTTTTTTTTAAATTTGAGAATTTCAGATGTTGTCATTGTGGACCTATTGGGTTGTGTGGGTTGAGCGCTTGTAGCAGTATTGTGTGATGTAGTTGTGCGCGCAGGGTGTGCGTGGGGTGTGTGTGTGGGAGTGGGGGTGGGGGAGAATGGTGGGGGGTAGTTTGAAAGAGAGGTCGGTATGGTACTGACACCTGCTGGTGTCTTTCTGTAAGGAAAATTAGAACATGTATATAACATTCAGCTATTAATTATTATTTTCTTCTTGAAGATTTATACTGCCTATCATGGATAAGTCTGAATAGACTTGTTTTCACCATTAGACAGTTTGTCAATAGAAAGCCTGAGCCTACACTTGTACGGACCCAATGGATGTGTAACCTCCCACACCACATAGACATGGTATGAGAGCAACCGGCCTTTGATGACCCTGTAAGTTATACACAGCAGTGGACATCCAAATTGGCAGAGGTAGGGGCATGAGGAATCAAACCACCAACCTTCAGATTATCAGTCCGACCTAGAAAAAAGTCAGACACTCTAACCACTCCGCCACAGAGAACAGATGTATATCCTTGTGTAAATACATTAACCAAAATCATGTAACAAAATTAAAAGTTAAAAAAAATATTATTCTTGACTTTTTTTCTTATTGTCAATTAGTGCATCAGAGAATGATGCCCAACACATTACCCACATTAGGCAATGTTATTGTAAATTGTTCTCTTGTTGATAATGTGATATACGCATGCTGCTTTCATTGCTTAAAAGAAGCGTTTAATCAGCACATTTCTGTTAATATCATTGTTGTAATTTGAACATTGTTCATGTAGATGGGTGGGTCATTCCTAGATTAACCTAGGAAAAATCTCAGTCGCCGAAAAGTGGTCTGCTTCATTCCCCATCAGCATAGTGCTGCCGTATTGTGATACCATTTCACCGGTACTGTTCTTCTACTCAGTCACAAAATCCTTACACTGAGCCAGTCCGCCATTGCCCTATGACAGCAATTCCAAACGTTCGACAGGGTAGCGAAAATGATTAGTAACTATGAATCGGCTGGGGATTGACACCCTACGACCTCTGGCATGGGAAGCGGGCGCTGTACATACTTTGCAAGTTTGTCCGATTACAAAGACTTCTATGCCCTGGCATGACCTGATTAAATAAAAGTCACATATTATACTTGGGAATGTGGAGAAAAGTGGAGATGGCGGTTTGTGTGATCAGCAGATGCCAAGTGTCGAGAGGTGTGGCGTGACCTGATGTCGAATGCATGAAGAGCAGGCTGAGGTGGTGGACGTTGGTGTGTGTGTGAGAGGCGGAAGGGGAGGGGTTAGATTTTGTTAGGAGTGGTGTGCGCCTGCGTTCAATCCCGCAATGCAATGCGCACGCGGAATCTACCCATAATGAATCTATGCAATTGAAGGAGGCGTGCCAAGACTGCTTCCTTTGAACATAATGGATAGCTCACGATGATGCGATTGAGCAGAGTTCCTAGTCTTAGTGCCGACGGAACGGTATTCCAATGGGGCAGCACTTAAAAGTCACCGAGTTGCTCGCGCAAGTTCTCACATGTAAGTCAGATCCATGGGATGTGACGTCAGCTGCTGCTGGGACGTAAAACTCCAATGCGCCATTCTTTGAACGTAATCATCGCCATGCTTCCCATTCCAGTCAAACCAATGACTTACAAAATTGATGCTTCTCGCTTCCTAGTTTGGCACTCAGCATTAATAGGATAGGACAGGGACTGGTTAGCTCAGTGTCAGGATAATATGACTGAGTGGGATATTGCATCATGGTGCTGGCAGCCTTATTTCCCAGTGGGACAGCACTATAAAGTCGCCATGAGTGCACACTTTCAGGTGTCAGTACCCATCCTGATATGACCTTAGATGTTGCCAGGACGTAAAACTCCAACAACCAACCAATCAATCATCCACATGCATTTCTAGTTGAAGTGTTCCCCGCCGTCACCAGGTGGCGGGGCAGTGCCGGCCCCCCCTCTGGACGGAAGAAGCTGCGGTGACGGCGGGAGACGGCGGTGAGGGCGGGAGACGGCGGCGCCGGGCCTGGCCCATGTATTATAGACGCATTTTCTGGGTGGTTGCACCGCTCACCATTAAAGTGGCATTGCAGGCAGTGGGAGTGGCCGGGCACACCGTAGTTTGTCACTGGTGCCCCGCCCCCTGCGCAGAAGCCCCCTGGTGGTCTTCCCACACACTGCCCGCGACCAGCAGCTCCCAACCCCCAACCCCCACCTCTACCCCCACCACCGCCCACCCTAGAACCACTCCCCCCACTCACGGCCGCATCCCCCACCCCCAGCCCAACCCCGATACTCCCGTGCTCCCACATCATCCCACAACCGTGCAATTAATCACATCAACGGCGACGTTCTCGTCATGTCAAAATAACATCAATATTTCACAACGCCCCCTGGTGGAGGCTGTGGTACTCCCCCGCCCCTCCCCACTCCCCTCTAGTTCTACCCACCCCCACCCGCCCCGCCCTCCCCTTGTCCCCCGCCCGGCGCTGGCTGTGCATCGCGGGCTCTCCTCTCTAGTCCGTTGTCCCCTTTTGTGGCGTTCAATTATTTAGACGTTTGCTCGTGACCCGCGGAGAAGGACGATGAGGGAGTGTCGAGGTTTTGATTTCTTGGTCTCGATGCTTTTTTTCCTTTTAGGTGTGTGGGGGATGGGGGTGGGCTGGAGCGGCTGTGAAGGCCTAGGCTTTAGGCTTCTCTTGCTACATATGGCGAGAATGTGTAACCTTTGTCGTTTGTTTGTTTAACGACCCCCCTGCTCAAAAAGTAGACATCGGCTATTGGGGGTCATAAACTAATGCTAGGTACACACCTACCGTTTACGACTCACGCACTAAAACTGGCGACCCGACCCAACCCGCTTAAAACTGAAAACGGGCCGATTCATTTTTTGAATCGTGAATCGCAATCGTAAGGAAGCACTTTTAGCCCTAAAATTGAGTTTTAAGTCGCGAATCGCAATCGGTAGGTGTGCTAGGGGAGTGCACACCTGAAGACTTTTGGGCAATTTTAGATCGAATACGGTAGGTGGGTGCGGAAAAACGGTAGGTGTGTACCTAGCATTAAATACAGTGGTTAGACGTATCTGAATAAAAATTATTTTAAAAGTTACAGAAAAGTAAAATAGAGGACAGAAATGTATGCCAAAGAGCATACAACTGTGGTAAAATCAGAAGTCGTATATGATATATAAAATCAGCAGTAAACAACTTTTCAAGTTAAAAATAGAAAAGTAATTTAGGGTAAAAATCAGTTCCCCCTCATGGATTTAATAATGAGTTCTGGATGGAATCGGAATGACTCCATCACACCCTCATTTCCAAACACATCATCTCTAACTGGTTGTAGGTGAAGACATCTCACCAAAATGTGACACACTGTCAGTATACATCGTCAGTGCTTCGACTGAGGAGGACGGTCCCCATCCAAAATAAAACTATGCATCGAGAAAGTATGACAAATATGGGAGTGACAGAGGATATGCTCGTCCCATCTCAACCGTCTGTAGAAGGACTGCCAATCTCCCAAGACTGGCTTCACAGAACAAAGTTTGTTCACTCGCGCATCGTTCCATTCATCCTGCCAGCTAGACATGATGTATTTGTCACTGTGACTTTTATGATCTGTATATGGTATGCCCAGGGCCACGTTCAGGCTCCGTCTCGGAGGCACCTCGGCGACGGGCATGACGTCATGCCAGTCTGAACGACAAAAGCAGTTGGTCGCCTCAAAAATGGCCGCCCCCATAGGCGGCGGCCATTTGCAATGGACAAGCTGTGCTGTAATTGGCTGAAAGCAATGAATGTGGCGGCCATTTTCGAGGCGCTTTTCATCTCCAGTCTGAAAAGAGAGGCGTCTCCGAGACGTCGCCGAGACACACTCTGAACGGTATTAGGCCAAAAAGCATCACCGAGACGTCTCCGCGGCGCCTCCGAGAGGGACTCTGAACGTGGCCCAGGTTGGCATTGGGCAATGTCAAAGCAGCCTTGACAGCCAGGTCTGCCCCCCTCGTTACCCCCGATGACTTCAGATGAATTTGAGAGTGCTAAGCATCTGAGCATTGCAGCAGAAAGTCTGTGGGAGATCATTAACTCGATACCCCTCAAAGTCAACCCACAATTTAAACAATGACACTTGCAGCTCCTTTCTTGGGTATAAGGAAGGATAAGTGTCACCAACATAATTATATTGGTCAGGAGGCCACGAGGGATACGGTTCTAACGACATGATTATATCGGTAAGGGGGCCACGAGGGATAAGAGTCACTAACATAATTATATTGGTGAGAGTGCCACGAGGGATAACATTATAACAACATAATTATATGTGTAAGGGGGCTACGAGGGATCACAGTCACCAGCACCATTATATTGGTGAGAGGGCACGAGGGATACTGGTTCAGTCAAGCTCTCGTTACTCTTGGATTAGAATTCACGAGACAAAAATGTCATGTCACACCATAATTATCTTCTTGTAAGAGTAATTGCTCCGTACTTGTATTCATGAATTGGATTATTTAAGATCTTGGCTAAATCAAAATATACACTTTTATATATACACGGACATAGTCCTTATTACATAATATAACACAAAATAGATAGAAAAAAAATAATATGCATAAAAAACAAATGTAACTAATCAACAACATCATGCACATAATTTGTTAAATCGCAGAAACTCTAAACAATCAGACATGGCAACTTAAAAATAATATTGCATCCATGCAATCTGAACAGTGCGTCTCTCCAGCAGTGTTGCCAGTCATTGAACATTACGATCCTCACAACCGATAATTAAAAAGTAGTTCTTACACGATCAGCATCACAATATCAACATGTCAACATGGCACCTTTTCTTCCTGTACCTTGTCCACAATACTGATGCAGAAGGCGCATTCTGTAACCCGGGGATCAATCAAGTTCACCCGCTGGGTCCCCGACACTAAATTGTTGACACTGACATAAATGTTTTGAAGACCAAGCAGACTTCCCGCTGACTGATTAATCAAAAGTGAATGTCGCTTGTCCTCGCAGTCTCTCCCTGTCCACGCCTTCCCTTGCTCACCCCGCCACCATTTACCATGATTTCAATTTTTTTTTTTTTTTTGCAGTGAGCTAATGCATGACTAAACCAAGCCACAATAAACATCTTGTGGGTTATTTTTAACTGAACAAACATGCATGTGATGCATGTGTATATATACGTACATACATGCATACAGACAGACATGGACAATTATAATTTGAGGAATTATGTATAATTTTAGAAAACACCTGAGATTTTATTTTATGGTTTCTCTTCACCCTCTCCCGCCCCTAAAATTCGTCTGTGAATATTTGGTTTAAACCAAAGCCAGTGTTAGCGATCCCGCCCACCACACCACATCCCTCGCACCTCCCCGACCCCCCAGCCCTGCTTCCCGCTAGGTGGCGCCAGCTGCAACCATTCTGTCATCTGACGTCCTAGATTGGTCACGTGATTGATGACCTGGAAGCCTCCATTCTATCCTCCACAGTGCCACACCGCGCCCAAAAGCAGAGCGGCTGTAAAATGAATGATTTTCCTTTAACAAAAATCCACAAACAAAAATTCGGATATGGCCCATCAATTTAATTGTATTCCTTTTTAATAACTGCTTACTTTTAAAAGCGCGGAAAACACATAGAGGGCCGTTTTAGCGTGTACTTGCTGTGAGACAACGAAATTGGAAATACTACATTCACCATAAATCACAACAACAAAGATTGAATGCTTTCCGTTAATTTTAATGAATTTCGCCCCCCCCCCACCCCCACACGACCCGCCCCCCGCTCCCCGGAGCGAGCGCATCATCCCGGGACCTTTTATCACCGTGTAAGGTCATTGTTGAAGGAACTATCAGCAAGTTTAGATTAAATGGGAGATAAGACAACAAATTAAATCAAGCTCCCACCTCCATACTGTCAACACATTGATAATGTGTTAGGTTAGGATTACTTACACGCGGTATGCGGCATGCGAATGAAAATGCGAATGCGGCATGTGGCATGCAAACGGGTTGGGTCCTTTCATCCACACCCACATCCACACCCACACCCACACATAGTGTCAGGTTTCTCTAACACTGTTTTCTATGGCAAACGCAGCAGCATTCGCATTCGCATGCCGCATCGATGGCTACATGGACCGATTCAGTTGCCGCATTCACATTCGCATTCGCATTCGCATTTGAATTCACATTCGCATTAGGACACATGGAATCACCCCCATTGACTTAGATGCTTTTCGATTTTTTGCCGTATTCGCATTTGTATTCGTATTTGCATGCCACATACCGCGTCTAAGGAATGTATCCTTTAGATAGATTCAATGCAAGGGGATTGTGCAGAGGTGGTGGGTATCGCTGGTGTTCAGATCTTAATACAACATAAATAAAACAAGCAAAAATACCACAATCCGCTACCATAAAACACATTCACAAATCAGTAAGTTAGCTATCGAAGCGTATTGAGTTCTAAGATGACAAATTTGAATAAATTATTGTAATTGCTTTGTTGACGTGGGATAATGTATTTTGGCTTCAATGAAAATACTTAATGACAAAAAAAGTTCTTGGTATTGCCACCCGGATTATGCAATTGAAATTTCAAACGCTTAATCAACGAATGTTATGACATAGATATATTTAGACATAGGTATATATTTATATAAATATATATATGTGCTGAATAATGTATTACGCACATAGAAATCAAATAAAACATATATGTTGGTATGTGTGGCATACTACTTGGATTATTCACTGCGGGCCAATCACGGTCCCGCAGCAAACCACGATGCTGGTGCCACCTATGGTTCCTTTCGACACTTCTCACTACTTTATATTGTCCTCACTCAACACATAATTAAAACTGGTTTAACGACCAGATATAGCTGGCTTATAATTATACTTATACTAAGTTATAGGAGGTCACAGCCCCTGACATGTGGCGCCGTGTGGCCAAACCTGGAACTAAGCAATGCCATACATTAGCTGTGGTACGCATGGAACAATACAAATATAACTGAAGATGGTAGTGTCCTTCTTTATATCCCCATAATAGATTATAGAGCACACATATATATATATACAGTAAAACTTCTCTAAAGTCGGCCTTGGGACCGACTTTAAGTGGTCCATTTAGGGAGGAGGTCGGTTTAGGGTGTTAGAATATGGTGAAAATGGTATTGTTGGGACCCAAATAAAGCGATCGATATAGGGGAGTGGTCGATCTGTGGAGGTGTTCGGTTAGAGAGGCTATACTGTATTAATGTATGTATACATAGTTAGTATGTGTTTATCATCTCCGAAAGGTGGCTATCGAATTTCAGCGAATTCTGGGCTGTTAGAGTGCTAAGTTTGTTTGTTGTTGTTTTATGTCCTAGCAATATATAAGGTCATATCAGGGTGGGTACTGGCTTGTGACAGTGCGTACTCATGGCGACTTTATAGTGCTGCCCCACTGGAAGACCAGGCCACCAGCACCATGACATGATATCCCACTCAGTCACATTATCCTGACACTGAGCCAACCAGTCCTTGCCCTATCCTAATAATGCCGAGCACCAGGCTAGGAAGTGACAAGTATACATCTTTAAGTCATTGGTTTGACTCGACCAGGGTTCGAACCCATGACCCCACGATTTACCAACATGGGAGACGGACGCTCTTACTCATTCGGCCATCCCGTCTGGTCAGAGTGCTAAGTAAAGCTGTATAATTCGTCAGTAAAAGCATCAATTTAAAAAATCCAAATCACTTATCTGAATTTGATTCTACGTCTCCAAATTAGCTACTGGCGCAATTATTATGCGTTTGTTGCTGCATAGTAAATTTAATAGAACCTGTTACTGCTGAAGCCTGTGGCATAAGCCTTTTGGTGTGCATGCCAAGATTAATGTTGATGGTTTCACTTCAAATATCTCCAAACTTTCTCATTTAAAGCTGCATAGTCCGATGACAACATCAAATTTTCAAAACCAAAATAATTATCTAAATTGGATTCTACATATCTACCTTTGATACTGGTGGACGTATTAAACATGTGTTGCCACACAGATGGGAATAGTGAGGCAATTGAATAGATCATGTTACTGCAGAATGCTATGGTGTCAGAGTTTTGGCAAGCTTGCCAACATTAATTTAGCATGGTTGCACTTCAAATATCTCAAAAGTTACCCACTTAAAATAAAAGTTACTTCAAGCTAAAAGATGGTAAATTATAATGATCAACCTAATTTATTTATCTCAGAAAATGTCAAAATCTCAAAAACCATCAGACTATGCAACTTTAAATAAAAGTTACTTTAAACTAAAAGTAAGGTAGATTATCGCGATTTGCCTAATAATCAGTGATATGATTATCTAAAAGAAATGGCAGAAACTCAAAATAATCGAACTATGTAAAGCGTGTTCTCTTTAGATAAAGAGCACTCTAATGTTGCTTGTGGTTTTCAGTGATATTTTCATTCGAATATATTTCTTAGTCAAATTGTACAAATTGTAGATATCATTAGGCGCATGCACATGTGCTAATTAAAATGAAATTATGCGTGTACTATTTTCATTATAATTGTCTGCTCTTTCCCCCGAACCCCCACTATTTCACCAAATGTGTGTCCCCATGAGGAGGCGCGACCTTACTATAAAAAGGTTCTATCTGAGAAAATGGTGCTTTCGAGATAATGAGGACTGAAGCTGTGTAACTGTATGATAGCAAAGCAGATAGAACAATATTATTTTTAATATATCGCAGTGGAAATTCCTGTTGAGAAACTGCATAATTGCCTTTTGTAGATAGAACATGTTGACATCCATAACAGCAATTCGGTCACTTTGTCAGATAGAACCTTTTTAGAGTAACGTCAAGGAGGGTTAATTTGAAAGGGCAATATTTATTCGACATGGCTAGTAGTTAGTATTTGATGAAATAGAACATTTCAGCACTCATTTCACTGAACAACACACGATCTAATTCTTTATATTCACAGATATGAGTATGAATGTGAAAACAAATGGGGAAAGACAATTACTGTCTTATTCTCCACTCAAAGAAAAACCCAGCAACAAATTATTGGCTAGCAAAAAAATATGCAACTCGAACGAATATTGTACAAAGCATTGTAATGAACAATTGTATCTGCGCCGACTGCTTGTAAAGTTGTAGTAAACCCGCCCCTCCCCAGGTGGCGCGATAGTCCACGCAGTGACATCACTTCCGGCGCCGTTCTCTGCTCCGGAACGCGGGGCATTCAACGCTAATTCCACAGAATCCCCGCAAGGAGGCGCTGCAGTGCACAGCACAATGATCACTTCGGGGCGTCCCCGCGAGATGTACGCGAGACGCGGCGAGAGTCACGTGGGGCGCATGGCCGGCCGGAGCTGTCCGACGACGTGCAATTGGAGCCAGGGCACAAAAACATCCGTCGGAATGGTTCCAAATGGCTCCACCAGGAGAACCAATTTCCTGTCATCTGATTGCTGTACCAGCAACTAGGTCAGGAGTCACCTATTCACAGTTAGCTTCAACATTGAAGTGCACCTGCAACTACTGTCTATATATTGGTGTAGATTTATTGGTTGGTTGTTGGAGTTGTACGTCCTTGCAACATCTAATGCTCTGGATTTTATTTTTAAAGTCTAATAATCGACTAAATCCCAGAATTGTTTACCGCTACCTAGTGTGCTACTTGGTAGGGATAATTATTGGATAGTGGTTGCTTCCGTCTCAGGGTAATGTTAGTGAGTAGGATATCAGGTCATGGCGCCCGTTGCGTGGTATGCAGTGACGTATGTTGATTTGTTGTGACTACTTTAAATCCTAGCAACGCCTAGGTCATATCATGACTGGTACCGACTTGTGACAGTTTGTTCTCAGGGCGACTTTATCAGGTAGGGGCCAGGACTAGGAATTCAAAACGTCTTGCTTTCTCAAGGCATAGTGAAAAATCAAAACAGTTTACATATCGAAAAAATACGGATGAGCTGTCACAGTCTGCAACTACTTAACTATTGAGGCTGGAACCTAACAAAATAGATCACTAGAATCGGTGTAAGTAGCTCTTCAAGGTTTCTATGAAGAAAATGCTCAGGTGAATAGTATGATCATAATATTCAATTAAAACTACATTAAAATAAAGAGATATTCTTATTTTGCCTATAATAATATTGTGCTGTTTCTATTCTGCAATTAGTCTTTTTTTTCTGGTGAACCGCCATGGTCTATTTAAAAAAGTACTTTTCTTAGAATCAAAATACTGGACATAGTTAATGAGAAATAACCAACAATATGTTTATAGTACTACCCCATAGGGAGATCAGATCGCTGGCACCGTGACCTAATGCACCCCCCCCCCCCCGTCCCCTC
This sequence comes from Branchipolynoe longqiensis, assembly GCA_030323885.1. Taxonomy (NCBI): domain Eukaryota; kingdom Metazoa; phylum Annelida; class Polychaeta; order Phyllodocida; family Polynoidae; genus Branchipolynoe; species Branchipolynoe longqiensis. The sequence goes on along the minus strand of CM059201.1, from coordinate 23,475,522 downwards.
CCCTAGTCACATTATCCATTACTTGCCCTATCCTACTAATGCAGAGTACCAGACTAAGTAGCGACAAGCATAAATTTACTGATTTAGTAAGTCATTGGTTTTACTTAGCCGGGGTTTCAAACCAACGACCTTCCGCACGGAAAGCCAGCCAGCGCTCTTATCGAATCAGCTGGAAGAACTATCGAACAGACCCTTGACCGTACTGATAAAAGTGATATTACTTCAGATTTTGTTGGTTGTGTTTCAAAATCCCAATCAAGCAACTTGAAGACGTTGTCAGTGTGGAGTGACGCAGTTGCCAAATCGGTACAGCGCTGGCTTCCCGCGCGGAAGGTCGAGAGCTTGATACCCGGTCGAGTCAAACCAATGACATACAAAATTGATACTTGTCACTACCTAGCCCACTCTTCGGCATTACTAGGATAGGGCAACGACTGGTTAGCTCAGTGTTAGGATAATGTTACTGAGTGAGAAACCGGGTAATGATGCTGGCGGCCTGGTCTCCTTGTGGGGGCAACACTATAAAGCCAGCATGAGTGTGCACTGTCACAAGTCGGTACTCGTCCTGATATGACCTTAGATGTTTCCAGGTCGTACAACTCCAACAACCAACAAAAACATCCTACCCCAACCCACCACTCCTTCCTATCGTTAGAAAAAGCTAGACCTAACTAGTAACTGACTACTGTAAAGAGCTAATAATGTTGGATTCTTTATTTACTTCCTCATTAAACCATTAACGGATTTTAGGAAGAGGAATATTCTCCTTCACTTTGGTCCGGCTCTATGCCAAATATACATTCAGTAGTCCTATAAAAGAACCTGCCAAAAACCAAAAGCCGCACCTAGAACACCCTTATAATAGACGCAAGTAATTAATCTGCATGGCTTCTTTCACTAACACTAGCAACAGATCTCCAATACATATATACACATTATAAATATTTAAAAACAGCCAAAACATCATAGGCATAAGAAGCTAGAATTTGACAATTAAATAATATTTACCTTTCGTATATTTCCATTATTAAATAATTCTGCTTAAATAATGCTGATTAAATAATGCTTATTATATCATAGTTGTCACAAACAGAATTTTGACTATTTTTTTCCATTTAGGAAATTTTGGTTGGTCATTATTTTGGCCACTGCGCCTGGCGCCACCTAGTGAGTGGATTGTTTGGCTTTGGCACCGACCATGCGCCGGGACATCAGCTGCGCGTGCTGCGCCATTGGAGCCTCGCTTTCGGGAGTGGCTCAATAGCGGCACTGGTTGCCGGTTTGTGTTGTTATGCAGGTAGCCGCTGGGACAGACATTGCGTGTGCATACATATGAGCCTGTCTCAAAGGTGATAACTCTTCTTTTTGTTGTCAATTATAACGATTGACACAAAACAGCACAGAAATGGGTACACTTAAAACACAAGGACATTTGCTTCAAATCAATATATATTTGTAGTGGTCTGCAATGACCTCTCATGCAAGGAGCCGCATAGACAGGTAGGCTTGGGTAGTGTGTTGATATCAGGGAGCCTAGGTGGTGTAATGGTTAGCACACTGGCCCAGATGCAAAGAGATGTGGGTTTGAGTCCCGCTCTAGGCGCAATATTCCCCATTTTCATCACCCCCATGACACTGGTTACCATGACCAGGATCCTGTAGAAGCTACGCGCTGAATGGTTGCTAAACCTACCCTGTGTATGTATGTGTTAGTGCATTGCCTGTATGTATGTAATTGTAAGCATTAAAAGACTTACAATTCCAGGGGGATGAGTGTAGTGGTCTGCACTGACCTCTCATGCAAGGAGCCGCATAGACAGGTAGGTGTGGGTAGTGTGTTGATATCAGGGAGCCTAGTTGCTGTAATGGTTAGCACACTGGCCTGGAATGCAAAGAGATGTGAGTTCGAGTCCCGCTCTAGGCTCAATATTCCCCATTTTCATCCCCCCCACGACATATTCTATTGGGATTATGAGACACCATGTAAAAAACAAATCAGCTTATCCTGAGCAAATGCATAAGCAGATAGTATGTTGATCGTTACAATGGACAAACCTTTGTCCCATATTGCTTAGCACCTTTTGAGAGAGTCTCATATATAAGCACAGGTGCTGGGCTTGATTTGCGAGTTCCTCAAAAGGAAGGTGTGGAGTGGAGGCGATTGAGGTTTAAGACTAGTTGTGTTTATATTGGTAATTTCCACATTCATTGCCCTGCAGAGCTTGAACTGGGTAAAGTGCACCAACACCAAGCCACCCTCTTATGGAAGACCCACGGGTTCGAACCCTAGTCGAGTCAAACCAATGACTTAACAATTGATACTTGTCACTTCCTAGACAGGCGCTCAGCATTATTAGGATAGGGAAGTAAAGGACTGGGCCCATATGCATGATGCGGTGTTAGCTTACACTCAGTGTGTTTGCGCTAACACAACTCCTTGCACACTGAGTTTTAGCTGCTAACCTAGAAATCCCCGCCAAAACCAGTTTTGGCTCGCTAACACCACGTCATGCATACGGGCCCTGGTGGGGTCAGTGTCAGGACAATGTGACTAAGTGGGATATCAGCTCATGGTGCTGGTGGCCTGGTCTCCCAATGGAGTAGCACTATAAAGTCGCCATGAGTGCGCACTGTCGGTAGCCACCCTGATATGTCCTCAGATGTTGCCAGGATCTAAAACTAAAAGAACCAATCAATCTTATTGAAGATGCAGAAATATTGTTGTGGGCCGTGTGCAACTTTAAGTAATAACTCATGAAAGGTGACATCAGAAAGGTCCAGCCATTCACATAAGGAGCCTTTATGTTGGAAGAAAACGGTCCCATGAAGATAATGCCTAGTACACACCTACTGTTTGTGCGCACCCACCTACCGTATACGATCTAAAACTGCCCGTTTCACGCACAAAAATCGCTAGGTGTGCGCTACCCGCGCACACCTAGCGATTGCGATTCGTGACTAAAAACTCAGTTTTAGGGCTAAAACGGGCCGATTACGATTGCAATTCACGATTCGAAAAATGAATTGGCGCATTTTCAGTTTTAAGCGGGACGGGTCGAGTTGCGAGTTTTAGTGCGCGAATCGTATACGGTAGGTGTGTACCAGGCATAAGGCATCTCCCAAGGGGTCCAGTTGTGCATGCCAATCAATTGGAATAATTCTAATATGAGCAACATTACTGCGTAAGGCGATGATGGGAGAGGGTGTGGTGCGTAGGTGACGAGGAAAGATGGTCTCCACTTATATGTCACGCATCTCCAGGGTCAAGTTGTCATGACAAAGACGCATGACGTCAGCGTCTTCTTAAAAACGACTGACGTCTATTTTTGTTGGCAATGTTAACAGATGATGAAGCATAATTAATAAATTGCATATACATATATATATATATATGTATATACAGTAAAACCTCTCAATACCGACCCCTCCACACATCGACCACTCCCCTATATCGATCGCTTTATTTAGATCCCAACAATACCATTGTAAGGATATTCTACCTCTCTAAACCGACCACCTTTCTAAATGGACCACTTAAAGTCGGTCCTATGGTCGGTCGATTTAGAGAGGTTTTAGTGTATATCTATATATATTTATATAATTATATATACATATATGCATCAATTTCCAGAGGGTCCCAGTGACAACAATTAAAAAATCCCTGACAAATTAGGGCAGTCGGGGCGCATGCCCCTCGGAATGATTTTAAAACTTACAATGAAAATGGTGCAATATGGCACCTACTTAGACATATTTTGGCTTTGAAATTCCAACTGTTTTAAGACTTCAATACAAACAAATAATTAAAAGTGGGTGTTTTTTTTCGCAAACAGGATTTGTTCTCTACTCATTTGGATTTTCGCAGAAATCAGCGATTTCGTTGAGAAATAGGATCCCTGAATTTCTGACGGTGTGTATGTCCATGCATATACACATAAATAAATATACATTCTAGGAATAACACAGTAGAACTAATAAGGGTGCATTTGACTGCTCCGTCCCGGCGTGCCCCTTTGATTTCAGCGCGTCGGATTGGTCTAAAAGAGAAGCGCCCTCATAGCGGCCGTCACTGGTACTAAAGGCTAACGATATTTGATGGTGAATGGGGATGATTTCGTCTGCAGAACCCCTGAATACAAATGTAGTTAAAAAGCTATACAATAAGTAGTAGCCAAACCATATCCATTCTCTCATATTTTCCACTGCCTTTCACTACTATTATACATACGTTTTTATATATACAGATTAAAGTGAGCAGAGTGACAGTTGGCTCACGGTATAGGAGGCGGGCAGGGGGAGTAGAGAGTGACCCGCTCCGCAGCAAATAACATGGAAGAAGATGGTAATGGGGGGAAACATTTAAGGGCTGCTGTTATTTATATCCACATAATGAATTATATAGTAAATATATATATATATATATATGTATATATATATATATATATATATGAATGAGTTGTGTGTGCATGCGAATGAGTTGAGCGTCCGCCTCCCGTTTTGCCAGGTTGTGGGATCCGAACCTCCGGGTTCAAACCCTCCCCAAGTCAAACCACTGACATAAAAATTGATTGTTGTCACTACCTAGCCTAACGGTCAACATTACTAATACTATTACTCATTCGCATACTAGCAAAGAGCAAAGATTAATGGAACAAGGCTGACCACGATTGAAATACCCCCCCTCCCCCCTGCCCGCCTAATCAACAAATGTAACCAACCATAGAAATATTAAAAAACTGATGAAGGATGATAACATCATTTAAAAATAAAATAATAAACACTATATCTATTTCCAAAATAAAACAATATGCGTTAATGTAATCTCTAAATTTGTGCTTCAATTCACTTAAGGAGACACACAAGAACACATCATATAATCCAATCTACAGAATACCGCTAGTTTAATAAGAGCATGCTGGTATTAAGATGCTCTGCCCATACACATTCTAAGTGCTAGAAAAAGAAGAAGACAACTATTACCTGGAGGAGAGGGGGGGGGGTGAGTTTACCGACTCTATTCTGATTCATGGAATCCCCTTGTATTAATAAACTAAAGGGAACTATGCTACTTCATTTGGAAGAATCGAACTGCCATCCACACGCTTGTATTGCTTATTTAGTTCTGTGGTGAAAATAGTCGTCGATTCATTAGTAAACATGACCATGTTTATTCACTTTAATGGTGAAAATGGTCGTCGATTCATTATTAAACGTAGCAGTGTTTATTCAGTTCTGTTGTGAAAATAGTCGTTGATTCATTAGCAAACGTGGCCGTGTTACTCAGTTCGGTGGTGAAAATAGTCGGTGATTCATTAGCAAACGTGGCCATGTTTATTCAGTTCTGTGGTGAAAATAGTCGTCGATTCATTAGCAAACGTGGCCCTGTTTATTCAGTTCTGTGGTGAAAATAGTCGTCGATTCATTAGCAAACGTGGCCGTGTTTATTCAGTTCTCAGTGAAAATAGTCGTTGAGTCATTAGTAAACATGACCGTGCTTATTCAGTTCTGTGGTGAAAATAGTCGTCGATTCATTAGTACACGTGACCCTGCTGACTGCAAGTCCGCCCTATCAGTGATTAGTATCGATGAGGCGGGTGTCTGTAAGGGTACAACGCCCCCTAGCGCCGTCCGCGCGAGCAGCGTGGCTCCTGACGAATGAACGCGCCGTGATTGAACACGTGACGATGATGGCGCTGCTAATTGGTCAGCTTCTTTGTGTAAGCAGGCAGTGTCGATTTACACACCCATTCAGAATCCATACGGAGCTCGGGTGAGGAGTCTACAAATCCAATCTACGAACCGACATCAAGCCAACTATTAGATTTCCTGGAATATGGAGGAGGGGGAGGGGTGGGATCTCGCGAATGACGTCATGGATATTTAGACACCAGGTGATCGGTCAGAAAAACAGACGCATTCTGCACCATAGCCTAATTGCGACAAGCTTGCCGTAAATGATATGACATGCCTGCGTGACTATTCAAACGTACAGTTAATCCTGAGAAACATACTAAAATTGATATATTTAGTACCTTCGCATCATTTCAACTAGCTCCATTAAAGTTTCATAGTCCGATGGCTTCAAGCTTCTGCCATTTTCTGAGATAAGTACATTAGATTGATTATTATATTCTACTTTACTTTAGTTTGAAGTAACTTGTATTCAAAATGGCTAACTTTGGAGATATTTAAAGTGAAACATGCCAACATTAATTTTTCTATTTAAAATTGTCAACATTCTGAAGCCATAGGACTCATCATTAACACTAACAGGGTATATTAAATAGCACGTTGTATAGATCTCGGTATATATATAATAAAGGGAAACACCCCTCAGAAAACGCACAAGATATCAGTGGAGCAAGCTATTAATGGTAACATATATCTAGATACAGTAAAACCTCGCTAACCGACCACCTCAACAGATCGACCACTCCCCTATATCGATCGCTTTATTTCGGTCCCAAAAGTACCATTGTAAGGATAGTCTAACTCCCTGACCCAACCACCTACGTAAATGAACCACTTAAAGTCTGTCCCGAGGTCGGTCGATTTAAAGAGGTTTTACTGTATATGAAAATATTATAAAATCATCGTGTCGAAAATGTCATGAATGTGGTGTCGATTGCTATTTTTGCAGACTAGAAACACTTCTCGTCGTTAATATTACCTTTGATTCCGACAATACATAAATTGCTACCATGTTAGACGAGGAGGCGAAACCTTATTTGGAGAGAAAATAACTGCTTTTGCAAATAAAATAAACCTACGAAAAACCTTCAGAATCCTGCTGCACGAAAGCCTTTCCCGGCCCTTCTTCCACACTAATATATTTTCAATCTGATTTCCCAGTGGGGCAGCACTATAAAATCGCCATGAGTGCGCACTTTCATAAGTCGTTACCCATCCTGATATGACCTTAGATGTTGCTACGACGTAAAACAACACACAAACTGACAAACATACAGTATATACATTATAAATATCAGAATATTACATATACTCCATACACTCTAAAGGCTATATAGGAAACGATGGTGATGCAGAAACACTGAGAGCGCTGGGTTCCCGTACAGAAAAGGTGGTTAGTTCGATTACCGGCTGAGTCAAACCAATGACGCACATAGTTCATACATTCCGTTAACTAGTCTGGTGCTCGGCATTACTAGTGTCGTGGGGGTGTGTGTGAAAATGGGGAATATTGCGCCTAGAGTGGGACTCGAACCCACATCTCTTTGTATTCCGGGCCAGTGTGCTAACCATTACACCACCTAGGCTCCCTGATACCAACACACTACCCACGCCTACCTGTCTATGCGGCCTGAGAGGTCAGTGCAAACTACTACACTCGTATATGGCAAGGACTTGTTTGCTCACTATCAGGATAACATGACTGAGTGGGATTCCAGATCATGGTGCCGCTGGCACGATCTACCAGTAGGCAGTACTATAAAGTCACATTGAGTGTTAACTCTCACAAATTTTGCCCGGCCTGATATGAATGACCTTACATATCTAGAGATCACTATGACATTGGAAGCCGATGTTCAATGCATGTAAACACTGACATCGGAAAGATATCGGATTAATATCACACTGCAGAATAGACAGCCATAACAGGACAAAAAGTGACAATCTGACTGGTCAGTCCGATATCAGTTATTTAGGACTGGGGAAGTCACTTGAAATTGTTATGCATATCAATGCAGATAAGGGTTATCAACAATATTTAAGCATTTAATTATATATTGTAGTTTATTTTTTTTACTATACAGACTACTGCATCTGTGCAGATGGTCGGTTAGAGAGGTCTTAGTCTTACGTTCAATCATAAGGCTATTGGAAAGACAAAGCAACAAATAAGGAAATACTCGAATGGATGGGGCTGCCCTCTATGGAAGATCTTCTGATCAAAGAGAATCTCCGGTGGACTGGACACCTCATGAGGATGTCATCAGACAGGCTACCAAAGCAGATCTGCTATTCTCAACTGTCTTCTGGTTACAGAAAGAGAGGGCGCGCTCATCTCCGGTTCAAGGATACCATCAAGAGAAACCTGAAGCTGAGAGACATTAAGACCGACTCATGAACATCACTCTCACAGCAGAGAGCTAAATGGAGAGCGGCAGTCAAGTAATGAAAGCAGTCTTTGTCGCATCGCGACCGACAGCATGATGATGATGATGAGTTTTACTGCATTGACAAATTCAGGAATATATGTTCATAACAGGCCTGCTATATCATAATATATATTATAAGAGGGGGGGGGGGGGTGGAGCGCGGTGAATGTGTGTGGTTGTATGGAAGGGAGGGGTGGGGAGTGGGGGCGGGGCGGGGGGGGGTATCTGCACCTCAGCGTGCTCGGTGCAGTGCAGAGTGGACATGTTTACCTGAGGATCCAATGGCTCCAGTAGGTACACACACCACAAAGCAAACACGCCAGCCCGAGCTCATGCCAACTGGATCCCGCCCGGCGCGTGTACTTACCCCTATCATCGCCCAAAGGGGCGGCCATGTGACCGCTAATGCTTGGTGAGAGCCCGCGGCCATTAGCGATTCAATCGAACGTCATGCTGCGCACAAATTATTGCAGAAAACACCCCCCCCCCCCCTCTGATCGATAAATGCAATGGGTGTTTTCCAAGTGCATTTTCAGATTTAAGCACGGCTATTTTTACTAGATTAGGAGCTAAGTTGGAGATTTATAGTCCAATAGAGGGTGTGTGTCGTGGTGATAAACTATGATACTGATAGTGACTGGGTTATTTATATTCATGTCTGTAGGTGGAGGCTAGTTTTCAGAACACTCACTTTTTTAGTTTTTCTCTCTTTTCCTCTTTTTTTTTTTTTTTTTAGCCATCAAAGGCAGTTGCAACAATGGGTCAGTCGCACTCTACATACAATGCGCAGATTCGAGGGTAGGAGGTTATGACCCTCGCAACCGGAAGTCGTCTGTACAGAACGCGCGTCTCGCGTGGCAGACGACAATTCGGCGCAGCACGCACGCCGTGCTTAGAAAAGCGCGGGAAAATGTTTGCGCCCTCTGGCGGCGGTGGGCAGCGTGCGGTTTTTGATCCGTCGTCTGCTTGATGGTGGTTCCGATTGAACATTCGATTAACCGGGCCCTGATGTCTATGATGGGGGGGGGGGGGACGATGATGGGCAATTATGGGGGACAATCGGGGAAGCACGTGACCGGATATGTAGAGGACGGGACATGCGTACACAGACGCTTCTGTCGAGTCAGGGTTGATCAGCCACGCTCTTCCGTTCAAACATTATCAAATTGTCATCATTGGTTTGCGTGATCGCTGATCTGTTTTGAGAAACCCAGATTGGAAAAGGTTGTCACATTATTTAATTATATCCAATCGTAAGCGCATTAATCCATGTTAAAACTGGGAAACGAAAATAAAACCGCAGAGGTCACCGGAAGCGACATTTTCTGGGTCACCGGAAACGAGAGTATGATGGATGTGCGTCACGTGACTGTGGGTAAAAGATCAGAAGCACGCTGACCCGTGGTAGCGGGTATCGGACGGGGGCGGAGTGGTTGCGGCGGAGGCCACCAGATGTCCTTACTGCAGTGGTCAGTGTTTATGGTGGTCAGGCACGACAGGGGTAGTGGGTCTTTAATAAAGGGTCACTAAGCAAGAGCCCACAGAGGACCCATTTGGTGGGTCAGGAACACAGCCACTGGACTAATGCCAGGTACACACCTACCGTTTGTGCGCACCCACCTACCGTATACGATCTAAAACTGCCCGTTTCGCACACAAAAATCGTGAGGTGTGCGCTCCCCATGCACACCTAGCGATTGTGATTCCCGACTAAAAATTCAGTTTTAGGGCTAAAAGTGCTTCCTTACTATTGCGATTCGCGATTCGAAAAATGAATCGGCCCGTTTTCAGTTTTAAGCGGATCGGGTCGAGTGGGGAGTTTTAGTGCGCGAATCGTAAACGGTAGGTGTGTACTTGGCATTAGCCACATTGGGGGGGGGGGGGGGGGGGGGGGGGGAGGGGTTAGAGTAGCAGGGAGCTGAATTGAAACTAGTTTTTGACGTTGTATAACGTTATTTGTTTGGGTGTGGATAGCATACATACATAACTAGCTAGATTTGGCATGTGGTGCAACTTCTCTATTAATACCATATATACATTAGATATGTATTTGTATATATTTATATATATATAGGTCATTTTCAGAAACTGTGTTCCATATTTTTGGTTTCCACGTTACATTGTTAAAAATCTTTCCTTCTTTTGGGGGGGGGGGGGTTGGATTGTAAGTCAAATAGTTATGGTTGACTCTCTATGTTAAGTATGTTAGCAATACTACATGTATTTTAATCTATCCCACAAAATGAACCAAAAATATGCTTATATGATTTTGTGCGAAAGCAAAAATATGAAAATTTGCATATCGACACCATGCATCTATCTACCTAAACGTTTTAAACAACTGTTTTAGTTGTAAGAAATAATTATTTTGGCCTAACTGTACTCAATAAAATCTTGTTGAATTTGTATTGTGTGCTAAAATAATATTGTGGATGTTTGTTAAGATGATGCTATGGATGGATGTTACACGGTTAATTTTAACAGCTTTCTCAATTTGTATAAGATCAAAATAGAAAATGGAAAAAAGAAATTTCAACTTGGAGATATCCACAACATATAAACATTCTCATGACTATGGATTCTGCTGATATTTGGAATGTTTTCTGCTATTATTTGATATGTTTTCACTTTTTTTCTCTTTGTCACAAAAGTGATAACGACCCATATATAAATGGTTTTATATGCATGAAGTTAAACGTCACACACAAGTGTTACATGGTGCAAATTGTCTATTCAACAGGTATTGTACACCTTATTCTATATACCTTTTGTGTAAATAACCCTGAATTGAAAAATGGCTGAAAGACCAGTGCTTCGGCACTGACAAAAGACTTATTCAGCAGAATAAACATATTTACAAAAAAAAAGAACAAAAAAAAGAACAACAAAAAAAAGTGGATGCCTGCACTCTGGATTGCAACAAGCTAAACCGGAAGCGATGGCTGAATTGGTAGAGTGCAGGCTTCGCATACGGAAGGTCAGGAGTTTGAATCCCCGCCGAGTCAACCAAATGACATACAACATTGATACATCTCATTGTCACACCTAGTCTGGAACTCGAAATTACTAGGATAGGGCAAGGACTGGTTAGCATAGTATCAGGATAATATGACTAAGTGGGAAATCAAGTCATGGTGCCGGTGACCTGGTCTCCCAGTAGGTCAGCCCTGTACAATGACCATGAGTGTGCACTGAAACAAGTTGGTAGCAATCATGATATGACCTTATAATTTGCCTGGATGTAAAACCCCAACAAACAACTACAGATGATATCAGTGCGAATAATATTAATGCATTTTTATCTGGATTAAATAATCTATTAAACTGATGCAACATATTGCTATTCTCTATTGCTGATAATTTGAACAAGTTTCTCTCTTTCCTAGAGCCCTTCAAGCCGTCATGCTGACACTGCATACAAATAACTGCTATTTTCCAACCAGAGCAATCAATGCACAAAGACAAGCTTCCTCCTCATAGATCCGTCTTTGGTCAAGTAACAATTTGTGACCTTGGATATACGTGACCTTGGATACACGTCCTCTACTGAACTACGACAGGTTAGATGCCCAGTACCACAATACTACAGGTAAGCCTTTGCACATGCCACCATCAAAACTGACCGGGCCTTTTCCACTTCAGAAAACACCCAGTCACAAAACCTTTCTATCAATGTCTTCAGAACTGTGGTTCCTTTGTTTCTCAATAGAATCACAACAAAGGAATCCGCGATATCAATTTGCATTAATCGTGTTAAGTTTAAGCAGAACCATCAACTGTGGGATGCTCGCGTGCGGTTTAACATAAACGCTCTGACGACTAACCTCTGACCTTCCACATGCAGTGAGTTGGCAAAGTGATTAAATGGTGACGACACAATGTAATGACTCCCGGCATTAGGACCACTTCCGCCCGGGTGGGGAGGGGTGTGTGTGTCGCCGCCCCCCCCCCCCACCCCACCCGCCCCAGTCCCCCGGTCTCCTGCTGGTAACACGTGGGCACATCGTACAATTAGGGTACACCCATGGACACACTGTACGACTGAGGCACATAGTTTGAGAATGAGTGAGTGCTTGCAGTGTTATCTATGCCCTAGCAACAGTCAATACCATATAGACCAGACGGATGGCTGAATGAGTTGAGCGTCCGTCCCCTGTTTTGGGAGATCAGGGGATCCGATCACATGGGTTTGTGGGTTCGAACCCTGGTCGAGTCAAACTAATGACTTAAAAAATTGATACTTGCCGCTTTCTAAACAGGCACTCGGCATTATTTGGATAGGACAAGGACTGGTTGGCTCAGTGGCAGGATAATGTGGCTGAGTGAGATATCAGGTCATGGTGCTGGCAGCCTGGTTAGCCAGTGGGGCCGCACTATAAATTCGCCATGAGTTCGCACTGTCACAAGCCAGTACCCATCCGGATATGACCTTAGATGTTGCTAGGACGAAAACAACAACAAACAAAGGCAATGCCATATAACGACGATACTGACTTGTGACAACACGCACACATGGTGCGTTTATAATGCTGCCCCGTTCGGATACAGTGCGAGTGGCACTGTGACGCAGAATCACATTATCCTGACACCTGGTCAACCAGTCCTAACCCGATCCTAGTGATGCCAAGCTCCATGGAAGGGAATGACAAGTACCGAGCGGCTTGCTGAAGAGAGAACAGAATTCCAAAGACTAAAGTTGAAGCATGTCTTTGGGGAATGTGTGAATCCAGTATGGGTTGGAGATTGGCTATTGAATCCATGAATTACTTATTTTGACAACTAGCATGGTTCTGTGGTACTAGTACAGTAGTCTACACGGATCCTCTTAGATACAAGATTCAACCTGTACTTGTAGTACACGGGTGAATGACAACATAGTGCAATACGTGCAAAAATAGCTTTAGTATGGAACAGGAAGTAGGATGCCTGCCTCCAGTATCAAATGGGTACTTATGTCAGCACAGAGTTGGTGAAATGGGAGAGAATGCAAAAAAACAAGATGGCGGCCATGAATGCCCTCGATTTCACTTTTAAATCTTATTAAACTAGATGTTTTATTATATTTTTCAACTCAAAGGTAGCGGGGAAATATGCATATATATATAAAGAATAAGTGTTGCTTCTTAGATTGTGAACTTAGGCTCTCATTTCATTTCCCCGTATTTTCGACCGCTTTTATATAGGGCTGGTATTCACCCATGTACTGCGAGTACAGGGTGAATCCTTTATCTAGGATCCTCTCAAAAGGTAAAGCTTGTTTTACTTAACGACACCTCGAGCACATTGATTTTCGTATCATCCACTATTGGACATTCTGACATATTTATTTGGAGCAAACCCGCTTCCGCCACATGGGCTACTCTTTCCGATAAGCAGCAATGGGTCTTTTAATGTTTTATATGCATATATTTTATATGCATTTTCCCACAGACAGGACAACACATACCAAGTGAAAACATGGCAAATTTATTTTGGCGTGTATATAAATATTCTGACACCATAGGGTTCAGCAGTAATTATAGGTTCTAGTATTCCATTATATGCAGCAACGAATGCTTCACACACACACGAGTATCTAAATTAGATAACTAGGTTCAAACCTAGGTAGGCGGTTTAATTTAACAAATTTGATGCTTTCATCGGATTATGCAGCTTTAACAAAATACGCTTTTGCTTAGATAACAGATTCACCCTGTACTTGTCGTACACTGGTGAACGACAACGTAGTCTAAATACCGGCGAAAATAGATTTACTATGGAACAGGAAGTAGAATGCCTGCCTCCAGTATCAAATGGGTACTTATATCGGCACAGAGTTGGTGAAATGGGCGAGAATGCAAAAAGACAAGATGGCAGCCATAGAACGCTGTCGATTTTACCTTTAAATTCTATTAAACAATATTTTTTATTATATTTTTCAACTCAAAGGTAGCGGGGAAATATTAAGACATATATACGGAATAAGTATTGATTTTTAGATTGTGGATTTAGGCTCACATTTCATTTCTCCCGCTTTTTCAACAGCTTTTATATAGGGTTTGTATTCACCCGTCTACTGTGAGTATGGGGTGAATCCTTTATCTACCTCTTGCTATGCGTTATAATTCCGAAGAAGTGATGACATAAACAAATTAGGATTGACGTTACACCACGTTGAGGAGCAGCTCGGATAAAGTTACAGAGGAACAGCCGAGTCATTCAAATCTAAAAGAAATATGCCATAACCAGGTGATCGATTACTGGTTTAGTTCCTATCACCGACAGTCTGGCTGTAGTCAGTTATACCTTTGCACTCGAGTTACCTCCCGGGTTGTTGCCCCTGCGTACACTATACTTAAGCGCCTGGCCACACACTGGAGGGATGTGCATTATATATTAACGAGCACATCCATACTCACACAGCGACATATTGAAGTGAATGAGCAGTCTGCACTGGCAAGCCGGAGTGAATTACTATTATTCGGAACAGCCATAGCTTAAGTAGTATCTAAACATCCATTGATTTTTAAAAGATTTATCTGTGCGGGTTATATGGAATTATCATTTTAAACCATGAATACTGCATATCGGTGGTAAATCCCAACAAACAATCTCTTTTCCCCTCCCTCTCTCTCGCTCTTTTCACTTTTCTTTCTCTCTCGTTCTCTCCTTTCTCACTAGGTACGTATATGAACCTGTCTCAAAAGGTGATAACTCTTCTTTTTTTTGTCCATTGTAATGATTGACACAAAACAGCACAGAAATGGTTACACTGAAAACACAAGGACATTTGCTTCAAATCAATATGTATTCTATTGGGATTATGAAACGCCATGTAAAAAACAAATCAGTTTATCCTGAGCAATTGCATAAGGTTATATAGTATCTTGATCATTACACTGGACAAAGTTTTGTCCCATATCACTTAGCACCTTTTGAGACAGTCTCATATTTGTGCTCGTAGAATATATTTATTATTACATGTTTACTCCGGTACTTTATATACGTATAATATTATTATACTCCTTATATATATCCGCTGAGACTGACATAGGTATTTGGGAGCCGTTACTGTGGTGGGCGCGTGGAGGCGGTGCCACCAGTGATACTGTGAATTAGATAATAATGAGATACAGACAACTTTCACTATTTATACTCACATAAGTTATTATGCCTCACATATATACATATGCATAACATACATACCGCGGTTAGACCAGATGGGATGGCCGAATGAGTTAGAGTGTCCGTCTCCCGTGTTGGTATATTGTGGGGTCATGGGTTCGAACCCTGCTCGAGTCAAACCATGACTTAAAAATTGACAATTGTCACTTCCTAGCCTGGTGCTAGACATTATTAGGATAGGACAAGGACTGGTTGGCTCAGTGCCAGGATAATGTGACTGAGTGGGATATCAGGTCATGGTGCTGGCGGCCTGGTCTTCCAGTAGGACAGCACTATAAAGTCACCATGAGTGCGCACTGTCACAAGTCGGTACCCGTCCTGATATGACCTTAGATGTTGCTAGAACCTCCCGGTCCCTCAGAGAACATTATCCAAAAGTTGTTATGCATGTAACAACGTAGCTGTCATTCTCCATAATATACCACGCATATATAGCACGGCCACGGACGCACATGATCCCCCGATGACATCTGCGCAATTACCGGACGCGGTGGCCGAATTGGTAGAGCCCAGGTCTCCCGTGCGGGAGATCGGGAATTCGATTCCCGGTCGAGTCAAAGCAATGACTTACAAAATGGATACTTGTCACTTCCTAGCTTGACGCTCAGCAGTAATAGGATAGGGCAAGGACTGGTTAACTCAGTGTCAGAATAATATGACTGAATGGGATATTGGGTTATTGTGCTGGCGGCCTGATTTCCCAGTGGGGCAGCACTATTAAGTCACCACTAGGGGGCACTGTCACAAGTCGGTACCCATCATGATATGACCTTAGATGTTGCCAGGACGTAAAGTTCCAAGAACCAACCAACCAACTCTGCTGTGCAAGCAACAACGTAGCTGACATTCTTCATAATATACCACACATATATAGCACGATGACATGCACGCATTCTGCTGACAAATACATGTATTCGTAGTGATCCGCTTTTAAATAGCAAACCCCCTCACGTGGTTACTACCTCCAAATCACTCTACAGCTCTGCGCTGCCCCGACTACAGTAATGATGTTAAACAATCCATTCCACACAGACAAAAAAAAAACCACTACCTTCGCCCTTCACGTCATCAGGAAGCTACATTTCAAATTTATATCGGCCTCACTTCCCCCTTAGTACCCGTTTTGATGATACCTCCTCGGCGCCATTATCTCAAATAAAAAGCGTTAATTGTAGCAAAATACTGTGAGGCTGCCTCAATTATTCACACTTAAGGGATCCAGTTCCCTGACATAGCATTTATATTCGCTGCTTTCGGTGTTCGTTAAATAGTGTTGATTTACTGGGAGTGTCCGGCCGCATCTGTCTAATGTGACACCGCGCCCGGAAATAGGCATATTATCATATTCAACTTAGAACAAAATGAAGTTTTTAAAGGTTAAATGGAAAATGGTATGGGGAGATATTGTTCGCAATTAAGAAATGCATCTAATTATTTCTTTTGCAAATCGAACCATGTTGGAAAGACAGCGGGTGGTACAAATGTTTGGAGTTGTAGTTAAACGAATGACAATGTGTTCGAGGACTTTAATATCTTCTGGCTACAAACCTCTGTTTATTTTAGTAACGGAAAGATAGCTAAATGTGGGCAACTTATTAACTGACATTAGCTTTCTAAAGGGAGAAATATGCTAATCAGAAGCTAACATGTATTTGAGCTATGGTCAGTCCTAGTAAAATACAAAGACCCTATAATACTAAGACGGCTCACTCCCTATCTCTCCCATGGTAATGCAAATTTTGCAGTGCCACCTTGTGGTGGGTTTGATTAGCCCAGCTGCTGGTTGGTGTTTCACATGTAAACACATACAATTATATTATACATGAGATAGGTAAGTATGAATACACATCAATATGAAATTGCTATGAACAAACACACATCATCATCAGCATCATCATCAGCATCACCATCATCAAACATCTTTCACATTCATATATACATTTATACATATAATATAGCACCTGTTTAACCAAGAGAATAGCCAGCGTACCAAGTGGTGGGTTTAATCATTTTGATTGCACAGTACAGGCTGAGTGAGCCGTCTTAGTATTATAGGGTCTTTGTAAAATATCAGCAATAAAGATTGGACCTCCCAGTCCAATACTAACTTTATAGGAAGGGAATGTTAATGTGAAATGCATAATCACACATGTTTCCCCACCTTCCAAAATTGTTAAAGTTACCATTTTTCTCTAATTTCCTTTGTGAAAATTAGTGGAATCATATATTTTTATCGGCTCAGAAGCATTGGCTCTTTCGGCCGTCAAATAGAACAGCTTGTTACATTCAAGAGGATATTGGCCAATTGAATTGAGTTATAACTGAATTTAATGAGATTTTAAAATAAGGAGTGACAAAACTCACAGAGCCAAGCAAATGTTGTTGATTATCAAAAAAGATTTGAAAAAGGGTCATCTTACACAGAGATTCATGTATAACATCGTTATCACGATGTGGTGTTCTCTGTGGCGGAGTGGCTAGAGTATCTGACTTTTTTCTAGGTCGAACTCCTAATCTGAAGGTTGATGGTTCGATTCCCCATGCCCCCACACCTGCCAATTTGGATTTCCACCGCTGTGTATAACTTACAGCGACATCAAAGGCCAGTTGCTCTCATACCATGTCTATGTGGTGTGGGAGGTTAAAAATCCCTTGGGTCGGTAAAAGTGTAGACTCAGGCTTTATATCGACAAACTGTCTAATGATGAAAACAAGTCTATTCAGACTTATCCATGGTAGGCAGTGTAAATCTTCAAGAAAAAAAAAATCACATGTGTGGATATCAGGTGTCTTCACCTCTAACGATAGGAATTCATCTATAAATCAATTTATTTTAAATAGTCACATTGTTTTAGATCAATTAAGGGTAGGTCTGCATGGAAAGCATTTCGTTGTTGTTGTTGTTGCTTTAAATAATACACCTCTGTCCGCCTTCTGTATTAGTTACAATGATACCTGGGAATGACAACTTTTATTATAGGGATACAATTATTCATTATTCATAATTATTTTACTTGTTTCACAAGCTTGTGAATCTTTCTGGTGAGCGGGCGAAATACTCCGAAAGTGAAAATCACCCACAACAAAAATTGGCATTAAGACCGTACAAGATGTTGTTTTGGTGTATTGCGTGTTGTGTATCAGCAACATTTAAGGTCGTTTCAGGACAGGTATCGAGTTGTGATTGCACACTTATGCAGACTTTATCACCATCAGCATCATCATCATGCGGTCAGGCGCAATGCAACAAAGACTGCTTCCATTACTCAACCGCCACTCTCCATTTAGCTCTCTGCCATGAGAGTGAGGGTATTTCGTGTGGTTGTACATTTCATAAAAGCTGCTTGCAAAGTGTTGAAGTGCTGCTCACTTTTGAAGTTACTAGTGGCACTCTCTCGGGGAGAAAATAGAGGTCTCACACCGGCAAGAACACGTCAAGACAGGCACAAACTATTTGTCTCTGCAGTGGCTGGTTAGAAGATGTTGGGAGTTTCATTCATCACTGCCCTTAATGTTGCCATGGTAACATGGTTTTCTGTTAGGGTTTGCTCCGATAGCCTTTGGTTCTATCAAGAACCTGTACCACAAGGCAGTGGTTTACAACTTTGCAAAGCTGGGGTGTCAAACTCCCTGAGGTATTTTAGCACCTAATGTATCAGAGCTACACAATACCCACATACCTGCATACTTTATAGTGCTGCTTATTGGAATATCATGCAGCCAACACCATTGCATGATATCCCACTCAGTCACATGGATGATATAATTTAGCATTAACTCAACTCCCACATGGGAACCGGGCTACCCACCTGCCCCAGTCGTCAAGTTTAATTGTGAATTGATTGTAGATGATATGATAAATAGTGTAGTGGTCTGCACTGACCTCTCAGGCAAGTAACCACATAGACAGGTAGGCGTGGGGAGTGTATTGATATCAGGGAGCCTAGGTGGTGTAATGGTTAGCACACTGGCCCGGAATGCAAAGAGATGTGGGTTCGAGTCCCGCTCTAGGCGCAGTATTTCCCATTTTCATCACCCCCACGACACTGGTTGCCGTGATCAGGATCCTGTACAAGCTTTGCGCTGTATGGTTGTTGAACCTACCCTGTGTATGTATGTGTTAGTGCATTGCCTGTATGTATGTAATTGTAAGCATTACAAGACTTACAATTCCAGGGGGACGAGTGTAGTGGTCTGCACTGACCTCTCAGGCAAGTAACCACATAGACAGGTAGGCGTGGGGAGTGTATTGATATCAGGGAGCCTAGGTGGTGTAATGGTTAGCACACTGGCCCGGAATGCAAAGAGATGTGGGTTCGAGTCCCGCTCTAGGCGCAGTATTTCCCATTTTCATCACCCCGACGACAATAGTAAGCCATCACCATTTTCTCATTTAACCAAACTGGATGGAATGTTTCAGATGTGGGACTGTTTCTGCTTGCTGTTCGAGAGAACTTGAAATTTAGAAGGAAGGATTGAGGGAGCAACTGACTGAAAGTGAAACCAGACTGATAAAACTGATCCTTCTCTCCACTTTGTCTGATAGGCACAAGGGTGGCGAGGGAACCGCTTAGCTTAGTACTAGGCTGAATTGTTTAAATTAGTGTCAGAATAATGTGGCTAAGCTGATACCGGCTCATGTGCTATCAGCATGGTACATCACTCGGGCAGCACTATAACACTGCCATGACTATTCGCTACCAGAAGACGGCACCTCGTGGTAATATGAACTGGGATTTGGAACACCAATCCTGGGTAATATGTGGCTGCGATTTGGAACACCAATCAATCAATCGCCATCCCTCATTATTAAAAAAATAAAAAAAGTAATTTTCTCCGGGATGGAGGGTTGGCGAGGGAGGCTGGTGACTTTGGCTCTCTTGAAACCATGAATAACCATAATGAAGCCATCAGTGGGAATTACGCCAAGCATTGGCATATATGTAAAGGGATATTGTTGGCCAGCCTCATCAGGCTAATTGCTGTCGAGAGGCAGACTTAGCTAATTACTCATTGCGCTAATGAATACCTAGATCGCGGCGGAAGGTCATACACCCAACGACAATTCGCCGGCTTGGTTGGTTGGTTGTTGGAGTTTTACGTCCTGGCAACATTTAAGGTCATATCAGGATGGGTACTGATGGGCACCGACTTATGACAGTGCACACTCATGGCAACTTAATAATACAGCCCCACTGGGAAATCAGGCTGCCAGCAACATGACCCTTCTTCTTTTCGTTCGCCTTCAATTACACTTGGAGCCCAGTTCTCATAATAAAATTGACAGTCCTCTGTAGCACATCTGCAGCCCCGTACAGCTTCTCCTGCAAGTCAGTGGGAGCTGGCCATATCTCTTCCCTCAGTGAGTGATGGTTCAAGCAGCTCTGTAGGATATGCTCAGCAGTCTGATCTTCCTCTCCACAGGGGCAGAGGGCAGATGGTACTACACGGAAGTATCTGTGCAGGTGATTGTTAAGCCTGTTATGCCCAGTCCTAAGGCGGAAGATGATCACTTGATGTTGTCTTGACAGTTGATGGTAGCTGTCTCGTGATTCTGGTGATCTATGCAGAGACTTAATGATGGTCTTCATCTCCTTAAAGTCAACACTGTTTTCGTGCTGTTCTGCCTCTGCACCCATCTTTGCCATTTTGTCAGCTTCTTCGTTACCCTGAATGCCGCAGTGTGAGGGAATCCACTGCAGCACAATTCTGAAGCAGTGGATATTTTGAAGTGCTTCCTGGAGTCGTGGCAGTTTGTTCTCTGTGACTGCCTCAAGGACAGACCTGGCATCAGTCAGGAAAACTATCTGAGAGTCTGTGGCTGTGGTGCTTTTCAATATCTTAGCAGCTTGGACCAGGGCTTCAACCTCAGCTCTATAGTTTGTGCAGTGAAGGCCTGTTGGTGTTGCCTCTGTCTGCCTTTGTCCATTAGGGTACCTGATGTATACCCCAGCACCACCTCTCCGGACTGCATCTGTAGCTGACCCGTCAGTGTAGGCATGGATCCATGCCTCCTGGGGGTACTTTTCATCAAGCATTGCCAGTGTCAGGATTTTCCTGCTCATTTCGCCGTGTGCATCTTTAGTGGAGAGGTAAGGCACTGTGATACTAATACTGAAGTTCTCCAGCTTTCTTTCCCAGGGAGGAGAATCAGTGATGGTTAAGGCCTCTACTTGCACTCGGAGCTTTGCTTGGTGTTTTGTCTGCAGGGCTCTTGTTTCAGTCATAAAACTGGCCCTTTTCAATCTTCCAGAAGAAAGTTCTCC
This sequence comes from Branchipolynoe longqiensis, assembly GCA_030323885.1. NCBI lineage: Eukaryota > Metazoa > Annelida > Polychaeta > Phyllodocida > Polynoidae > Branchipolynoe > Branchipolynoe longqiensis. The sequence goes on along the minus strand of CM059201.1, from coordinate 23,453,972 downwards.
CACTCTAGTATTCATCAGGTGGTCTTTGAAATACTTGGCTTTTATGAACTGTATCATGGCTTTGCTTTCTCTTCTCATAGTCAGGGGTGGTATTCCTGTTATCTCTTCCATCTTCTTAATAGGTGTAGATCTTATTGCACCAGTGATGATACGAAGAGCCTGGTTCTGGACATTATCAAGAGTTTTTCTGTGGGTCTGGGCCAAACTCATCCATGAGCAGGACCCATATTCCATGTGTGGTAGTACGGTGCCTTGGTATACATTTTTGAGAATCTTCTCATTGGCCTCCCACTGCATTCCTGCCAGCTTCCTCATGATGTTCAGCTTCGTTCTAGATTTTCCCTGTGCATTCTGCAACATGACCCGATATCCCACTCAGTTACATTATCCTGACACTGAGCAAGCCAGTCCTTGCCCTATCCCAGTAAGGCCAAGTGACAAGCAAGGAGGCGACAAGCATACATTTTATTAGTCATTGGTTTGACTCAACCTGGAACCAAATTCCCGATCTCCCGCATGCGAAACCCACACTTTACCATTGGCCACGGCGCACGGTCAATTCGTTGGGAATCCTGGTGTTTTTTTTCTATATTCGTCAGAGCGTCACTGGTTCTATCAACAATTCTTGTGTAGTCACAAAACAAGCAATGTGTATGTATGTATGCATGGATGTATGTATGTGTGGATGTATGAATGTATGGATGGATGGATGCAAGTATGTATGTATGTATGTATGTATGCAAAGCCAGCAGCACTTCAACACTTTTGCAGGCAGCTTTCATGAAATGAGAGCGGCAGTCAAGTAATGAAAGCAGTCTTTGTCACATCGCGACCGACAGCATGATGATGATGCATTTATGTATGTATGTATGGATGTATGTATGGATGGATGTATTTATGTATGTATATATGTATGTATGTATATATGTATTCATGTATGTATGGATGTATTTATGGATGTATGTATTTATGTATGTATGTATATATGTATATATGTACGGGTGGATGTATGCATTTATGTATGTATGTATGTATGTATGGATGTATGTATGTATGTATGTATATATGTATGTATGTATGGATGCATGTATTTATGTATGTATGTATGTATGTATGGATGTATGGATGTATGCGCACCTTACTTAGTTTCAGATAATACAAAAATTAGTAATTGTCGGGTTACCGTGAAACCAGTTTGATTGAATAGTTTAATGGTTTATTGGGGTTTTTACATCCCTGTGATATATAAGGGCATATGAGGATCGGGGATCGACTTGATTTGTTTGTTGGAGTTTTACGTCCTGTCAACATCCAAGGTCATATCTAAGGTCGCACTCATGTCGACTTCATAGTGCTGCCCCACTGGAAGACCAAGCACCATGAACCGATTTCTCACTCAGTCACATTACCCTGATATTGAGCTAGAAGTCCTTGCCCTATCGTAGTAATCTTGTAATGCCAAGCACCAGACTACGTAGTGACAAGTATCAGTTTTTGTAAGTCATTGGTTTGAATCAGCTGAGTTTCGAATTCCCAACCTTCCACACAAGAAGCCTGCGCTTCACCACACATTCCGCCACCGCGCCTGATCTTACAGAACGCAAAACTAAATGGGAAAAAAGAGCTGCTAACCCAGCTGGTAAAGGCATCAGGGCCCGTATGCATGAAGAATTATTTATCACCCTTGGTGGTAAAGACCGAGTTCGGGGTAGCTATCGCCGTGGGTAAGAAATGGGTCACGGGGTATGCATGAAGCCAAAGCGGCAAGGAGGTAGCTACCCTTGTAGTTATTTATAGATTTGGGAAATCCCTCTGTGCTGGTTTGCATTCGTCGATTCGACAATATGAATAACACCGCCGATGTAGCTGGTACGTTAATATTGCTTCGTTTTTAGGGTTAATTTGATTAAATTTCACTTATTGCGTACTTAATCCTGTTAAATATGAGCATTGAATAGATTGAGACCCACACACCCACACTAACCGGCGCGGCTACAGTATGGTTATCGACGTCCATGCAGCGGCGGCGATTTGTTTCCTTTACATTTGTCAATTCGACACTATTAATATCGCCGCCAATGCAGCAGTAGCGTTAATATTGCTTCGAATTTAGGGTTAATTTAATGAAATTTCACGATTTGAGTATGTAATTCTGTTAAATATGATCGCGTTCAATAGATTTGGGCCTAATATATAGCCGCCGATTCGGCGGCGGCGATGGAGAGTATGGATATCAACGTCCATGCGGCGGCGGCGGCGGTGATTTGTTTACTTTACATTCATCGATTCGACAATATTAATATCACCACCGATGCGGTGGCAGCGTTAATATCGCTTCGTTTTTAGTGTTAATTTGATAAAATGTCACTTATTGGGTATGTAATTCTGTTAAATATGTTCGCATTCGATAGATTTGGCCCGAGTCGGTCCCTACCCTCGCCCTTATGCCTGCTACGGAGTGGGGGTAGCTTACCCGACTTTTAACTCGCAGGGTTTCCATAACACTGCATCAGTTCGGCGCAATCCGGCCGGATATCAACGGATATCAACAAATATGCAACGGACAAAAAAAACTGATTTTGCCGGATATCAACGGACTTTGTTCCATTTCAATCCGTTTCCTCAATCCGGTAAAGTGTGACACGGCCTTTACACAACTGTAATTTGTGCTGCCACCTAGCGGATGTCCAGAACTGCCCATAGGTGGCATTGTGAATGGGTTAAGCAACTGATGGAAGACGACACATCTAATCCATTTAACCCAACAGAGCTAGCCTCATGCTTCACTAACCGGAGGGGATGGTGGAGCAGGTAAAGCGTCCGCTACGTCTGCGTAAGGTCGTTGGTTCGATCTCCCCCCCCAACCCAGTGAAGTCAAACAATGAACTTACAAAATTGATACTTGTCGCCAAATTGTCTCACACCGAGAATTACAGATTAGAAGGTAAGAACTGGTAAGGTCAATGTCAAGATAATGTGACTGAGTGGGATATTGCGGCATGATATCCCAGTGGGAAAGCACTATGAAGTTATCATCAAATCCTCATGGGTGTAACACTGTCAGAAGAAGGCACACATCCTGACATGAGCTAAGATGTTGCTAGGGCGTAAAACACAAGTCATCCACTCACTCACCTGCGGGTTTGTGCTATTATTGCCACATGAAGATGCATGCCTCTGGCTGTTAAATTTGGCACTATACTCGCAGTCTGCCACTCGAAGCGCTAATGCCAGGGATGCAAAGGATGACGGTCTAACACGAACAGTCAATGAGGATGGATTTAGTATATTAAACAAGCCCCCGCCCCTTTTATCTGACACCAATTCCCCACCAATGCATCGCAAATATATACAGTAAAACCTCTCTAACCGACCACCTCCCTATATCTTCTTCTTCTTGAAGATTTATACTGCCTATTATGGATAAGTCTGAATAGACTTGTTTTCACCATTAGACAGTTTGTCGAAAGAAAGCCCGAGCCTACACTTTTACCGACCAAAAGGATTTTTAACCTCCCACACCACATAGACATGGTATGAGAGCAACTGGCCTTTGATGATGCTGTAAGTTATACACAGCGGTGGAAATCCAAACTGGCAGAGGTGGAGGCACGGGGGATCGAACCACTGAACTTTAGGAGACAGATTAGGAGACAGACCTAGAAAAGAGTCAGACCCTCTGACCACTCCGCCACAGAGAACACCACGCTTTATTTGAGTCCCAACAATACTATTTATTATAAGGATATTCTGACTCCTAAACCGACAACCTCCCTAAATGGGCCACTTAATATCGGTCCCAATGTCGGTCGATTTAGAGATGTTTTACTGTACTAATGTGGGTATCCCCGAATTCACCCTCACCCAATTAGATCTGAGCATTCAGTTTCAGTTTGATCAAAGGAAGGCAACAAATATTTGACCAATTTTGCCTAGCAATTGTAACCATGTAAATGGGATCCAGGTTAGCCATTCGCCATTTTGGAGGTACTCCTAGCAGCTTTAGAGTAAACCGCCATGTCATCACCTTGTAATCGACCACGTCGATCAGCCTGTAGGTTTTTACCACCCCTATCCATTACATATAATTTCTCGATTGTGCCACTGCAGCTACTCAGCGCCCGATAAAACTACGATTCACAAGCCCCCTCTGTCCTCACTATGTACGAGAACTAAAGCTAAGATTCCTTCTACGCGGTATGCGGTATGCGGTATGCGGCATGCGAATGGGAGGATTCCTTCTACGCGGTAAGCGGCAAGCGTGTACCCCCCACCAGCACTACCATATGTTTCCACTCAGCACCCCTGTGTGTGACCGTTCCGTAATGCTCAGTCGCCTCTCCTAATGTAAACCTAATGGGCAGGTGCGACTCACGTTTCTATTCGCGTACCGCATGTCGCATGCCGCATGCCGCATGCTGCACCGATCGCTACAGGGACCGATCGAGGTGTCGCATTCGCATTCGCATTCGCATTCGCATACCGCGTGTAAGGGTTGCAGCCCATTGACTTCAAGGCGTTTTGATTTTTTGCTGCATTCGCCTTCGCATACCGCATACCGCGTGTAAGGAATGTCAGCTTTAGCCTAGATGTGGAGTAAGACAGAGTAGCGGCTTTGAACTGCTCAGATAAGTCTGGAGCAGGGAAGACTGCTTAGATTCGGTGGAGCCGAACATAAAGCCAACCTCACGTGTGCTTTACAAAATCCCAGACATTCCCCCGAAATATTTGTAATGGATAAATTAAGTATATGTAATGTTGCTTATGTACATTGTACAGTTATTTATTGTGATATAGGATCCTTTAAGGCCCAGTCAGACCTTACCGGACTGAGTACCGGGCATCACTGGACAAAGAAGTGTCTAGTCCGTTGGTGTCTGGTGTCAAAATGTACCAAAATGTACCAAAATGTACCAGATGAAATGAACGCTAAACAGATAAGGAACGTACATTAACGAATAACCACCGGACGATAACCGGACGACAACCGAATGTCTAACGGATGGACCGGACACCAATCGGACACCAATTGGACATCAACCGGACACCTACCGGGCACCTACCGGACTGTTCACGGACACACCAAAAACCGATAGACCGAATTCCCGCAGCACCATCAACGGACTCTTTAGGATACAAACCAGACACCTAACGGATGGGTACCGGACATGAAACTGACAAAACGGACTAAACAGACTTAAAACGAACACCAACCGTACAGCTCAGTCCGGCAGTGTCTGGTACAAGTGTTGTGCATGTTCAAAACTTGCTACCTTACACACCGGACACAGAACGGACACGCCGTATGCCAAACGTATATAAACCGTACATTGCCGTATTTCACTGGACAGTGTCTGGTTTCTGTCCGGTTCCTCAATCCGGTGAGGTCTGACTGGGGCTTAAGGCATGCATGGCAATTGAAGCCCCATTCACACTAGGGCTTGTGACCACAGGCGACCACTTTGCGACCAGAAATCGCACCGGACCCCGACTGGTCGCCAAGCTATGAAAATGATCAGCGACCTCTGGGCAACCATTTTGGTTGCAAGAAGGTATTTGATACAGGAGCTGCAACCTCCTTGTACTCAAAATGGTCGCCAGGAGGTCGGAAACTACTGTGGACCACTTTGTGACCACTTTGTGACCACTTTGTTGATGAATAATAAACAATATCTGGTAGCAAAACGATGAGGCGTTTTGTCTTGTAAAGAGACTACTTCACTGACATTGCATCCCTAGGACCTTATCTAACACCATACAGGGTGGTCGAATGGGTCAGAGCGTCCTTCTCCCGCGTTCGTAGATCGTGGGTTCGAACCCTGGTCGAGTCAAATACATGACTTGAAAATTGATGCTTGAGTCAAACCGATGACTTAAAAATTGATGCTTGTCACTTCCTAGCCAGGGGCTCTGCATTATTAGGATAGGGCAAGGACTGGTCTGCTCCATGTCAGGATAATGTGACTGAGGGGGATATCAGGTCATGGTGATGGCAGCCTGGTCTCCCCGTGGGGCAGCACTATAAAGTCGGTACCCCTCCTGATATGACCTTAGATGTTGCTAGGACGCAAAACAACAACAAACCTTGTCTCACTAACTCAATGGTGCTTGCTACCCACTAGGTTTACCAACGTTTACCTTACACTGACTTGCAAAGCCCAAATCATGCCTCTTTTACTCTAATCAAAGGCCTTAATCATAGGTAAACACAGGCACTTGTCAAGGCTATGTCAACAATCCTTCGTTTTGATCTAGGATACATATATGGATATGCTATATATATACACATATGTACGGAATACCATCGAGGAGTAGTCTGTTATTTTATATATTGGCTCCTTTATGGACACAAATGAGAGGAGACTTTTCTAGTTTCTTTTTCTTTTTCTCTATACATTTTAAAACCTGTAATGGCAAAATAAAATAATGACATTAAACTATGCCACGACCAAGTCCATGAGTACAATAGTACAGCTTTCTGAATATTTGTAGCCCTTTCATTGAGACTTTTTATCTGTTTGATTTATGTTAGTGATGAATTTATTTACCCTGCTCATAACGGATAAGTCAGACCACCGAATTTATAAGGCACATATTAATAGAGTTTCGATAGCTGGACTGAAGTATGTCTTAAGTCACCATTATATAAACTAAGGTCATACAGAACTATGTGGTAGCTTGTGCGTAACTATATTTGTGTGTGTATATAAAGGCAAAGACACGCATAAATACATATATATAAGTATATATATACATTTATACCTACTGATACCACCTGCTAGGTTGTAGCTATTTCATGCCAAGGCTGATGCCCTCATTATTCATATATATACATATATATATGTATATGTTTATGTATATCACTGGCTATATATATATATATATACTGGTGGTTATATATGTTTATATATCATCATCATCATCATCATGCTGTCGGTCGCGATGTGACAAAAATTGCTTTCATTACTTGACTGCCGTTCTCCATTTAGCTCTCTGCTGTGAGAGTTGCGTCCATGAGTCGGTCTTAATGTCTCTCAGCTTCAGGTTTCTCTTGATGCTATCCTTCTACCGGAGAAGCGGGCACCCTCTCTTTCTGTAACCAGGAGACAGTTGAGAATAGAGGATCTGCTTTGGTAGCCTGTTTTCTGACGACATCCTCATGAGGTGTCCAGTCCACCAGAGATTCTTTATGATCAGAAGATCTTCCATAGAGGGCAGCCCCGTCCGTTCGAGTATTTCCTTATTTGTCACTTTGTCCTTCCAGGTTAGCCTCATGATTGAACGCAGATGTGGCATCATGAAGGCATGCAGCTTTTTCACCTGTCATCTGTACACTGTCCAGGCCTCGGCTCCGTATAGTAAGGTGGATAGCAAGATTGCACGGTAGATCTTGCCTTTGACCCGAATGGAGTTTGGTTATATATATATGTATATATATATGTATATCGATATTGCCGATACCTTTCCTGCTGCTCGGAATTATTTGGCTAGTGAAAGGTATCTTGTGGCTCAGTGTCATGATCATGCGCCTGAGTATGATATGTTATCATAGTGCCAGATGCACAACATATCAGCAGTGTTGCGCTAAGGCCACCGTTATTACATACTATTAGAAGTCCTGATCTCACAGCATAATTCGGGAGACCAGACGGGACAAACAAACAAATTCAACAATAACTATTTTACTTACTGCCCCCCCCAAAAAAAAGAAAAGGAAAGGGGCTTTTGTTTTTCGTTTGTTTGTTTGTTGTTGTTTACGTCCTAGCAACATCTCAGGTCATATCAAGAATCAATTTTTAAGTCATTGGTTTGACTCGACCAGGGTTCAAACCAATGACACTTCCTAGCCAGGTGCTCGGCATTATTAGGATAGGGCAAGGACTGCTTGGCTCAGTGTCAGGATAATGTGACTGTGTGGGACTGTGCTGGTGGTCTGATCTCCCAGTGGGGCAGTACTATAAAGTCGCCATGAGTGCGCACTGTCACAAATCGGTATCCGTCCTGATATGACCTTAGATGTTGCTAGGACGTTAAACAACAACAAACAAACCCATGGGTCTTCCAAAACAGGAGACGGACGCTCAACTCATTCGGCCATCCACTCTGGAAAGGGCAAAACCATTTACAATGTAATGTAAAAACCAAATATGTGGTTTGCAGTTTCTGAGAATGACCCATATCCTAGTCGGGTCACTCTCCTGAAAACTGGTCAGCATGGGATGGGATTTTAAAACATCAATAACAACCTTCCTACTTATATTTTTCCTTATACTTTTCACATTCATGTTCAGATTTGATGTAAGAAATAAGGGAAATAAAATAAACTGTGTGCAACTTTGGTCATTTTAGTTATGAAGTGTTTTTGTAGAAAAAAAACCCATTTTACAGTCAGCCATTTGTAACATGACATATGGAACATGGTTCAATTTTTACTAACATATTGTATTGCATTGATATATCAAACAGAACAGTTCCCAAATCAAAAAGGAACTATTTATTAACATATATACATGCTTAAATTTTAAAAGAAATTATTTGATGTCTTCAGAAATAACATTCCAGATTTCCATCACAGATGTAATGTAATCAGTGGTCTCTGGATGCGACACAAATATTGTACACTCATTATTCAGTGAATAGAGCCTGGCTGGGAATTACTTTTTTTTATCAATATAAGCACTACATATTTCTGTATATTATGCCATGATTAATATGCTTCTAAGTATAAAATTATTTAATTCTGCTTAGATTTTTATTAAGCAGACTGTCTGGTGTCCTAAACATGTGTTACATCTGAGCAACACATGTTATACTGCCATAAGACAAAGCTTAATCGTCAAACTACACCTTTATATTTTATCACATCAATTTATATTTTACATAGATGTAAAGGGGACATTTCCAGCTTTCATTTGCAACCAAAAAATGTTAAAAATTCAAATATTAGATTTGAACTCTCCATGTGACACTTCTGGCCAGTTTTCAGGAGCAGTCAGCAGTTGCCAGACTGGAAGCGGTGGCCGAATCGGTAAAGCGCAGGCCTCGCGTGCGGGAGATAAGGAGTTCGGTTCCCAGTCAAGTCAAACCAACGACCTATAAAATTGATACTTGTCGCTTCCTAGCCTGACGCTCGGCATTAATAGAATAGGGCAAGGACTGGTTAGCTCAGTGTCAGGATAATGTGGCTGAGTGGAATATCGGGTCATTGTACCAGTCGTCCATCGCCTCCATGGTCTTTCGCGTCCGCGCCATCAACTCCTCCTGCCGTTTTGCGGTCGCGGAGGCAGTCATAGCCCGCTTCGGCTTGGCGGGGGCCAGGGGTCTCCGGACAGGAGCGGCGGCCGGCCGCCGGTACACGGGGGATGCAGTGTCGCCACCATCTTGGGTAGATGTCTCGAGCTGCTCCTGCTCCTGCTCGGGCCGGGGCCTCCGGGGGGGCGCGCTTGGCGGACCTACCGACCAGTCATGATGTTCGTTGGGTTATCTGCATGTTCTATTTTTACTTGGTTTACTTTATTTAAAGTGGGTGGTGTGTCGTGAATGCCGTGGGTGGAGTCGATGTCGCTCTGTGTTTTCGTAAAATGTTGTAGCCTTGAGGAAGCGAAACCGAATGGCTAGGTGCGTGGGGAGGTTTTGGTTGCTGTTCGTCGGAGCTGCTTGGGGCATGGTGGTTACCCGGCTCCCCCTACCGAATCAACCACAATTTGGAAATTATGCGCCAATTTCCCAGTGGGGCAGCACTATAAAATCACCATAAATGCACACTGTCACAAGTCGGTACCTATCCTGATATGACCTTAGATGTTGCCGGGACGGAGTTGCCGGTCCCGTCCTGCCACCGAAGAGGCAGCTTTTAACACGGGCTTTATGGTAGGCACTAAGAGCCACGACCCCTTTTGCTGGTGCATGACCAACCTGCAGACGCACATGCCACCTGAGGTAATGCGCATGCGCGCGTGCATGAGCAAGCGCATTTCTGTCGGTAAAAAGCTAATTACCTGCGCGGGCTTGAAAGCTGCTTTGTTTATCGGAATGGCTGATGGTATTTTATGGCGTATCATGAGACCCACTGGAGCAGTGCTCCGGGAGTTACTCCATTGTGGCGTGAGCGTGTGTTGGCCATGAGTAAAGTGAAGATTTCATAGATACGCTAAATAAAGCCAACCCCAACAACAACAATAACGCTGAGAAAAAAATCCACATTAAAAGTACAGTAGGCGATATGCACCATGTGTAATCAACATGTGATTATAAATAATCATATATATTATCATATGTATGGGCGTACAAATAGTTTGCGTGTGTCTTGACGTGTTCTTGTTGGTGTGAGACCTCTAGTTGCTCCCGGAGAGAATGCTGATAGTAACTTGCAAAAGCCAGCAGCACTTCAACACTTTGCAAGCAGCCTTTATGAAACAAAGAACCTCCGGTGGACTGGACATGTGATGAGGATGTCAACAGACAGGCTACCAAAGCAGATCCTCTATTCTCAATTGTCTTCTGGTCAGAGAAAGAGAGGATGCCCCCGAGTCCAATTCAAGGATACCATCAAGAGAAACCTCTGAGAGACATTAGGACTCACTCATGGATATCACTCTCACAGCAGAGAGCTAAATGGAGAGCGCCGGTTAAGAATTGAAAGCAGTATTTGTCGCATTGCATATACTATACATGATGATGATGATGATGATGTACAGTATATGCTTTGTGGCATGCTAATATTATACTCTACTACTACAGCAGTATATGTCTTCAGCGGGGAACTCGGGAAACTAAAGTAAAGTAGATCATACCGACCGACCTCATTTTTTTATTTAATTATAAAAATGTGACAGAAACTCAAAATCATCGGTGCTGCCGGTGGGTGGAGAGCCCAGAACTAAGACCAACAACCAACCAAACATAGATGGCGCCACCTCTGACCAAGCTGACCTCAAGGCTCCAGCCCGGTGTCGCAGTTTCAACGCCCGGTCAGTTTCCACCGCCCGTATAGACTCAAACTCAAGGCATTGTCAATGGTCGTGAGCAATCTTCATACAGAAAATACATCAAAAGTGAAATATCTCTAAAACTACACCACCTATTAACAAATCGCTTGGTACACATATAGAAAACATCTTTACCAAAAAGACTGTACTAAATTTATAAGGTTAGGGTTCTTGATTAGTATTAATTTTGAATAAAACTAAGGTTTTGCACTGCGCATACCGTCAAACTCAAGGCATTGTCAATGGTCGCTAGCAATCTTCATACAGAAAATACAGGAAAAGTGATATATCTCTAAAACCACACCACCTAGAAACAAATCGCTTTGTACACATGTAGAAAACATCTTTACCAAAAACATTATATTAAATTTATAAGGTTAGTGACGATGATGTTAGATTTTGACGCATGCGCATGAAACTGACCGGGTGCTGAAACTGACCGGGCACTGAAACTGCGACACCGGGCAGCACCACCACAACCACACCAGCTCCCGACCAGTGACCATCTCTCTCGCCTTCACCCACCCACCCACACCTCTAATAAAACCACCAGAGCCCAGAGGTTGAGGGTTCGAGTCCTGCCATCCAAGAAAAGTGATTCCTGGTGGGGCTGGAGAGGGGAGGGGGCGCTCCTGGGGGGGGGGGGGCCTGGCCGGATACCCGACGACCTCCCGAAGAAGAACAAAATTGAAACAAACCATAATTACCTGAATCAAATAAAGAGACTAATTACCAACTATATCCAGTCGTGTTCCCAAGTCGTGAATTAAGCAAGAGTGACAAACAAATATGCATACTGAATTGCAGTAAATTACTTTTAATTGCTAGAAAGGTATATATATATATATATATATATATAGATAGGATAATCACTTATCAATGCATAAAGAGGCGGAGCGGCTCATCTCCGATTATCGGCTGTATTGTTACTGCCCAGTAGGTTTATTTCCGTGTGCAACGAAAATTAAGTTGGTCTGGCCTAATTTGGCCTGATGGGATCGATCCCTCCGCCTGCTACTGCAGCGCCACCATGTGTTCGTGCCTGCGCCCCTCTGTTTTGGCCAGTGCGCACCGGGTTTTCAAGCTTTTCAAGAATATATATATTCATTTTGTTCAATGGGCTCGGTTGCCGAATCCGCAGAGAGCAGGCCTCCCGTGTGGGAGATCGGGAGATAGGGAGTTCGATCCCTGGTGGAGTTAAACTAATGACGTACAAAATTGATACTTGTCGCTTCTTAGCTTGGCACTTGAAATTAAGATAGGGGGAGGACTGGTTAGCTCAGTGTCAGGATAATGTGACTGAGTGGAATAATGGGTCATTGTGCTGGTGGCCTGATTTCCAAGTGGGACAGCACTATAAAGTCGTCATGCGTGCGCACTGTCAAAAGTTAGTACCCATCCTCATATGACCTTAGATGTTGTCAGGATGTAAAGCTCCAACAACTAATCGACTATTTTCATTTTCATTCCTAAGCAACACATCAGCTGTCACTCATCCAACAGGAGCAGTAGTACTGTCTGTTCATCAAGCGAGTCACCTCCTGTACCCCCTCAGAGCGCCCCTGGGGGATGGATGTATAACGGTAGCCCAGTGTCTATTCACTAACAAAATATTACAAATAGTTGTCTGGACTTTCCTGCAATCAAATATGGGGGGGGGGGGGGAATCAATTAAAAACTTACCTTTTCCATAAGTGGGGCACTGGGCAAGATTCGAAGTGACTTCACATACGATATGTTTATATATACACTAACAGAGAAAATAATACTAAGACATTTGTAAATTGGCAAGAGTTGTGGAGAAACTTACTTATGGGTACATAGGCCTATAAGCTAGGGGGAGAGTTAGTACGAATTGGCCACACCAGGGGGCGCTGAGGATGCAGGGCTAATGTATCCTGATGGGTGGCGGGCAGTAGGGGAGCAGCATAGGAGAGGGTGTTGATATCTCAATAGGCCTCCTCTAAGCACCCTGGGGTATATATCTATATACATATAACTGTGGGCATCTGGAGGTCACCTGGAGGTCAAAGTGGACGGACGCACCTGGATATATCACTCTACCTCTGCCTAACCCCCCGGGGTATCTTGGAGATAAATAATACCCCAGTGAGTCAAAGTTATTTTATGTTCGTGGTGATTTCGTATGTTCATGTATCAAATATGACACTAGCTATATATCACTGTAGTAAAATGCAGATAATCTCAAATGCACCGATATATACACATACCTTTAGTATATGTGGCTTGCATACACACATAATAAGTATATTATTCTTGAAGATTTATACTGCCTATCATGGATAAGTCTGAATAGACTTGTTTTCACCATTAGACAGTTTGTCGATAGAAAGCCCGAGGCTACACTTTTACCGACCCAAGGGATTTTTAACCTCCCACACCACATAGACATGGTATGAGAGCAACTGGCCTTTGATGACGCTGTAAGTTATACACAGCGGTGGAAATCCAAGTTGGCAGAGGTGGGGGGCACGGGGAATCAAACCACCGACCTTCAGATTAGGAGTCTGACCTAGAAAAAAGTCACACGCTCTAACCACTCCGCCACAGAGAACATATATAAGTGTAAATACTTATAATTTACCAAATATTATATTATATATCTATTATTTTAATACACACTAATTCTTATATAATGTTATATATAGTAATAGTACACAATATATAAAACATATATAAATACATATGTTCATATAGTCTCACTGTGTTCAAAGTGCACGAATAGAACTATATTATTTGTCCGGGGGGGTCTTTAACGCGACACACTGTTCACTACAATCCGAGCATTCAGTCCAATGAACTTATCACCCCCCACTTCGTCGTATATTTAAATAACAGCGGGTGAGGACTGAAATGCCTTCGCCCGGATCTGACCTTGGGTCCTAGAGGTCAAGGTGAATCATTGATGAGTTAATGGCAGAATGGGTGTGACTGCCCAGGGTGTGCATTAAAGCCGCACAGTCCGATGAAAGCATTGCACATATTCTATCCTCCACATCCAACGTAGATACTGGTGTGTTTATTAAAGCTGCATAGTCCGATGAAATATCAAATTTTCAAAACCAAACCAATTATCTAGATTAGATTCTACATATCTAACTTAGATACTGATGAACTTATTAAGCATTTGTTTCTGCGGAGAAGGCAATACTGAGTCAATTTAACAAAACCTGTTACTGCAGAAGTTTGCTTGTTTGTTGTTGTTTTACATCCTAGCAACATCTAAGGTCATATCAGGACGGGTACCGACTTGTGACAGTGCGCACTTATAGCGACTTTATAGTGCTGTCCCACGCCGGCACAATGACCTGGTATCCCACTCAGTCACATTATCCTGACACTGAGCACACCAGTCCTTGCCCTGTCCTAATAATGCCGAGCGCCTGGCTAGGAAGCAACAAGTATCAATTGTTAAGTCAGTGGTTTGACTCGACCAGGGTTCGAACCCACGACCCCACGATCTAACAGCACGGGAGATGGATGCTGTAACTCATTCGGCCATCCCGTCTGGTCTACTGCAGAAGTCTATGGTGTCAGAGTTTTAGCAAGCTTGCCAAAACTAATTTTCCATGTTTGCACTCAGAATATCTCAAAGGTTTACTATTTAAAATAAAAGTAACTTTGAACTAATGTAAAGCAGATACTAGTGATCGATTTAAATTTTAATATATTTATCGCAGAAAAAATACCAAAATTCAAAACCATCGGACTATGTAACTGTATTGCTGCATAGAAGAAATCCTAAGTCAATTTAATTCAAACCTATTACTGCTAAAACTTACAGTTTTAGAATTTGAATGCGCACGCCAAAATAATAATTGATTTTTTTTAATTACTAAGTACGCCAAAATAATACTTGCCTTTTTAAAATTACTAAGCAGGTCATTTAAAATCTATTTTGATGTCATTTTGTGATGGCTTCTATCAGTGTCTATGCTTTTTCAGAGCTTCCCAGTGCACAAGCTGTGGTCCGTGCTGATATGACCTTAGATGTTGCTAGGACGTAAATCAACAACGAACAAACAAGCATAAGCTGTGGAGTTCCACTCACAATATTAGTTCTTGGTATTATCGTCAGAGGGCAGGTTGGTGATGCAAATCGTCTAAAACAAAGAGCGTGTGCAAAAACATGAGGCTCTAGTCAACATTAGCCACCACCCTGACCTCGCCATTAAAAAAAGAAGCGATTTTTTAGTAAAAAAAAAGAAATGGCGATTGGGTCAAAGGTTTAAAGCAACAAGTACAATGTAGGCAAACATAAGCATGTCCAACAGTGGCTGTGTAGAGAGACCAGTGTAGCTCTAGATTTAGAAGTTGGTAGTTGTTGCCGTGAGTGGACGGGGGGGGGGGGGGTCTGGCGGTCTGGGGGGCTGGGGGGGGGGGATGCCCTTGACACGGGCTGTGCACTTGGTTTACGGTTGGGTGAGTTCGGCTGAATTTGCCAATAACGTCTCTATTAAATTGGACCGCAACTAGCTGAACTGCACACCTGCTCGGGCACAATACACCTGCTGGGTCTAATTAATCTCACGAAAACAAGATTCAGCAGGACACAGTTGTGTCAAGTTATTCACCTTATGTTTTGGTTTATTTTAATATTATTGTGTCAACGTCATGCCGACCCCAAAACATTAATTGGTTAAAGTTGCATAAGCTGTGTTTACACGGGCAAATGTAAAACGATCTAGACAAAGCGATTTATATGAAGCGATGTAGTGGCGCGTTTACACTAGTTCGCGTCATATAAACCACCTCGCAAGGTGGTTTACATATACCGATTTATATGAATCGATTCAGCCTCAAACGCCACAGCGTCGCGTTTACACGGCAAATGTAAATCGATCTAGACAACTGGTTTTATATGAAGCATTTTAACTCGCCTGTGTAAACACGGCTATAGTCCGCTGCTTTTCGGATTTAGTCATTTATCTGGGATAAATATAATAAATTGATTTTCAAGTAACTTCTATTTGAAATGGCTAACTTTTGAGATATTTGAAGTGCAAACATGCAAAATTAATTAAAACTCTGACACCACAGACTTCAGCAGTAACAAGGTCACAGCTTCTATTAAATTTACTCAGTATTCCCTTCTATGCAGAAACAAATGCTTAATACGCGCATCAATATCTAAGTTATATATGTGGAATCAAATCTAGATAATTGTTCTAGTTTTGAAAATGTGATGTTTCATCAGACTATGCAGCTCTAAGCAATGGGACATTAATTCTTACCCCATTTTCGTTATGCTAGGTACAGGCAAAGACCCTATAATACTAAGACGGCTCACTCCCTATCTCTCCCATGGTAATGTAAATTTCGCAGTGCCACCTTGTGGTGGGTTTGATCAACCCAGCTGCTGGTTGGTGTTTCACATGTAAACACATACAATTATATTATACATGAGACAGGTAAGTATGAATACACATCAATATGAAATTGCTATGAACAAATACACATCATCATCAGCATCATCATCAGCATCGCCATCATCACACATCTTTCACATTCATATATACATTTATACATATAATATAGCATCTGTTTAACCAAGAGAACAGCCAGCGCACCAAGTGGTGGGTTTGTTCATTTTGATTACACAGTACAGGCTGAGTGAGCCGTCTTAGTATTATAGGGTCTTTGTAGGGGTCTACGTGAATCCCCCATCGACGTATGCACCAGACAGGGCCTGCTACAGCTTATAACTCTAAGACCACATTCATGACAAATACTATTGATAAAGATGATAAGGTAATATTAATGGATAAATAATGAAACATTATGAGAAATAATAACAATAGTAATACTAACGACCACAAATAAATGGATAAATAATAAATGACAAAAGTTGGTTGGTTGTTGGATCTTTACGTCCTGGCAACATCTAAGGTCATATCAGGACAGGATAAGTTATGAGACATGGTGTCCTCTGTGGGCGGAGTGGTTAGAGTGTGACTTTCTTCTGGGTCAGACTCTTAATCTAAAGGTCAGTGGTTTGATTCCCCATGCCATCACCTCTGCCAATTTGGATTTCCATCACTCTATATAACTTACAGCGTCATCAAAGGCCAGTTGCTCTCATACCATGTCTATGTGGTGTGGGAGGTTAAAAATCCCTGATAATTATAATAAACACAACTAATAATTATTTATTTCAGACGACCAACCAATGAATAATAATAACTTGTTTGTTTGTTGTTGTTTTACGTCCTAGCAACATCTATATAAGAAACAAATGCATGGCAATAATTCTATCAAGTTTGGTTATCAGGAAGCCTGTGGTTATAGGCACACATCAAGTTAAAAACATTGAGAATGGATAGGGGCGCGAGGGCACCAACCGCATCTTCTGATAGATAAGCTGTAGGTGCTGCCCGGTGCGCTGGGTCACACACACCCTCTGTCGTCCCTGAGGTACCAGCAGAGCTAGGAACACCCATATTATGTTTGTATTCTGAAGTCCCAACTACCAGTGCTTCCACTCTGGATTGCACAAAAAAAAGAAAGTATAAAATCTATTTTTTTAAGTATCAAAATTGTGCACTCACTATGGAGGCCCCATGAGAGCACACTGTCAGTTGCATGTAGATAGCCATTATGATATGATCGCATATGTGACCAAGACAGAAAACCCCACTGAGATATAAACAAACAAAGAGCAAAACTGGCCAAAAAAAGCCAATTTCAAACCATGGCATGTCCGGTATCGTCCGATATCACCCACATTGCAGTGATTAGCAAGTGTAGTGAGGTGCACTCACCTCTCCAGGTGAAATACTACATACACAGGAAGGATGGAAATTTGATTGCACCAGGGAACCTAGATAGACTAATGGTTAGGATACTAGCCCCTGAATGACAGAAGTGTGGGTTGGCACACAACTCCTGCAAAGAGACTAACAAAGCATATGTTTCAATCTCATCAAATTCCTAATTCTAAGTCTGAAGAGTTTTCAATTACAAGCGTGGTAATTCTTTGCAGAAAAAAAGAATAAAAGAAGTAAGAAAAAAGTATGAAAAAAGAATAAAAACTAGATTTTCCTTGGAAAAAGAATAATACTTAAATAAGAAGTATATAGTGGTTGCACAGAACTCCCAATCCAAGCGAATATTATGATTGCACTTAGATGACAGTAAATAGACGTAGGTTTATCTTTTGTATGAAATTCACATTACTAAATCATCACTGTAATGATATTTCGAAATTCCATAACTTTCAAGGACTTAAACATAGACGGGATGGCCAAATGAGTTAGAGCTTCCGTCTCCCGTGTGGTAGATCATGGGGTTGTGGGTTCGAATCCTGGTCGAGTCAAACCAATGACTTAAAAATTGATAGTTGTCACTTCCTAGCCAGGCGCTCGGCATTATTAGGATAGGGCAAGGAGCAGTGGAATGAGGAAGACCAATCGCCTGCGACTGAAATTTCCCCTGCTTAAACAACTAATGTACCAAAAAGAAGATAGTGCCCGGCTATTGGAGAAACTCAGAATAACGGCCTTAAATCATGGATATCATGGGAGGAGCTGTCCCCTGAACAGCAGGCGGTGCTTATTTTTCGGACAATCAATGCCACGGTAACGGTGCGTAAATTACCACAAATATCATATTCAAATACCCAATGTGCAATATAATAACACTAAGGCATTCTGCCTTCATGTTCCCAATCGGAAAAATGCCTGTGGAAAATCACTTCCGTGCAGAGACTTACAAAAAAGACAAACCAAAGAAGCAAAAAAACACACACAACCATAACAACGGCAAACATGTATACTTTATAGCTGACGTGATATCGATGTTATCAGTGTGTAAAACCAACATGGCTGCAGGCGCGCATGAGCAACACGCAGTTCGTGTTAGTCTAACAAGAGGATTCATGAACGCTACCGGAAGTGGGCATTGGCGGTTTCAGAACGCATGTCATTTGGTTTTATTGTCTAAACAAACATGCATCAAAACAGGGAAGTATTTATTCCGCAAGGGTAGTGAAAGTCGAGTAAATAATAAACCTTAGTTCTAGAAGTAAAAAGCACATGGAGGGTTTGTTTAATGGCGAATGATGGGCACGCGCTTTTATCGAGATGTCAATAATAATAAGTAAATGAGTGATATGTCCAAACATCTCCCACATCACCTACGAGACGAGAATTATACGCAATCTCGGATTGCATAATTAAACGATGCCTTGAAAAGGGCAGATATAAACAAAAGCTGAATTATTAATCTCAAGTTCAAATTAGCAGCTTCCCTCGGTAATTGGCGCAGTAGCAGGAGGCCCTCACAATAGGCGCACCCCCAATCCCATCATGCACCCCCATAACCCACCCCATTCGACCACGGGAACATTCAAAAACCTACCGCACTGGAACTGAACGCTCTATCGTTGGACCACCCCATCAAAAGTGCGTGAATTGAACTGAACCCGTGTCCAAGTCAGCTCTTGTTATTTATTCGAGCGCCACGGGGCGCCGCCCTGTTGATCGAACTAACATACCAAATACTATGTCTATTTCTTCTTTTTTTTAAATTAATTTATATTTCAACCCATTAAACCTCATCTTCTGCGACCACTCCGCTAAAAGACCAAGAGGCGGTTTAATGTATTCAGGACACGTAGGTACTCCAAAGTGGGTGGATATGCTGTCTATATCGCAAAATCTGACATAATTTAACCATTATAAAACCACTTCAACTCCATTAATTCTGCATTGTTTGAAATAAAAATTATATGAAGTGAATCCCTGTTCTTTTGTCGTTTAGGGTGTTCAATTTTTAATTAACATGATGAAATAAATTAGAGTCAATGGACACCTGTTTAGGTGTACCATCGGCAGCTCTGTGCATGTTTGCCATAGTCTGTTTCATCCTGTCTTAGCCACTCCCTTCCCTAAAATTGCTACCTTGCCGAGTATGGTCAGATGAGCTAAAAATACCACCAATGAAAGATGGAGAAAAAAACAGGCTTCATTACCACATCAAGTATGGCTGTCTTTGAGCGGGAAATTTGAATGAACAGAAGGAGTGAAAACATTAAGATGTTCATTCTTCTTAGAATTAATCAGGATCATCCTGAAAATTATATCATCAGACAGCTCAAGTTTTCCTCTACCTAACAAGAACAATATTTGGTTGAAACTTATGTCATACTCAGCAAGGTTGGTCTGAGAAATGACCATGTCTTCCTGTCTCCTGCACCGGATTGCCGAACATGGTGTTGATAGGAGCTTCTGTTTCGGCAGAAAAATCTTGACGTGGCACCCATCAATGATGACTTTAGAGTATGGAAGGTGCTGGACATTGAAGACATTTCTGAAGCCTATTGTCGCCTGAGGGAATCTGTTTAATCATCTTAATAAAGTTATTGTCTTTGCAACCTAGACTTGTATAAAAGTGAACTTTCAGTTTTTGCCTCATATTAATTCAAAACATGTACATTCATATAGATCTTTTGATTCTGATTATTTTGGAATGATACTGTAAGTAGAACAGAAGTTATGATGTTTCAAAGAATGTATCATTAACCCTCATGATATTCGGTAGAAATTAAGGAATTTAGCAAGTTTAGCATGAAATATCTGAAAGAATAACAAAGCTAATGGTCGAGCCAAAAAGGGAGCCTGCTATTTGTGATATAGAGTGTGATTCTTTAATATTAAACAAATTATATGCAACATAGCTTTTGTGTTGGGGCCATAAAAACCTAAGTTTCCCTAATTTGGAAATGTGCACAAATAGGGGTGAAAATTGAATCTTTAAAGCCTCATAATTCAGAACTTTTCAAGAGATCTATATACATTTTATATGATTGGAATCGGATTTATAAGATATACCCACCTATATAATTTTAAACACTGAAACATTAAAATAAAAAATCAATTTGGAGTACCTACTACTTAAATTAACATGAAGTTGAGAATGTGAATTATAATGTATTATAATAATATAAATACGGAGCATATACAAGGTTTATTCTATATATTTATTATTACTTATCGAGATTACGAGATTAGGAGTCGCTCACCAACCCCCAGTGGGGCGCGCGAATGCGGCGCCACCTGTCAGCGCCGGAAATAGTGTCACTTCTATCACAATTTATACAAGTATAAGGCTGTCCGCGTAAAGTCTAATTAACATGAAGTTGAGAATATGCCTAATCACTAAATGTATTTAAAAGTCACCATCAGCCGCACATGATGCTTGTCTCTCGTGGGGTATGTTTTGAGGGTGATTTTTGTTGCTCTGGTTGCTTGCTACCTTCAAGACATAAGTGAATCTACGTTGCAGTCTTCTACCAATGCACCATCCAGTACGTCACTTGCAATTAATTACCCCAGCGAGGGAGTCATGAATGTGAAATTAAATCTAATTTGATTCACGTAAACATAAAAAGAAACCCACTGTTGTGATCCCTAACAGAGACGCCGTCCCATCTGCGCATGCTTCTCGTTACCCAATCAGATTCCCCTGTGGCCCTGACGTCAAAGCCGGTGATGACGCGGGGAATTACAGTGGCGGAGAAGGTTCTTCCAGGATCCAGATGGCGCTGTTAAATGGGTTTTTTTTTTTAAAGAAAAGAAAAAGAAGCTTAAGTCCACGATGAATTTGTTGCTGCCCTGTCGCACTTTGGAGTTGTCGCTGTTGTAAGATTAATATTTTAAAGGTCAATTAAATGAAATAAGCAGACACCAGTTTCCGGTTTCCACACCCAGGGCATCTTGGGAAACACTGTGGAAGGCGGTAACTACCCGCGTTCCCAGGTCCCATGCCGATAGTACATGTTGTGTTGCCACAAGGTCCCAACGACATGACTCAGTGTGATGCAAAAATGCACGCTAAATGGGCCATGTTTTATCGGAAATCTCATTCTGATCTACATGTTGGTATCAACTGAGTGATAATAGAGGAAAACCAATGATAGTCCACGAATTATTTTCTGGAAATGAACGCTCTAATAGCACTTGATAACAGGAAAGACTGCAACAGAAAAAAACCCACTTTGTCTTTTAATGTATATATTATATATAATCTTTTTAAGCGAGGGGTACAGGCAAGAGGCTGAATCGTGACAGCTGAATAGGCCAGGTGGCAGCACCAGGCAAGGCAGAGAGCCATGTCCATTCGCCTGAGTTGTTAAGTGTCAATACTTGTGAGGTGTCCAGATAAGGTGCAAAGAAGAGGCACAGTTCAAGGGTAATCAGTTTACGGATAATTATACTTGTATAAAAGGTGGGCTATGCCCTAGTAAGGAACAACAGAACGAGGAGTGGTGGGAAGCCTAGTTTATTTAACCGAGGCCCTTGGCCGAGCAATAGATAGCCCTACCTGTAAACGCTTTGAAATTGGGCTCATGTGATGCCCACGCCGACCGACTGGCATATGACCAGGCGTGGGATCGTGCCAAACTATCCTGGACCCACACAGGCCCGCAGTAAATGGCAGATTGGTCCAGTATTGCACAAATAAATAGCATGGTGAATAATAATATAATAAATAGCACAAGCCTACTCCCCCATTTTATACTCATATAATTAATTATGTATCACATAATGCTTATACAGCACATATTATACCTATATGATGCATAACAAATTATGAGGGTATAAACCTACTGATCGACATATATCTATATTGTAATTACTGCCTGATTATCTCACACAAATCCTACTGGTAGCACCACCACTAGCATCCAACCTCAATGCCTGCTGGGCTAGACATCAGTCTGTGCCAGGCACAGCGGCTATTCAAAAAAGATTTCCGGAAAGGTGCCATTCAAAGATTTCAGCATTTCCTGAGTCGTACAAAGCATACCACGTTCCCAGACACCCCCTCTCCCCCCAAAGTAGTACACATCAATATTTCACCACAGAACCTGAAGACAAAAATACAAATGTTTTATATATCAATATTTTCACTGAATGATTAAAGCTGCATAGTCCGATGAAATATCAAATTTTCAAAACCAAACCAATTATCTAGATTTGATTTTACATATCTAACTTAGATATCGATGCACTTATTAAGCATTTGGTTCTGCCTAGAAGGCAATACTGAGTCAATTTAACAGAACCTGTCAATGCAGAAGTCTATGGTGTCAGATGTTTGTACTCAAAATATCTCAAAAGTTTACCAATAACTTTGAACTAATGTAAAGTAGATAGTAGTGATCGATCTAATATATTTATCTCAGAAAAAATACAGAAATTCAAAACCATCGGACTCTGCAACTTTAAAGTTGTGCTTGACTGACACCCCGTCCCCAAATCATACGCTTTATACGAGCGTGACAAAGTTGAAAACTTTGAATAGCCCCTAAAGGGAAGACTACTTTTTGCTAGAGACTATAACCTCTCTGAACCTGTGAACCCACTACTGTCTTTCCTTTGTTCTCCTTGAAATGCAGCACACAAATATATGCATATATCTAGCCAGAGACGGAATTTTGGCACCTAGTAGAAGGGAATCTTAAGTCAATTTAATAGAATATGTTAGTGCTAAAGCCTATGGGTTCAGAGTTTTGGCATGCTTGCCAAAATTAATTTGGTATATTTGCACTTCAGTTAGCCAGTTAAAAATAAAATTTGCTTTGAAGCAAGTAGGTAGATTATAACCATCAGCCTAATATATTTATCTCAGAAAATGACAGAAACTCAAAACCATTGGACTACGCAACTCTAAGCAAGACGACATGCAATATGCATAGATAATAAAAGCAATTAGAACAAAATAAACAGGAGCTCACATTGATTTTGGAGTCAATCTAGAATGAACCTAAGAAGCCATATAGGGTCGATTGGCTAAGCTCACACTTGCACCACAGGGGTAGTTGGCCACCCATCTATATTGTCCCAGGGGACCTGGGAGTCTGATGCAATCCTCGACTTCATCCCAAGGTGGACCCTTTCGGAAGCCACCCCGCCCCCCGAGCCATGGCCCTGTGTTTTGGCTCGGCTCGGAGGTCTCCCTCGGCAGACTCCCTCGCCTTCAGAGTGTCGACTTTCCTTGACATTGAGTAGATGAACTGAAAACTGTACCACAGATACTGAGACATAGAAATATACAGGGTAAATTTCCCCAAAACAATAGGATCTATGGCTTCCCTCTGTCCGAATCGGCTCATAATTTCCATTTGTGGTTGATTCGGCCAGGGGAGCCGCCGCACCACCTAGTGGAAACCCTGGACACTAAGCCATATGACCTCCCTCCCCTGTAACTTCATTCAGCCCAGCTCCTCTAGAAAGGAACACATAAAAACTTACCACACCCACCCAGCCGCTGTCTTAAGCTACTACGTATGGCTCGGCTCGGGGGTCTCCCTCGGCAGACTCACGGGCCCCCAGAGTGTCGACTTTCCTTGACAATGAGTAGATGAACTGAAAACTGTACCACACATACTGAGACATAGAAATAAACAGAGTAAATTTCCCAAAACAATAGCATCTATGGCTTCCCTCTGTCCGAATCACACATCTAAGGTGATATCATAATGGGTACAAACTTGTGACAGTGCACACTCATGGTGACACTATAGTGCTGCCCCACTGCAAAATCAGGCTGCTGGAACCATGACTCGATATACCACTCAGTCACATTATCCTGACATTGAGCTAACCAGTCCTTGCCCTATCCTAATAATGACGAGCACCTGGCTAGGAAGTGACAAGTATCAATTTTTATAAGTCATCGGTTTCACCCGACTGGGAACCAAACTTTCGCTGCTCGATGAATAGTTGCGACAACGGGCCGCCTGCTTCCACGCGCAGGAGCAAGTGGGCAGGGTGTAGATATCCGCCCTGAGGCAGGTGGCCAATTAGGCCGCCGAAATGTACACCTGTGGGCAATCCTGCCACGTGACAGGACATGCGCAACTCACTCATCACCACGTAATAGAGGGTGCGGGGGGAGAGCTACCGCCGGATCCGGCGCCCAGGACACACTCTCCGGGCGCAGGCACTGGCTTCCGGTGGGATCCGGTAAACACATGCTGACTCTGGCTGGACAGCGACTTCTGGGAAAGAAATACATATCGCAAGAAACCACTTATCTGCCACCAACGTGCTAAGGTTATTCGATCCGACTTTTACGCCTGACTTAAAGGGCCGTCACACTATGACGTAAGAGCCAATGTAAGCCTGGTGTAGGTGACTTTTCGTCATTATGTTGAGGTATGTTGGATTACATTATGATGATGTTAGAATGACGTTAGACTGACTTCGAGCTACGTCACATTACATCGTGTTACGTCGGCGAGCGTCAAGGTTTTCAACATGTCCAAAACTTTTGATGTAGCTCGACGTGATGCTCTGACGTTCGGGTGACGTCACACTCACGTTACGCCGACGTTAGACGTGCGGGAGGGATGCGTCAGCTAACTTAGATCAACGATGGTTGTTTGGTTGTTGTTTGTTGGTTGATTGTTGGTTGATGGTTGGCTGTTGGTTGGTTGTGGATTGGTTGTTGGTTGGTTGGTTGTTGGTTGGTTGGTTGTTGGTTGGTTGTTGGTTGGTTGTTGGTTGGTTGTTGGTTGGTTGGTGGTTGGTTGTGGATTGGTTGTTTGTTGGTTGGTTGTTGGTTGGTTGTTGGTTGATTGTTGGTTGGTTGTGGATTGGTTGTCGGTTGGTTGGTTGTTGGTTGGTTGGTTGGTTGTTAGTTGGTTGTTGGTTGGTTGGTTGTTGGTTGGGTGTTGGTTGGTTGTTGGTTGGTTGTTGGTTGATTGGTGGTTGGTTGTGGATTGGTTGTTGGTTGGTTGTTGGTTGGTTGGTGGTTGGTTGGTTGTTGGTTGGTTGATTGTTGGTTGGTTGTGGATTGGTTGTTGGTTGTTGGTTGGTTGGTTGTTGGTTGGTTGTTGGTTGTTGATTGGTTGTGGATTGGTTGTTGGTTGGTTGTTGGTTGGTTGTTTGGTTGTTGGTTCATTGTTGATTGGTTGTGGATTGGTTGGTTGGTGGTTGGTTGTTGGTTGGTTGGTGGTTGGTTGTGGATTGGTTGCTGGTTGTTTGGTTGTTGGTTGTTGATTGGTTGGTTGTTGGTTGGCACGATGCTAGACCGACGTTACGACCATGTTGGCTACGCTATGGTGTCATCCAACTTGGGCACGTATTTGCATATCACGTCGGGAATTTCGATACATTTCACGTTGTCCCTACGCTGACGTCGTTACGTTGTAGTGTGACAGGGCCTTAACATTGACGTTTATTTTGTTTTGTAGTTATGTAATTCACTGCCTTCTAGATCTATTCATAAGCTGTGTTCACACGGGCAATGTAAATCGATTCGTAGAAATCGACTTGCCTAGTTCGGGTTACATTTCGCGTGTGAACGCGCGGCTGAGGCGGTTTAGGGCTGATTCGATTCCTGTGATCTGTATACTGTAAACCACTTGTAGAGGTCGATTACGTAAATCGATTTCTGTGAATCGATTTATTTTGCCAGTGTGAACACACTGAGGCGGATTAAGGTTGTTGACTTTCCGGTCGATCAAAAGCGCATATTCTATAATTTGGTCTATGAAACTGCTTGCTGGGCACAGATATTTTTTTTGTGACTTATTTTAAGGTTTTCACTGCCCAGCAGAAGTTTTGACCGTTCCAAACCAATACGATTCAGTCCATACATATCTAGCTCAAACCCACACTCTCTCGTGGTGACATCGACGAACCCAAACTGGCGCTGGTTAGTCTGGACTTGCTCATGCGCATATATCCACTTCCGCCTTAAACCGACTCAAAGCACTGCCCGTGTGAACGCGAAACACTTTCAAACTAAATCGATTCATATGATTTGCCTTGTCTAAATCGCTTTACATTTTGCCTGTGTGAACACGGCTTAAGGTATACATCCGATGGGGCTGGGGGTAGGCGGGTAGACCAGTGATAACATTTCTGCTTTCCATGCAGGAGGTCATGGATTCGATCTGTAGGCAAGTGAAACCGAATACTTTATTAACAATTGATTCTTTTCACACAACTACCGAGATCGAGAGTTCGGTTCCTGGTCGAGTCAAATCAATGACTTATAAAATTGATACTTGTCGCTTCCTAGCCTTGCGCTTGAAATGACTAGTATATGGAAAGGACTGGTTAGCTCAGTGTCAGGATAATATGGCTGAGTGGGATATTGGGTCATGGTGCTGGCGGCTGATTTCCCAGTGAGTCAGCACTATATAGTTGCCATGTGTGTGCACTGTCATAAGTCAGTACCCATCCTGATATGACCTTAGAATTTGCCAGGACATAACACTCCAACAACCAACCAACCAATCTCACACAACTCCTTCTCACTCAATGCACCTCCCGTCGATATTCCATCTGGTGAAGGAGCATTAGTAAGATGCAGTAGGAAGGACTTGCTGCCTCATTGCATTGGAGAATTGGTGCAAGAAGGTCGCGAGTTAGAATAATGGCCAAGTGAAATGAATGACATACAAAATTTAAGCCCCTGTTACATCTCGCCGGATTGAGGAAACGGAAATAAATCGATTGATATCTGGCAAAGTCCGGTTTGTGTCCATTGCATATACGTTGCATATCCATTGATATCCATTGATATCTGGCCCGATCCGCTACAAGTTTTGAACATGTACAAAACTTGGAACGGATGCCACTGGATTGACGTCTATGGTTCTTGTCTGGTTTGAGTTTGTTTCGTCCATTGGCTTTCCGTTCATGTCCGTTTCATATCCGTTTCATGTCCGTTTCATGTCCGTTTCATGTCCGTTTCATGTCCGTTCGTCTGGCGGCATTTGACCCATATCGCAACATTTTGACACATTTTAATACATTTTGATACTTATCATGCCCGAACACCACCGGACTAGACAATTCTGTCCGTTCCTCAATCCGACGAGGTGTGACTGGGGATTTAACCTTGTCACTACCTAGCCTGGCAATCAGCATTACTAGTATAGGGCAAGGACTGGTTAGCTCAGTGTCAGGATAATGTGATTGAGTGGCATATCAGGTGTTTGTGCCTGCAGCCTGGTCTCCCAGTTGAGTAGCCATATAAAGACGCCATGAGTGCGCAATGTCACAAGTCTATGCCAGTCCTGATATAATCGTAGATGTCGCTAGGACATAAAACCCCCCCCAAAAAAACCGCTCAGTGCAATTTTTCACCTCTTTGGCTAGCAATGTTGGTAGAACAGGACACGAATAGAGTCGACCTGGGTTTAGTTACATTGCGACTGACTAGGATATTGCATGCTATTGCCTTGGATATGGCATTATAGTGCCGGAGGCATGGTCTTTCAATTAGCGAGCACTATACAGACAGTGACGAGTGCACAGTGAAAAGTTGGTACCTTTCGTGATCATGGTCACGTATATTGCATAAAATCCTAAGATCACTCTGTGATGGTATGAATATTCAATCAGACAAACATTCTCAGACTGGCGCTCAGCATTATTAGGATAGGGCAAGGACTGGTTGGTTCAGTGTCAGGATAATGTGACTGAGTGGGATATCAGGTCATGGTACTGGCAACCTGGCCTCCCAGTGGAGCAGCACTATAAAGTCACAATGAGTGCGCACTGTCACAAGTCGGGCAATATGGCCGTGAATATGGCCTATGCTGCCGACACGGCGTAAAGAAAGCACCAATCAATCAATCAATCAAGTCACAAGTCGGTACCCGTCCTGATATGACCTTAGATGCTGCCAGGACGTTAAACTCCAACAACCAACCAGATTCTACAAATCTATATTTAGCACAACGGAGCTAAAGCAAAAATATTGATGAAATTGATTTCACACACTCGAATGAATATTCAAAAAGGCCAACCACACAGGCAGAACATGTACGTTTAGCATTTCCCTGTAATTGGAACATGTCACATTACATGCCTAGAACCATGTCCTTCAACCACAACATGTGTGTTTCGGAAGGGGAGGTTGTAGAGGAAGGCGTTTAATAGATTGATACAAGTTGGGTCACCTGGTGGTATCTAGCCGAACTAACTCCATATCGGTATGCAGGTATAGCAATACCTCAGGGAGTTTGACGCCCCTGCCTTGCAGAGTTCTAAACCACTGCCTTGTGGTACAGGTCCTTGACAGAACCGAAGGCTAAGGGAGCAAACCCTAAACAGAAAACCATGTCACTGTGGCAGCATTAAGGGCGGTTGATGTATGGAACTCCCAACATCTCCCGACCAGCCACTGCAGGGACAAATAGTTTTGCGCCTGTCTTGACATGTTCTTGCCGGTGTGAAACCTCTATTTGCTCCCCGAGAGAGTGCCGCTGGTAACTTGCAAAAGCCAGCAGCACTTCAACACTTTTGCAGGCAGCTTTCATGAAATGAGAGCTAAATGGAGAGCGGCAGTCAAGTAATGAAAACAGTCTTTGTCGCATCGCGACCGACAGCATGATGATGATGAACTCCATTCATCTGCCTTTAAAGGTGCATAATTTGAGTTCTGACGAAAGCTTCAAATTTTCAAAACCAACAAATTATCTAGATTAGATTCTACATATCTAACTTAGATACTGATGAATCCACTTATTAAGTAAGCACTTGTTGTCACATAGAAGGGAATACATACTGAGTCAAGTTAGTAGAACATGTTATAGTAGAAGCCTATGGTGTCAGAGTCTGCCAAAATTAAATTTGCATGTTTGCGCTTCAAATACCTCAACAGTTAGATTAGATTAAATTAATTTAAATTAAAGATTACTTCAGACTATAATAAGGTATATTATAATTATCAACGTAATACATTTATCTCAGGAGAGGACACAACTTCTAAACCATTGGACGATGCAACTTTACTACTACAGCTGTCGACAATGACTGACAATCAGATACTATCGCTGTAATCGGTTCAGTTAACGCCATGCATAACAGACCACCACCCTCCGCCTCACACACAGACACACACGCACCCCACCCTTCGACAACAGCAGGTGACTGCCCCTGCGTCCAACCCGCCGACTCCCCCCCTCGCCCCCCCCCCCACCCCAACACACACGCTGATGCAGGTGGCTCCCCCTGGCGGGATCAATGGATGATCGCTGTCAGACTGACCCTGTACTATGACGGATCCATGTCCGCCCCGGGCACGTGAGCAAGGTGAGTCACTCAACTTCATGGCTGACCGATAGAGGTCAGGCCGGCCAGTGTCGTCAGTGGTCACGTGTGTGTGTCTGTGTCAGTGTGCGTCTGTGTCAGTGTGTGTCTGTGTGTGCATGTCTGTGGTTTGCTTTATTAGTGTATTTGAGATTAAAGTTGCGTAGTCCGATGGTTTTGCCCGCCCTGATATGACCATAGATGTTGCCAGGACCTAAAACTCCAACAATCAACCAACAATAAAACTCCAACAATCAACCAACTCACCGATGGTTTTGAGTTTTTTGTCATTTTCTGAGATAAGCATATTAGGTTGCTAGTTTTAATCTGCCTTACATTAGTTTGAAGTAACTTTTATTTTAAATGACTTTTGAGATATTTGAATTGCAAATAGAGAAAATGAATGTTGTCAAGTGTGCAAAACTCTGACTCTGACTCTATGTTTCAGCAGTAACAGGTTCTATTAAATTGACTCAGTACGCTCTTCTATGTGGCAACAAATGCTTAATAAGTGCGACAGTATCTAAGTTTTAGATAGCTAGAAATACTAGAATCAAATCTAGACAATTGTTTTAGTTTTGAAAATGTGATGCTTTCATCGGACTATGCAGCTTTAGCGTCCCAGCAGTACCTTCTGTAAGGTCATAGCAGAACGAACGCCGACTTGTCGGGCAATACGCATTTATAGCGACGTTTTAGTGTTGCCTCACTGGGATACCGTCCCGCTGGCACCATGAACTGATATCCGCGTGCAGTCTCATTAGATTGACACTAAACCAACCAGTTCTTGCCCTATCCTAGCAGTGTCAAACATCAGGCAATCTAGCGACAAGTATCTCATTGGTTTGACTTTGCCGGGATCTAAACCCCGACCTTCCATTGGGGAAGCGAGTGCGCAACACATTTGGTCTTTTCAACCGGTCCGATTGTTTGTTTCTTGGGGTTTTACATCCTGGAAACATCTCAGGTCATATCAGGATAGGTACCGACTTGTGAGAGTGCACACTCATGGTGACTTTATAGTGCTGCCTCACTAGGAGGCCAGGCCGCCGGCACCATGATCTGATTTCCCACTCAGTCACATTATCATGATTCTGAACTCACCATTCCCTTTCCTATCCTAGGAATGCGAGTGCCAGGCTAGGTAGCGAAAAGTATACATTTTTTAAGTCATCGGTTTGACACGGGTGGTTATTGAACTCCCTACCTTCCGCACGGGAAGCCTGCGCTCTACCAATTCAGCCACCGCGTCCGGTGAACTTGGGAAGCAGAGAGTTTGTGTTAATAAAGGATTAAATGTAATGGGCACTACATAAGCTTGGGTTTTGCTTCTTGTCTTGAATATTTTACTATTACTCACCAGAACAAATATACATTCATGGATATAAATATATACACATACATATAATATATATATATATATATATATATATATATATATATATATGAGTCAGGATCACGAAAAGTGGCCAATTGGGGGAAGTTGTCGGCGTCGATCACTGGATGTCGGCGTCGAACAGTATAATTATAGTTTAGCATTGACAGAGGTGTTGCAACGTCCTTAAATTTATCCTGAATGTAATGTTAGAGGAAATACAACAACCTCATTTGTTTCTAGGATAATTTAATATAAAACAAAGAAATGCACAACACCTTAAGAATTGCGACTCCAACATCTGTTAAAGTTGTCGTCGTCGATCATTGGATGTTGGTGTCGATCAGCATACTTATAGTTTAGCATTGACAGAGGTGTTGCAACGTCCTTAAATTTATCCTGAATGTAAAGTTAGAGAAAATACAACAACCTTATTTGTTTCTAGGATAATTTAATATAAAACAAAGAAATGCACTACACTTTAAGAAATGCGATGCCGACATCTTAAATAAACCACCAATTGGCCCATTTTCGTGAGGCTGACTCATATATATATATATATATATATATTATCACTATCAGTTGGGTAGTCGGGCCATAGCAAGCATCCTATCACCGCAGTTAAAGCTGGGAATAAGGCAAAGCTCATTATTCTGATAATAGCGGCAACAAAGCAAGCTACTTTGGCACTAGATAAAAGATTCACCCGGCACTTGTAGTACACAGGTGAAGGACAACGTAGTGTAAATACGGGCGAAAATGGGTTTAGTATGGAACCTGGACTAGAAACTGTGGCTCCAGTATCAAATGGCTGCATATATTGCCACAGAGTTGGTGAAATGGGCGAGAATGCAAAAAGAAAAGATGGCGGCCAGAGAACGCCGTTGATTTCACTTTTAAATCTTATTAAACTAGATATTATATTATATTTTTCAACTCAAAGGTAGCAGGCTATCAATAAGATATATGTAAAGAATAAATGTTACTTCTTAGATTGTGAAATTAGGCTCTCATTTCCTTAACCCGTTTTTCAACCGTTTTTATATAGGGTTGGTATTCACCCGTGTACTGCGATGCGAGTACGGGGTGAATACTTTATCTACTTTGGCACTAGACACCAAGTTGGCATTTCTCTGCAGCTTTATGGGGTTTCCTCGCCACAGACAGGCAATTCACCAAGTGGATGAGTGGATGTAATCTACGTGATGGTCTGCACTATAGGCCAGACAATTCCTTTGCTAATCACATCGGTACATGTGTCATGCCGGGCAAAAACTAGTTGTTTTAACTCTGAAATAAGGAGGTTAAATTTGTAGATTCATTGATGGTGTTAATTGTTCTGTTCGCAGAATTGGGACAGGTAGTACCGGACAAAAGGGCTCAGATTGGTCAATTGAATGCCCCGTGCAGAGATATATATGTATTGCACACGCGTACACACACAAGTACAACAATGCAACTGGCTGTTTTCTGGATGAGTTTAAAGCTGCATAGTCCGATTAAGCATCAAATTTTCAAAAACAAAACAATTATCTAGAATTGATTCTACATATCTAATATAGATACTGGTTCACTTATTAAGCCTTTGTTGCCACATAGAAGGGAATAATACCAAGCCAATTCAATAGAACCCGTTACTGCAGAAGCCTATGGAGTCAGAGTTTTGGCATGCTTACCAAAACTAATCTTACATGTTTGCACTTCAAATATCTCAGAAGTTAGTGATTTAAAATAAAAGTTACTTCAGACTAAAGTATGGTAGATTATAACGATCAATTTAGTATATCTATCTCAGAAAAAATGACAGAAATTCAAAACCATCGGACTATGCAACTTTAAGCTGCATAGTCCGATGAAAGAATAACATTTTCGAAACCAAAACGCTTACCAAAATTAGATAATGGTGCACGCATTAAAGATGTATTGCTACTTACTCAAATTAATAAAAACCTGCCAATACTAAATCATACGATTACTATTTAATTGCCCAGTTATTTTGGCATGTTCTTACTTATGCTGCTTAAATTTGCAATATCTCCAATAATAAGCCATTAAAATAAAAGTAGTTCAAACCAAAGTAAGATAGACCATACAATAATCAGTCTAATACATGTATCTAACGATGTGGCATAAACTCAAAACCATCGGACTATACAACTTTAATGCCTTGCAATCATCTGGCTCAAAACTGTTGGCCTGGTGCCCAAATAAGGATGCTAAATTTGTAGATATATTCTAAAGTTCACGTCGGAAAAATAATGAATGTTTAAATTCTATTTACCGGACCGAAGGATCCAGTGGTGATTGTCGGCGGAAGCTCATGGTATGAAATCCCATGTTTGCGGGCCCCCACATTATATATATGCAGGCTTTTAAATGGTATTGATGGCCGATCCTGTTAGGCGGTACAAGTAGGTTATGGTTACTTTCATTATATTCACTCATGTTATCTTCTTCTTTTCATTCGCCTTCAATTACACTTGGAGCCCAGTTCTCATAATAAAATTGACAGTCCTCTGTAGCACATCTGCAGCCCCGTACAGCTTCTCCTGCAAGTCAGTGGGAGCTGGCCATATCTCTTCCCTCAGTGAGTGATGGTTCAAGCAGCTCTGTAGGATATGCTCAGCAGTCTGATCTTCCTCTCCACAGGGGCAGAGGGCAGATGGTACTACACGGAAGTATCTGTGCAGGTGATTGTTAAGCCTGTTATGCCCAGTCCTAAGGCGGAAGATGATCACTTGATGTTGTCTTGACAGTTGATGGTAGCTGTCTCGTGATTCTGGTGATCTATGCAGAGACTTAATGATGGTCTTCATCTCCTTAAAGTCAACACTGTTTTCGTGCTGTTCTGCCTCTGCACCCATCTTTGCCATTTTGTCAGCTTCTTCGTTACCCTGAATGCCGCAGTGTGAGGGAATCCACTGCAGCACAATTCTGAAGCAGTGGATATTTTGAAGTGCTTCCTGGAGTCGTGGCAGTTCATGTTATTAACTGTACTGCTCAACAAGGCGAGACTGCCCTAATATCCTGTATAAGGCATAATATCCTGCCTAAGCCATAATATCCTGCATAAGGCATACAATTCAAAGTCCCCCCCTTTTTATATATGTATTAGATAAATTACATGCTAGAGCTTACCCCATAGTAGATATGACACACAATACAACACGCGATCCGAGTTCAGCACCAGCAGAAGTGTAGGTAGATAAGAGCCTGATTGCTTAGTTTTATTCACTTTTATATTGTTTTCAGATACATACAACAGTGGATGTAAGAAACCTTCTCATTGGCTATTACACTCATGCACACCAGTCACTCCTCTCCCGCATGATCTCTCCCTAACAGAGTTCACCATTGGTGGCTTTAAGGAATCACCCCAGTCCCACCCAGCTCTGGCCACCACCTGGCCATCGTGAGAGTACCTAACATGACAGATACAATGTGGCTGGGTGAGATAAGGGGGAGGGATTCTGCTTAAAGGGGCACTGCTTCCCTCCCCCGGAGTGAGCAATATAAAGGGAGTACTGTTTCTTATTTAGCCATCTCGATACTCAATATATACTTAATCGGAGAATTTTACAATGGGTTCAATCCTTGGCTTAATCATCCCAGGCCTGACTGAGTGTGAAGGAATTATAACTCCGTCAGATTTTGTCTCGTGGTAAGGGTATGCGTCTATAGCTATCACAAATCAATATCATCCTTGTTGGTCTTACATGATATATTTTGTTCTGCCTTCGTTGATTAAAGTTGCAGAGTCTTATGATTTAGAGTTTCTGTCATTTTCTGAGATAAATATACATTAAGTTGATCGCTATAATCTGCGTTACTTTAGTTGAAGTAACTTTGCTTTAAAATGACTAAATTAGAATATATTTGAAGTGTAAACATGCACAATTAATTTTGGCATGCGCATCAAAACTCTGACTCAATAAGCTTCTGCAGTAACAAGTTCTATTAAATTGACTGAGTAGTTATGCTCCTCTTTATAGCAATAAATACTTAGTGGCCCAGAATCTAAGTTGGATAGCTAGGTCCAAATCTAAAGGAGTCCTTTGTTTTTGAAAATGTAATGCTATATGACAGACACATTCAGCAGCAGGTATTTGTGGAAAATTGATCTTCCTTATTCTACTGCTCCTTTCTCCACCTAAGTGTAAATCCTATCCCTTAATTGGTATGCAAAATTGAAATTTATGTCAATTTCCTCAGCAATTATCATGATTATTCTGAAACTATAATCATGTTGGTTTGTTTGTGGTAACTCATTTTTACTACATGATGTTGTGGATAGTTGGGTGAAGTGTCAAGGATATTGGTTGTGTATTTGTTTAAATACAAGCATTTATGTAACTCATACCTCTTAATTTCTCATATTGACAAGTAGCAATTTGTGTTTTTTTGCCATTTTGAATGGCCAATATCTTGAAAAATAATTATGTCATTACTCTGGAAAAAGATACACTTGATATATGCATATAGATAACACATAGTTCTGAAAGACAAGTTCATGTGGCCATTATATTTTTAATTATTGATATCTGAAATGTGGGTTTCATGCAAAATGCCAAAATAGCTGATTTTTGCATCATGTTTGTCCATATTAAAAAGCCTAGAACATTTCAACTGATCATACGATTTTAATGGACTTTGTGTCTGTTTACTTCTACCGGTAAGAGCTATGGAACTATATCAAAATATGGTACTTTCTATTGAGTTGCAAACATGACTTGGGATACCTACTATTAGCACCGAGCACCAGGCTAGGTAGTTACA
Source organism: Branchipolynoe longqiensis (assembly GCA_030323885.1). Taxonomy (NCBI): domain Eukaryota; kingdom Metazoa; phylum Annelida; class Polychaeta; order Phyllodocida; family Polynoidae; genus Branchipolynoe; species Branchipolynoe longqiensis. The sequence continues at coordinate 23,417,754 of CM059201.1, read as the reverse complement.
GGTAAACATTTTTTGTAGGTAAATAATTTGAGAAGACAGGGGTTTGAACCCGGGGGTTCGAATCCCCAGATCGGCCACACAACGGAAGTGGGCACTTAACTCATCCGGTGTTGACGTCTGTTTCATTAACTGCAACTAGGAGCAAAACCTTCAAATAGCTCATTTAAATGTCAGATATCAAAATATATACATAAAAATATATCATCATCATCATCATCATGCCGTCGGTCGCGATGCGACAAAGACTGCTTTCATTACTTGACTGCCGCTCTCTGTGGTTGTACATTTCATGAAAGCTGCCTGCAAAAGTGTTGAAGTTCTGCTGGCTTTTGCAAGTTACCAGCGGCACTCTCTCGGGGAGCAAATATAGGTTTCACACCGGCAAGAACATGTCAAGACAGGGGCAAAACTATTTGTCCCTGCAGTTGCTGGTCGGGAGATGTTGGGAGTTCCATACATCAACCGCCCTTAATGCTGCACAGTGACATGGTTTTCTGTTAGGGTTTGGCTCCCTTAGCCTTCGGTTCTGTCAAGAACCTGTACCACAAGGCAGTGGTTTACAACTCTGCAGGGCAGGGGCGTCAAACTCCCTGAGGTATTGCAATACCTGCAATACCTGCATACCAAAATAAAAATATATACATAACAAAAACGAAGCTTGTTTCATTCAACGACGCTTCTAGAGTACATTGGTTTTTATCATCGGTTATTGGACGTCAAACCACCATATGAATATCCAGTATACAACAAAAGGAAAGACACCCCAAGAATGCATACATTGGCCAGAATGAAGGTAACATAAATAAATCTTCCCACACTTAGACTTAGAATGAATCTATAGTCAAATACATTTGATGTAATGTCTGGGGAGGTGGCATGATATATTTTAATTTGTTAAGTGAGAACCTTTTCAAACTGTCACCATATATCTGATGGGGGGAATTGATGGATGTTATGGATGTTAGGGTGGCGTGTTGAACCTACAGCAGTGTGATGGCCTTATATATATATATATATATATATATATATATATATATATAGATATATATATATTTACACCGGCTCCTCCGTGCCCCTGACGCCTTATATATACACATTAATCACCATCACTCACCTCTCTCCTCACAAGTAGGCCATGAAAAGGAGCAGCTCCAGAGAAAAGCAAAGAGAACAAGAATAAAGCGGCACAAAAATAGCCCACAACACAACCCATCAAATTATATCCAGAAATCATGTTAGAAAGAAGGGACAAAAACACACACAGTCCGCCAAAACCCCCACAAAAGCACTCAAATAATTCCAGCACCATTAATACATGCAGAATTAAGATTGCAATCGGATTGTTGCCGCTGATATTCCTTGCTATTATACACGCACACAACCAATGTTCCTGCTCCTATTAATGATGCATGAGATGCTTGTTTTCGTCAATGGCCCCAGGTGCTCAACCAGTTGGGGAAGGTCTGCCGCTTTTTTTTTTTTTCTATTTAAAAATACAATTAATTCTACTTTTTTTTTAGTTGGTTAAAATGTTTTTTTTGGATGAGAGAAAAAAAAGGAGGAAACAAAACATAAATGGAAACCGGAAAGAGAGATACCACTTAGGCTTGATTAAAACGGATTTCTATTAATCACATCGTGGGAACCATGGACATGTGGAGGTATTTCAACTTGATTAATGTGGCATGACATAATTCTTCTCTTTTTTTTGGCTGCCATGCGTCGGTGATTTGTTGATGAACCAACCCACAGGTGCGCAACTATTCAATGGCGTGTCGGCTACCCGTGTTGCACCGCGGCGCGCTGCTACAACATTAGTTTAGTTGCGTCTGACCAGCGTCTAGATTGTTCCTGTGTCACGTGATCGCATGAACACCGGGAACGCCGAGGCCCATTCAGAGGTAAAGCTTTTATACGCCACAGCATTGTCTGTTTGGCGTGTCGGTCGGCGAAAGCACAACGAGAATAAAATGTAGTGGCCTGCGTTGATTCACTGGCTATACATATGCAATCCGGGCAAAGTAAGTGTGAGTAGTCTACATGCGACTATTAAATGTCACGATCCAGGTGTGGAGGTGGTGAGGAGAGGGGGGGGGGGCGGGACTCAAGCTCAAACGCACAAAACATGAAAAGTACTTCCTGATATGACCTTATGTGTTGCCAGGATGTAAAACTCCAACAACCGACCAATTGAAAAGTACTGCCCATATATGGTCTTGGCTCTCGTGCAAGGTATAACGAACGCGCTGAATGCACTCAGACCAATGGGGACCTTTCAGTTTGCATGAGTCTAATCGTCAGATGGCGCACCATGCCGGTCTCTGTAATGCTTTGGTTGGATAGACTTAGAACATATAGAAGCAGTTCCTTCTACTATCAAGTGTGAGCATGTTGGTGTGTGTGGTGGGGTGAATGGGGATTTAGGGGTGTGTGGTGGGGGCTTAGGGATGTGGTGGGGGCTTAGGGATGTGGTGGGGGTGTAGGTGTGTGTGGTGGTGGTTGACGGTGTGTGTGGTGGGGGTGTAGGTGGTTTGTGGTGGAGGTGTAGGGGTGTCTTGCAGAGCGGCACCTCACAATCTTTAGCATCACTAAACCCCCAGGGCACACCTACACCCCCACCACAGCCCTAAACCCCCATCACACAGCCCACCACACACACCTATACCCCCTACATCCCATGACACACATATTCCCCCAGTACCCCTTACACCCCAACCACACCTAAACCCCCACCACACATTTACACCCCCACCACATTCCTACAACCCATACCACACACAACCACACCCACACAACACACACCTACAAAACCCCTCACCACACACACCTACACCTCAATCACACACCCCTACACTACCACACACACCCCAACCACATCCCTAACCTCCACCTCCACCACACACCTCCACCACACACATACCTACACCCCCAACATACACCCCAACACACACCTACATCCCCACCACACACATACCTACACCCCGACCACACAGATACCTACACCCCCACCACACACATACATCCCCACCACACACATACCTACACCCCCACCACACACCTACACCACCAACACACACACACCTACACCCTTCAATCCAACCATGATGGCCGACTTGGACCGGAAACGGGTGCTGCGTTTATTGTAGGGTATTTAAGGTGGCATTATGATGAATTAGCGAGCATTATATCGGCTTCAGAAAGTTCTTGCGGACCACTCAGAGGACACGGCTCGGAGACCTGTTAGAACTAATGAAATCTGATTAGAGAAAACGGGAGTAAGATATGCGCGAGTGAGTCAGTGCATGCTATTCATTTGTCGATTCACCCCCCCCCCCCGCCTTCCAGCCGCTCCTCCCCTTCTAGAGAATATGCTAGGTGTGTTAAAAGCTTAGAACTGTATATATTTGCTACTGTTATCAAGTGCACGGTGTAATGTATAAAATACCCATAAAATAAAGTGCTAGAGAAACAGAAACAATACTAGCCTTCAAAAATGCATATAAAGCCCACCTGGTTATTCAGGCCCTTGAATGACTACTGTAGTAATTACTAGCAAAGCCCTGAGCTCCTGCCCCCCCGCGTCCTCGCTTGCTCTCCTGTGGGTTTTTCCCCCCTGCCACCCACCCCAATGGGCCCCCCTCCCCTGCCACCACCCTTAACCATCATGAACAAACCAACAACACACCGAACATCCTACACAACTATCAATCTGTTTAAACACATTGAACATTACATAAGACAGACAAAATGTCTTGTCAACTATAAACTTAGCTTGTTTTATAAGAGAAAAATGTAACCCACAACGATTGTTTGAGTTGCCCCGAGTATACACCTTCTACTCGGTGCTGCTCCCCATTTTTGTATGAACCGCAGTGACTGGTGCTGTACATTATACAGCAGGAGCCACTCCCTTGATGCGCGGCGGGGGAGGGTCTCTTCCTTCCCTCGCATCAAACGTAATGCTTCGCATTACGACCAATTCTACACGATCAGTGCTGTGACTAATACAGCACTGATCAAACTTAGATTATTTAGAATGTCAATTCCAATAGTAAGATGGTTGGAAGACCAGTGCTCTGGTGCTGACAAATGTCATATTCAGATGAAAAAATACTTTACCAAAAAAAGGTAAAAAGGTTAAAAAAAACAACAACAACAAAAAACTATTATTATTAAAAGTGTAGTTAGATGGTTTTGAGTTTCTGTCATTCTTCATAGATAACTAACTATACATGTATTAGGTTTCCCGGTATAGTCTACCTTACTTTAATAGCTTTTTCACTGGACGCCGTGGTCGATTCCCGGTCGAGTCAAACCAATGACTTACAAAATTGATTCCTGTTGCTTCTTACTAAAAAAATCCTAGCTTGGGGCTCTGCACTAATAGCATAGCTTAAGGACTGGTGAGGTCAGTGTCAGGATAATGTGACTGAGTGGGATATCAGGCCATGGTGCTGGTGGCCTGATTTCCCAGTGGGACAGCACTATAAAGTTGCAATGAGTACACACTGTCACTAGTCAATACCCATACTGATATGACCTTAGATTTACCAGGACGTAAAACTCCAACAACCAACAAATCGTTAGTAGCTTTTATGTATCCTTTCATTTTTTTATGAATGACTAACTTTCAATATGTCTGAAGCGAAAACATTGCAAAAATAGCTTTGGCAACACACATTGAAAGGCTGAACACTGGATGCTTTAGCAGTAACAGGTTCTATTAAATTGACTTAATATTCCCTTCCGTGCAGAAACACATGTTTAATAAATATATCCATGTCTAAGTTGGTTACACAGTATCAAATATAGATAGGTTAATTAGTTTAAAATAGGCCCACATTCTGATGTCAGACATGTACAACTATATAGGTTATAACGTGTAGCCAGTTTGAAATTCAATATTGTTGAAATTATGCTTTGTGATATTTTCCTTGGGGAACTTTATTGCCGTGAGCTGTTTCTTTATGGTACTTCCACATAATTAGTGTTCCGTGAGTCTACACATGTTAAGGTTCTATTTAATAGAGACAGTATTAGCATTCCCTCGCATACAACACTCAAAGAGCTGACTAGGGCCATTAAACCTGAATGATCCCCATCATGACAGGTATCGTCAACCTTAAAGCTGCATAATCCGATGAAAGCACTACATTTTCAAAATCAAAACACTTTTCTAGATTTGATTTCTACATATCCAATTTAGATAGTCACGCGCTTAGCTGCGTAAGGCCCTGTCACATTACGGCGCATCTCACAAGCACATCGCCAATGTGCAAAATCACTTTTTTATGTCGAGATGCATCAAACTTTTCGGGGCGGGTGGATTTAAGCATAGCATCGGTCCGATGTAGTGGTAATGTATGTCGACACATGAGAAAAAAAAAGAAAAGAAGTTTGGCACGTGTGGCTAACATGCCTCTCGCGCATGCGGTGTTTACCTAGCATTGCCATAGCATGCTCCCAACATTCCGCTAGTGACCATTAAAAGTGTTGCAAAACATATGAGGGCGTAGTGCCAGTGCATGAGCGACGCATGTCCAATGACAGTCCAGTGTATTTTGGTGTTACACCAGTGTGCACCCAGCGTGCGCGACGTTGGCATACCGCATGAGTAACGCATGCCAATGTATGGGGGGCACCTGACCCACTCGCGCCTTGGGTATAAATAAGGCTGCAGTCTGGCTCTCTCCTCACAACACCTCCAGCATGCCAGGGAAGAAGACCTCATCAGCACGCAGCCAGTTTGGCCAGGGACATGGCAAAGGAAAGGCAGGAAGAGGATGACCGGGGAGACATCACCATCTCCACCACAATCTCCAGCATCTCCTCTTCTGGGATCTCCTCAGTGGACATCGCCATCTAGCCAGCCCAAGGAGACGATGGAGATGCAGTCCACGTCTCCATCGCCTCCTCTGTCCCTTCCCTATAGTCCGTTGCCTCCACCTCATCAAACACGCAGCAGGGGCCAAACAAGAGGAGGGTGAGGAAGTGCGACTGTACTCTGACCACAGCAGACGAGGAGCTGATGCTGGGGTTCCTGCAGGACAATCCCGTCATATGGAACGTCAGGATGAGTGACCCCCATCGGACAGACAAAAAAGGGAAGCCTTGGGAGGACCAGGGTGAAAGGATGGGCAAAACTGGTTCCAGTCTCTACGTGAGTGCAACACGAGGCTGCACAAGAAGAAGATTTTGGTCTCTGAGTCTATTTCTTTGTAAGTGTTGACTTAAAAATTTATACTTGTCACTTCCTAGCCTGGCCCTTGGCAATATTAGGATAGGGCAAGGAGCAGTGGAATGAGGAAGACCAATCGTCCGCGATTGAAATTTCCCCTGCTTAATCAACTAATGTACCAACAACAAAAAGGAAAAAAAAGGATTGTCCAACGGTCAGAAAACCAATGTCAGGCGCTAACATTAACAAAGCGACGTCTTCAAAATAACCAAGGGTTAATTGCAGAAAAAAACAAAGAATGGCCTATCTGCTATCAGTTAAGAATACAGGGACGGATGACCAGGAGGTATTGTGTGTGTCGGTTAATAAGCAAACTGATTGCAAACCGGATGTGTGTACACGCATGCCCCTCTCCTGGGTCCTGCCCTGTCACTCATAAACCATTTACCGAGCCAAGCAGTGCCCTCTGGAACAAAGCTTGGCGCGGACGCCTTGCATGACTGTAGGCCCCAAAATCACCTACTCACAATGGCGTATCCATAGCAACTCTCGATTTAGGAATTCAATTGAACAGACGACATTTTGCAGAGCGTCTAATGAGGGCCGCCGCCTTTCGCGGGAAAGACGCTTCGCCACTGACTCCCGCCAACAATCTCCAAGCATAGTGGTTCCTGGTGAATACAGCGGGAGGGAAACGGTGTATGTGCTTGGAGATTGTGAATTGGTGGATTGGGAAATTCATAATTAAGGCACCGGTAAAATGTTCACCTCAGCGCGCATGCGCCGGAGCCAGGTGGATAATGAATGTACCCCTCAAGGGAAGAGCCCTGCTCAACCACCCTCCCTTCCCTTCCCCACCCCTACCACCCTCATAGTTATCCCTACCCACAATCCTCTTCCCTACTCTCCTCGTCCTGCATGGCTTCCGGTTCCACTCTCTTTCTATATGTATCACTCCATTCGCATTCAATAATCTCCTTGTGCACACCGACCACACGGGATGGCCGAATGAGTTGAGGTCATGGTTCCGTGGCCTGGTTTCACAGTGGCGCAGCGCTATAAAGTCGCCATGAGTGCGCACTGCCACGAGTCAGTGACCGTCCTGGTATGACCCTACATGTTGCCAGTACGTAAAACTCCAACACCCAACCCTGTGTGTATAAATACAATAACAAAAATCATACAAAAAGTAAATCACAAACTATGGCTATTTGCTAAACTAAGAAACTATATGACACAAGATATGTCAATAAAAATCTTCAAAGGCATGGTACTCCCCTACTTTGACTATGGGGATGTAATCTACATGGGTGCTAAAAAAGAGCTACTTAAAAAATTGCAGAACTACAAAATAAGGCTCTGAAATTCTGCCTGAAAGTAGACAAACTACACCTAACTTATGACCTACACAAAAGAACTAAAGTAAAGTTACTAGAAAACAGAAGGATAATCCACATAAAAACATTAGCATATGGACATAGCCAAGTCATTAAGTGTCTAACCCAACCACTAAGGGACACCAGAGCAAGCAAGGCACCACTACTGAGGCAGACCAGAAGCCAGATCAAAGCCCATGAAAGGAGCACACTGGAAATGGCTGTCAAGGCATGGAATGTGCAAACGGTGAAAGAAAGACAAATCCCTGACCTAAAAACGTATAAAAAATATCTGTGCAAAATAAAAACTGGGAAACCCAACTGAACTGCACCACAAGGGGGCAGGTGATATGTCACGGCCCACCAACTGGACAGCCCAGGGTGGGATAACCGGAAATATAGAAGCCAGATAACATATCCAGCAACAATATAAATCAAATCAAATTCAAACAAACATAACTCAACCACCTAATTACGTACAGGCCTATGAACATGTAAATAAAATAGTCTAGTATAGAATTAAGTAGAAAAAAGCGGAAAACCCCAAAACACTAACATAAAACCTTAAGAAAACAACTAACATAGTAATAAGAATAGAACAAAAATACAATGCCAAGAGGGCCCAAAAAAACCTAACATAGGCTACTAAGCGTACCAACAGACTATCTATCTGCTACTGAAATGCAGACAATCAAATAACTTATCAGCAGCTACTGTTTGATAAGACAACACCAAACCTACAGCTGGCCAGCATTGAGAACAAGCCTGGGTATCCGGGCTTACATGCTATGGACAGTATAAATACAGCCTCAATAAAAAAAAATAAAAAATACAAAAAATACAAAATTCCTATTCACTCCCATCGTGCTCATTCATCTATACAACGCGATCGTTCTTCTCAACAGATGGCACCACTTTCCCTTTGTCCATTCACGATCAGCTATTTCGACTAAACTAGTAAAAGAAATGGCAGCCCTCCTCACTCCTGTCGCATTCTGCAATGTCCATTCATGTTCACATTTGTTGGGATATAATCTTCAAATGTAATCAACCGAAACTCAAAACCATTAGGACTATGCAACTTCAAGATGTAGCGACTATTCGTGTTTAAGGAACACATGTTAAAATTAGGTCATCAGAGATTTAAGTGAATGGTTTGATATGTAGGTCAACTAATGTGGGACTGTCCTAAATAAGTGTGCCCCGGTAGAGATACCAGTACGGCGTTGGGCGTCCTGACTGCATGGCGTTCGCTCGATGTGGGCGCGCTTCCCTAGTGACAGCGCTATTAGGAGGCACTATGCTGAATTATAAATATCCAACTGACAGTAACTACATGTTGAACTCCCCTTTCTCTAGCAAATAACATTAAATATAAACGCTTCTAACTTGCTCACGCCGACCCCAACAGAATCCAACAACAGCTGTGCCAACGAAAAGGGGTGGAATTGACTTTTTTTTTGCTTTATTTTGTCTTTCTTTTTGCTTACGCCACACTGTCTTATTAGTGTTTGTTGTTGCTTTACGTCGTAGCAACATCTAAGGTCATATCAAGACAGGTACCGAAGTGTGAAAGTGCGCACTCATGGCATCTTTATAGTGATGCCCCACTGGGAGAGCAGGCCGCTAGCAGCATGACCTGATATCCCACTCAGTCACATTATCCTGACACTGAGCCAACCAGTCCTTGCCCTATTCTATGAATGCTGAGTGCCAGGCTAGGAAGCGACAAGTATCAATTTTTAAGTCATTGGTTTGACTCGAACAGGGTTCGAACCAACGATCCTATGGTCTACCAACACGGGAGACGGACGCTCTAACTCATTCTCCCATCCCGTCTGGTCTGTCTTATTAGTTAATCACTGATCATTTTACAAGTGATTAAAGTTGTATTTTTGCTTCAGTTCCTGCAATTTGTTATAAATGAATTCAAACTAATGAGTATGTTAGTCCCTGAAGATATGGATGACTGGGAATGAGGTCAATGTATTAATTTTGTGGTGTGATTCCTGTGTTCGAATTATTAGATTTTGTAGAAAATATACCTGCCAATGAAGCTCATTTCAGGAAGACTCGCCCAATTCAATTGTATGGCTTAAATCTCCACCCCTCCCCTGCCACCACCCTTAATCATCATGAACAAACCATCAACACACCAAACATCCTACACAACTATCAACCTGTTTAAACACATTGAACATTATATAAGACGGACAAAATGTGTTTTCAACTATAAACTTACCTTGTTTTATAAGAGAAAAAATGCAACCCTCAACGATTATTTGAGTTGCCCCGAGTATACACTTTCTACTCGGTGCTGCTCCCCATTTTTGCATGAACTACAATGACTGGTGCTGTACAATATACAGCAGGAGCCACTCCCTTAATTCTACAGGATCGGTGCTGTAACTAATACAGCACTGATCAAACTTAGATTATTTAGACTGTCAATTCCAATAGTAAGAAGGCTGGAAGACCAGTGCTCCGGCGCTGACAAATGTCATATTCAGATGAATAAATACTTGACCAAAAAACAACAACAAATTACATAGGGTTGTATGCCTCCTGATATGAGGGTAGATGTTTGCTGGGATTCTACACCAACTTCTAATGAATCAGCAATTTACACATTTCACAGTTAAAGTGATTTATCCAATTTGAAGTTGGTTGAATTTTCAGTAGAACAACAATAAAATGCAGGTGAAAAATGGCAAACATACGCGGACAATTCGAAATGCATCATGATGTCTGTGCACTGATTATAATCTGAGCACAAATGTACATCCCCCTACATGCTTGTGTCACAAAACACCTGCCAAGATTTGTTACAATAGGCGAGTGACACTGATGTTGATTGGGAATGGGTTGCGCTGGTTCTCGGTGCTATAACTTACAAGGATACACTCGCCTCTTGACAGTTACGATTAATGAGGCGAAATACCATCCACACGCAAGTATTTTGACGATTTAAGACTGTCGGAAAAGCTATAGTATCTATCAGTTAAATTGAATTATCTAAGGAAATTTCAAGCATCTAATTGTCTTTGGTCTTTTAGTAATCTTTTCACTTCATGTTCCTATCTTGTAAGCCATGATTTGGATGAAAGCTAAGATGGCGGTTTTTCTAGAAATGCAAAGGCACCAGTACCACGTGATAGAATAAAGAACTGATAGTGCTTAGTCGGTTAAAAACTAAATTTCACAACCTCTTTCGCAATCTTTATGTGAACGCCTCCTTGCGTCAGCGACTCAAGTCCACTATTCATCATTGCTATGGTGATCCTCCTACGAGCCTTGCCTAAGCATAAATCACCCACTTCTAAATGATTCCTCTTAGGCTACTCTTATTCTACTTAGCAAAGTTCGTGATCCATCAAATAATCATGAGCCAGCATATATTGAGGTTTTGTTTGTTTTCGTTTTTTGTTTGTTTGTTTTTTCTTTGATTTTGGACCATACATCCACAACTACTCCCTACAACTTGGGCATCGGCGTCGGCTATTCACATATTCATGGATGTATTCAGTAAGGCAAACAAGCGACTGGCACCGGATTGCAGATCGATATGTGGCTAATGTCCACGAGTGACGAGGGGCGCTCTTATAGGGTCTTTACAGCAGCGGACGAGTTGTTTTAGTCCGCTGAACACCGACCCACTACCTCACACACAGTGATACAAATGCTGACTCGACTCACTAACAAAATCTGTTAACATTTCCTATATAATGGAATTGAAATGATTATTTTATTCCTATGAAGACACGGTGAGACAAATGCTGACTCGACTCACTAACAAAATCTGTTAAAATTTCCTAAATAACACAATTGAAGTAATTATTGTATTTCTATGAAGACACAGTGATACAAATGCCGACTCGACTCACTAATAAAATCTGTTAACATTTCCTAAATAACACAATTGAAGTGATTATTGTATTCCTATGAAGACACAGTGATACAAATGCCAACTTGATGCACTAACATAATCTGTTAACATTTCCTAAATAAAGCAACTGAAATGATTATTGTATTCTATCAAGACACAGTGATACAAATGCCGACTTGACACACTAACAAAATCTGTTAACATTTCCTATATAACACAATTGAAGTAATTATTGTATTTCTATGAAGATACAGTGATACAAATGCCGACTCGACACACTAACAAAATCTGTTAACATTTCCTAAATAACACAATTAAAGTGATTATTGTATTCCTATGAAGATACAGTGATACAAATGCCAACTTGACACACTAACAAAATCTGTTAACATTTCCTATATAACACAATTGAAGTAATTATTGTATTTCTATGAAGACACAGTGATACAAATGCCGACTCAACTCACTAACAAAATCTGTTAACATTTCCTAAATAACACAATTGAAGTGATTATTGTATTTCTATGAAGACACAGTGATGCAAATGCCAACTTGATGCACTAACATAATCTGTTAACATTTCCTAATTAAAGCAACTGAAATGATTATTGTATTCCTATGAAGACACAGTGATACAAATGCCGACTCGACGCACTAACATAATCTGTTAAAATTTCCTATATAAAGCAATTAAAATGATTATTGAATTCCCATGAAGACACAGTGATACAAATGCCAACTCAACTCACTAACAAAATCTGTTAACATTTCCTAAACTACACAACTTAAATGATTATTGTATTCCTATAAAGACACAGTGATACAAATGCCGACTCGACTCACTAACAAAATCTTTTAACATTTCATAAAGGATGCTATTGAAATGATCATTGCACACTTATAATAAACCATTTCACAAAAATAAAATAATTGAAATACTTATGGTACAAGCAATTCACAAAAGGAAAAACCTTAAACAAATTATTATGGTATGCCTATAATAGAAATATTTCACAAAAAGACAAGAATTGAAACAATTATAATTTACTTACAAGAAAGCATTTGAAATAATTATGGGATATATTAAAAATAACTAGTTGGTGACTATAAGAGAAACACTGCCGACCCCCATCTTTAGTGGTTCTTAGAACATGAAGAGCTTTATTTTGAGTAATTCATGTTACCCTTTGAAACTAAATGTTATGAATCTCCAAAAAACCGACATCGCGTACAATAGTGCACGCCAGAGGGCGCCACAAGGAAAGTAGAGAACTTTGAATGAACCAACAGTAATTATATGACGTATAAAAACCTTTGCAAATATAAATAATTAGAAGCTTGTACTATTATAATTATTAGCCCATCTCAATGAGGTTTCATTAGCGTATCAACCCCAGATATGGCGAGTGGCGCCCCCACGCGGCTCTTGGCCTCACTAATTGCCTCCGACTACCAGCGTCAGTCACTGCGAAAAAGAACCTATATGAATGCGCTTCTTATTTATATTCATATAATAGAGTGTTTAACGCATGTACAGCTAGGTGTTGGGACACCTCACATTTAAAATATCTGAGTTGTCTCTCTCTATCGATATTCAGGGTGAGCAGATGACAACGGGGAAATCATGCCAAAGGAGTCTAGTTTAACTAATTGCATACAACCTTGACATATGGGATGCATAATTAATTATGCAGATATAAATAGGCGGAGTAACCTTTATTATTTATTATTTGCCATTACGTTACTTCGATATATTATTGTCCAATCGCTGACCTGCCCGGATTTGCCCCGGTTGCCTGCTACTAGCGCCACCAACAGGCGTTTTCCTCGGCAAGCTCAGCCAGGCTCTCACTTCCATACATGATTTCAAACTTTTACCGGTATGCCTGTTATTGTGCTATGCCAAGATGCTCAATAAAGGTGTCCGACCCAACACTCGTCTGTATCCGTCCCTTCCTTACATAGCGCTACTTTATATATTTATATGAGCCTGTCTCAAAAGGTGATGACTCTTCTTTTTTGTTTGTCCACGTAACAATTGACACAAAATAGCACAGAAATGGTTACACTGAAAACACAAGGCATTTGCTTCAAATCAATATGTATTCTATTGGGATTATGAAACAGCATAACTCAGTTTATCCTGAGCAAATGCGTAAACAGATAATATGTTGATCGTTACAATGAACAAAGTTTTGTCCCAAATTATTTAGCACCTTTTGAGACGGCCTCATATATATATATACAAATATATGTATCTGTATATGTGATGTAAAAGCATTATGTGAGTATAAAGGCGCGGAAGGGATTATTAGTATTATATTGTTAATTATATTATTATTATTATATCATATAATTAGCCAATGGGCACTCCCCATGTATTTTCTCCTTTCTCATGCGGGGACTGGTGGCGCCACCATCGGCCCCATACCTAACTACCGGCGCAACCACTGTCATTCGCGCCCGGTATTGTACATACATGCATACACATATACAAGTATAAATAGCTATTCAATATCAACGATCATATGAAAAGCTAGATCTGTGCATTGGGTAGATGTAAGTCCCTACATAGGATTATGATAAACTTCTAACCGACAACCTCCACAGATCGACCACTCCCCTATATCGAGCGTTTTATTTGGGTCCCAAACGATTGTCCGTACAATACCATTGTAATTATAAAAAGAAAACTCCCTAAACCGACCACCTCCATAAATGGACCATTTAAAGTCGGTCCCACGGTTGGTCGATTTAGAAAGGTTTTACTGTATATAAGTGTTCCCCTAGTGACTTTAAGAGGATAAGGTCATCAAGGAAGCTGCCAGGCGGCATTGGTAATAATAGACTGCACTGTTATGGGGAGAATATAATATTATGACACCGAACTAAGTATATCACATTTTCAGTCTCAATATATTTTATACAACACAACATGACTTTTTAGCATTGGGGATGTTGGCCTGCTAACATCTGTAATTCGCCAACGAGACGCCAGGTGGATCCTGGGTCAAGCCGCGGCTTCGTCACTCGCCCACCGATTCCCGAGCCGGCAACAACTAATTTCAACTTGCTCTCGTCTACAATGCCTCCTCCTACTAGGAAACGTCGAGGCCGACCTCCAGGCTCATCTGGGGTGTCACGGAGAGGTTTGAGACCTCACACACAGCTCTCCTCGTGTCGCCCTCATTCCTCTTCAGAAGATTCGAGTTCAGATGCTTCATCAATCGTGGACAATCCGCTAAAAACCCCCGGGCTCAGTTACCGGCAGTCTATCAGGCTTGGAGGCCAGACTGCTTGCCCTAGAGCAACTCGTTGACAAGCCGACTGGAAACTCTCAAGTTCCGGGCCCCTACTCGCCTCCGGATCTCGCCTCAACCCCTAGATCCGGGTTCTCCTCCTTCTCTCCAACACCTAGACATCGCGCTCCCGAGAGGGTGCCTCCTGCCGTTTCACGTATGGCCTCCACCTCGCGCCCGCTGGCTGCCTCCCCTCTGCCGGCCGCTCCGCAGCCGTCTGCCGTGACTCCGACGCCCGTGCTGGGCGCTCCTCTCTACCATCAACCGCAGCCTCAGCCCCCGATCACCACAGACTTCTTGATCAACTCGACACACGCCCTCCACAAACCCCCAGGTATGAAGTTTTACCCACATAACTTTATAACAAGGGGCGATACGTTTAAGAAGATAGGCGTAGGTGAAGCAACCTGGGCTGAATATTTCTTCGCCATTAGGCTAATGCTGGCTCAACCTGATTTCCCTCGACCATGGGTCTCGGCAGTCTTCCAACACGAGGAAGATCTCGCAAGAATGGCGATCACGTGGGACTGGCCCACCTGCCGCCGGTGGTCTGAAACGACCTTCCAGATGGTAGCAGACGGGAGTCTGAAAGAAGGGTGGTTAGATCCTATTGCGATCAAGGACGTTCAACGTGACGTTTCCACTGAGGCAGTGCGGGTGCTTCAATCACGCGGGGGTGGTCGATATGCGACTGAGTCTAGGTATACCCCAGCGACCACCGCTCGCCCACCTAGTCAACCTACTGCGAGTGGGAATTCTGCTTCCAACGCGCCTGTTAACCCCCTCCCTGTTAACCAACGAGAGGAATACTCCAGAGACACTGACGGCAAGCCCTGTTATAATTGGAACTGGGGCAAGGAATGCGTTTCAATATGTCACACGGTACTGTTCCTGATCGGGCCCCCCATATCTGCGCATGGTGCGCTTACAAATTTAAGCGAGTCCTGCAACATAGAGAGCAGGATTGTCTAAAGAAAAGAAAATTTCTAGACAAGAAGGCCGCAGAGGCAGCAGGCACTGCTGTAAGTTATAATGATATCTCTCTCCCTGCTAATTCTACTGTTATGTTGCCTAATCTAGCGCATAGTGACTTTAATGAGCCGTGTACTGATAACGTGTCGCCACACTTTCTACTTAATTCAGCCTTATCGGTAGTAACTAAGCAACCGTCGAGTACTAATCTTTCTGACCCACGATGCACTGATAACTGTAACTCGCTTGAACTGATACAAGCTAAATGTCTGAGCCCTAATCCTCAACTCGTGTCGAAACCTGAGAAAGTGGAAAATAAGATTCCATCTGAATCTGAAGCTATAACCGTGAAACCTGTAACTATGTTAAATCTTCCGTTAAATGCAAATAATGATTTGTCTTTTCCACCGCTAACAACTAACTGGTTCGATGCCCCTATTGAAGTTGTATTATCGGCCCTCCCCAAAATTCAGTCTCCAACATTTGTCCCCCCTCCCACACCATTGGAGTTTAAGGACTCACTACGTAATTTCTGGCCCTATACCGCTAAATTATCATGGGTACCTCACAATTCGTCCTATGGTCATATTTACAATGAAGTTCGTTCAACTGGTCTGCCTAACTATATGGGGGCAAAAATACCGCTTCCCTCTGGCCTAAATATTCCAAAATGGCGTGCCGTTCTCCTTAACTACCCAGATGTTTTACTAGTAGATCATCTAGAATTTGGCTGGCCTATTGATTACTCCTCCACGACGATACCTACCCCCACGTATAAGAATCATTCAACTTCCTCCGATGATATCAGGCACATCTCTGCGTTTGTAGACAAAGAAATATCCTTGGGTGCGCTTCTAGGGCCATTCCAGGACCTGCCCTTTGAACCCTGGTGTCAAGTTAGCCCAATGATGACACGCCCAAAAAAGAATTCACTACAAAAAAGAATAATCATTGACTTAAGTTTTCCTAAAGGGAAGAGTGTAAATGCGGGCATAGTTAAAGGCTATTATCTAGGCAAGCCCTTTAATTTTTCCCTTCCCTCAGTCTCAACCCTTACCGATAGACTCACCATGTTAGGTAGGGGTGCCTGGATGTGGGGCGGCGATCTGGCGCGCGCCTATCGCCAGCTGAGAGTTTGTCCACTCTCCCTCCCGCTCTTGGGTATCTCAATCAATGGCAGTCTCTACATAGATCTAGCGCCTCCCTTTGGCTGTAGGACGTCTGCACTAGCATGCGCGCGTACAACCAGGGCAGTCGTTTGGCTCTTACGCAATCAAGCTATTTTTTCCCTATGCTATTTAGATGACTTTATAGGTATTGAGGATACTGAATCAAAAGCCAATGCTGCCTATGCCGAATTTATAAACTTGACTTCACAGCTCGGCCTCAATCTAGCTCTCGAAAAGTGCACACCCCCCTCTACCTCCATCACATGGTTAGGTTTTCTGATCGACTCTGTTACAATGACAGTTACCCTGCCCCAAGATAAGCTACAAGATGTACTAGACGAATGTCGACTCTGGGAGAATAAACGTACATGCTCTAAGAAGGAACTGCAAAGCTTAGCAGGCAAGCTGCAACATTTATCTAAGTGTATCAAACCGGCAGTTAGGTTCTCCAATAGAGTCCTAGAAGCATTAAGGAAAGCTCCCTATACAGGTCAATACATGTTCGATAAGGATATGCTGAGGGACCTCGAATGGTTTCAATGTTTCGCATCCGCATATAATGGTAAGCAACTAATTCCACAAGCCCCCCGAACTGAATGGGTGATAGAATGCGACTCCACCTTAAAGGCGGGAGGAGCGTTCTCCAAAGTAGCGTTCTACAAGTCTATCTATGACGAAGATCTATTGCAAAGAGAGCTAGCCATAACTCAACTAGAAGCCCTTAATTTAGTACACGCTGTGGCACATTTATTGCCACCAGAACCACATGACTACTTGATTAAAGTAAACACGGATAGTCTCTCGTCACAACAAGTCCTAGAGTCAGGTAAAGGTAAAGAGAAAGTGCTCTGTGCGTGTGCGCGACAGCTATGGTTGATCGCCGCTCATAAAAACTGTGATATCGAAGTACTGCATAAACCCGGTACTGACTTAATACTAGCTGATGCATTAAGTAGATCCCCACATTCCACTACAGCTGCCAGTAAAGCACGAAAAATGTGTGCTGATCGAAATCTTGTTGAAATAAACGTTCATGTTTCACTTAACCTACTATCATGTAACATCTAACTGCTTTCGCTGGAAGATAGTAATTCTTTTGCCTCTATCTTCCAGGATACGCAATGAGTCACCACAATCGGCTCATTAATCCCTACACCTGTGCCCTGGCTCCACGGACGTGGCAGAATAAGGCGGCGCATGTGCGATTGTATCCTGAATTCTGTAACAAGCACAAGTTACTCCCAAGCTCTCCGTCTACCTACGATCTTCTGTCGTTCTTGCTATTCTTGTCTGACAGGCTGAAATCGCCAGGTGCAGTGCTGAATTATTTCAGTTCAGTAAAAGTGTGGGTGCTAGGTACTTCAGGCGTTGGCTCGGCCTTCGAAGCGCCGGAGCTTAGAACCTTCAAGAGGGGTATTCTGAAAGTTTCAAAGCATGTAGTCTCTAGAGCGACCCCCATTACCCCCCGAGATTTCAAGGCCATTATAGTGGCGTTAACAAACATGTCCCCTAGGCCGCATGTAATTATTGTTGCTCTCCTGATCGCCTACTTCACACTGATTAGGCAGTCGAACATTGCCAATCTCTCCTCTGGAGCAACAGGCTCCCCCCATGTACTCAAGGGTAACGATATCAGACGTCGGAGGGGGTCACTCACAGTAACCTTGAGGTCTTCCAAGACGAGGACCACCCCTGACACCCCGGTGGTGTTCCGGCTGCCGGCCATACCGGGTTCCCCCTGCTGCCCTGTGACTGCTTGGGCTAACTACACCGAAGTAGTAACCCCTACGCCGGAGTCCCCAGCGTTCCTCTTGGCTGACGATACGCAGCTCACGCTGTCGACTCTTACTAGAGCCCTCAGGGTAGCGTCATACACGGCCTTCGGGGTCGATAAGGGTTTGACATTGCACGGACTCAGGCGAGGGGCAGCTCAGGCATGTCAGGGTTCTGGCCTAACCTTGGACCAGTTAATGGCGGCGGGAACGTGGCGTAGCTCGGCGGTCCACTCCTACTTGAAGGCCTTTCATATCTCGGCAGCTCCCGCAGCGCTCGGAACTTTTTTGGTTTGAGCGCTGTTCGGGAGCTGTTCGGGTATTTACGTACTATCTATCTCGTTAACATGTTTATTTTCAGCCTTGGTATTGAACTACAAATTTTTGTGACTTAACTTGATCTATGATGACCCTGACTTTGATTGAACGATTTTTACTCAAGAGGCCTCTGTCGCCGCCAAGCATTGTACACGAATGATCACGAACGATATGCAGCTCATTCATCGTGAGCATTATTCTAACATGTCTGGCCCTGTGCCCCATAGCATCCGAGATTTGTTTAACTTGAGCAGATTCGTTATTAAAATCTGTCCAAATAATTTATATAAATGTGTTGTCTTGGTGTCTCGTTGGTGAATTCTCGCCTTGAAACACCTTTACTCTTTCTCAAAATGGTGAATTGTGATTTGTACTTTAAAATGTTGATTTGCTTTTGGAAAATCCCGTCGCTGCTAAATAATGTCCTTCTTTCGCGAAATTAAAAATGGCAATTTACTTTCGCAAATGTTTTGCTTTGGAACAATGTCATACTTTACAGGACTGTTGAGTTGTGGTTTGATTTTGAAAACATCTTTAACATATCCCCCCCCCCCCAAAAACCCCAAAATACTAATTAAAAAACTATTAGAAAAAAAAGCACACACACCAAAAAATGGCAAGAAACAACCATTTTTATTTTCCGAGATAATGATTTGTGATTAGTTAGTGAAGCAGACGTCCCCAGTGAGTCTGGCCACTAATGGCATGCCAGCGCCACCTAGCGTGCCCTCCCACCCGCACATAAAGACATGCTAAGGTATCATGTCAATCAAGGCACTGTTAATGGAGGCCTTGGATACGCCGCGCATGCGCGAGAACCCACGAGGCACTTCGCCGATCGACTTGCTTGCTCGCCAACCAGAGGTTTGGGCTGGTGGGTTTCAGCGACGTAACCGCATCAAAGTTATCATCAGTGCGCTTGGAGATTTCATTATTAGTTGTGGTTAGAGAGGTGTATTTCAGGTGGGATTGCTGAATTAATCACAACGTTGCTTTCTTTGGTAACTAATGCCTTTGCTTCGCCAAATGTTATCTATATAAAATTAAAGGGTATCGAAATTGCCTGTAATTATTGATTGACAAGGAGTGGAGAGTGAACTCGGCATAAAGAACTAACCCCGTCAGCATTCACATAGAAAGATGTTTGTTTGTTGTTGTTTTACGTCCTAGCAACATCTAAGGTTATATCAGGACAGGTACTGACTTGTGACAGTGCACACTCATGGCGACTGTATAGTGCTGTCCCATTGGGAGACCAGGCCACCGGCACCATGAATTGGTATCCCACTCAGTCACATTATCCTGACACTGAGCACACCAGCCCTTGCCCTGTGCTAATAATGCCGAGCACCTGGCTAGGAAGTGACAAGCACCAATTTTCAAGTCATTGGTTTGACTCGACCAAGGTTCGAAGCCACGACCCCACGATCTACCAGCACGGGAGATGGACGCTCCAACTCATTCGGCCATCTCGACTGGTCTCTCACATAGAAAGAAGCGGGCTAACTTCAGTAACTTACTTTAATGTTCCTGTTTTATAAGATCAAGTTGACTTTCATATTGTCGAATCAACGAATGTAAACAGAACAAATCGCCGCCGATGGCACTGGCACTGACACTCAGAATACCCCAACTTTCAATATTATCTCTGTTTTTAATCCTTTCAGATAAAATTGCTCTTAGGGTAAATTAAATACTTCGGATCTTCCTCTTCAATGGCGCATTAAGATATTTCTAATCGACCCAATGAAAACTTTTTAATCTATTTTGCAAAAATAAATGCTCTGCACAGACATAGCATTGCTTCAGCTCACGTACGCGTAGCCACTGTCACTGCCGCCGCCTTGATGGCGGCGATATATTAGGGCCAAATCTATTCAATGCTATCATATTTAACAGAATTACATATGCAATGAGTGAAATTTCATCAAATTAATACTAAAATCGAAGCGATATTAATGCCGCCGCTGAATTTTGGTGAAATTAAACCAATAATCGAACCGATATTAATGCCGCCGCCGGATCGGTGGCGATATTGGGAAATAGCGGTGCTTGCCGGAAACAGGCTCAGCAGTACCAAGGCTGCTGGTTCCCCGCCGCCGAATCGCCGGCGATATTGTCATATAGCGGTGCTCAACGGCTACAGGGTCAGAGGGATTTCCCAAATCTAAAAAAAAAATGCATCGGTTAGCTAACCAAGGTGCGCTTTGGCCACATACATTTCCCGTGACACATATTCCAAAACCGACGTTAGGTAACCCGCCGGCCGCCCTTAACACCAGAGCCGATAAAAAGTTGTTCATACATTTGGCCCCTGGAGGCGGTAGTGACCAGACACAGTTAGTATCAAGGGGGCCAGGAGCCGATCACAGATGGCACCATAGTGGCAGAAGCAGGAACTAACTCCTATGACAGTAGGATAGTAGGTAATAACTAATATATAGAAGAGAACTGATAAGTGGTAGTGTCCTTGTTTATATTCCAACAAAAGCTTATAGAGCATATATATATATATATATATGCTCTATAATCTATTATTTCTATATATATGTATACATATATATATATATATATATATATATATATATATATATATATATCTGTGTGTGTATGTACGTGTGTGAAGTGTATGTCAATATTCATTGCGGATATTCTAAATAGTTCCCCAACTAACTAAGTATTCAGGTCGCATTCGCGCGCGCAGTTTCCCGCACCGAGACCAGCGATTGGCCACTAACCAATAATAATACATTCGATCGTACCGACACAGCATTGGCCGATATACTACCCGACAAATAATAATAATAATAATAATAATAAAAACAAAACAAATATTCCGACTTTAATTATATATAAATAACTCGTTATCTTCTCTATTTAAAAAATCGGCCCTGTTAAAGTTGCATAGTCCGATGGCTTTGAATTTCTGTATTTTTTCTGAGATAAATATATTAGATCGATCACTAGTATCTACTTTACATTAATTCAAAGTTACTTCTATTTTAAATGGTAAACTTTTGAGATATTTTGAGTGCAAACAAGGAAAATTAGTTTTGGCATGCTTGCCAAAACTCTGACACCATAGACTTCTGCAGTAACAGGTTCTCTTAAATTGACTCAGTATTGCCTATTACGCAGAAACAAATGCTTAATAAGTACATAAGTATCTAAGTTAGATATGTAAAATCAAATCTAAATAATTGGTTTGGTTTTTAAAATTTGATATTTCATCGGACTATGCAGCTTTAAGGAATTTGGGTTCAAGGGAGAAAGTAGCCATCGTGATTCGAACGCGGTGAGCTGCTCAAACTGTTCGTCGCAAAGCCTAGTATTAGTAATATTACACAATGCTGTCACACATTAAAATAAGAAGATAAACAGTACAACATCCCACCACTAAACAAAATACAGTGGGCCAGAAACAATACCAGACGCACCGGTAGAGGGCGGGCTGTGCAGTGTGCCAGAATGAGTCAGCGTCCTAGGATTCGGCGGGAAAAGCACATCGCGCGTCTCCTCTAAATACCGTCTGCTGCTATGGGTGATCTGTGTGCATGTCACGTGGGCAATTACCTCGTTCGCGTCCAATCAGGAGCGGCCCTGATGAGTCATGAGACGCGCAGATGGTAATGCAGAAAGCAATGCGCAAACAAGCCAATGCAGGGCTTCTAGGTGTGTGTGTGGTGGGGTGGGGTGGGGGGGGGGGCTTCTCTGTGTGGGTGTGGGGGACTTTCGCGTGGGAGAAGGGCAGGAGGGTTCATAAAGGAGACAAAAACATTCCACAATCCCACCCTATTATCGGCGAGAAAAGTTCCGATACATAAGTTTGTGTGTTTGTTTGTTGGGGTCTTACGTCCTCGTAACATCTAAAGTTAGGTCAATAGACCTATTTCATATGACGTCAGCATAGGTATTTAGGTCAGTGCATGCACTGGTTGGCTGCAGGATGCCACACTGCCACATTGCAAACTCAATGGCTATGAGCAATCTTCATAGAGAAGAAGTGAAATGTCTCTAAAACCACACCACCTAGAAACAAACCGCTTAGAACACATATAGAAAAGATATCTACGAAACAGATTATATAAAATTTATATGGTTAGGGTTCTGCATTTCTAGTAATTTTGAATAAAATTGACGTTTTACACTGCATGTACCAGCAAACTCAATGGCAGTGTGCCTTCCTTCTGCAGCCAAGCTGCACGTGCATACACGATGTTTATAACATTGAAAGGTGTCTATACAGATGGAAACAGTAACAGTGTCTATTAAATTGACGTAATATTTCTTTCCATGAGGTTGTTGCATGTTTGATGGCGTTTGACGTCTTCGCAACATCTTAGGTCAAATCAGGACACAGGTGTCAGAAGTAACAGTGTCTATGAAATTGACTTAATATATCTTTCCATGAGGTTTGTTTGTTTGAGTTTCACGTCCTGGCAACATATAAAGTCAAAATCAGAACAGGTGCCAACTTGTGACAGTGTGCACTCATGGCAACTTTATAGTGATTCCCCCACTGGAATACTAATTGGCCGGTACCATAACCCGATATCCCACTCGCGTACATCATCTTGTTACTGAGCATACCACTGCTTGCCTTATTCTAACCAGACGGGATTGCCAAATGAGTTAGAGCGTCCGCCTCACATGCTGGTAGATCGAGGGGTCGTGCCTTCGAACCCTGGTCGAGTCAAACCAATGACTTAAAAATTGTTACTTGTCGCTTCCTAGCCAGGTGCTCGGCATTATTAGGACAGGGCAAGGACTGGTGTGCTCAGTGTCAGGATAATGTGACTGAGTTGGATAGCAGGTCATGGTGCCGGCGGCCTGGTTTCCCTGAGGGACAGCACTATAAAGTTGCCATGAGTGCGCACTGTCACAAGTCGGTACCCATCCTGATATGACTTTAGATGTTGCTAGGATGTAAAACAACAACAAACAAACAAAACAGACAAATCTTATTCTACAGTAGTCTTGGGCGTCAAGCTAGGTAGTGACAGGTTTCAATTCTGTAAGTCATTGGGTTTGACTCAGCCATGACCTCCCGCACTGGAAGCCAACTAGTGGCTCCTATAAATTCGGCCATCCAGTCTGGTCATGTATGTTTGCGTGAATATTGTATTAGTCATTCACACAAGGACACTCGGAGGTCATTATAATTTTTTGCTGATAGATTAATTGATTAAGCAGGGAAAATTTCAATTGTGGACATTAATACAGGTCTTCCTGATTCCACTGCTCTTTGTCCTATCCTAGTCGCGACAATTATCAAGTTTTAAGTCATTAGACTGACTCGACCAGAGTTCGAACCTGTGTGTTCGAATCCAACTACCGAAACGGAAGGCGGACGCTCAGCTCATTTGGCCATCGCGTCTGGTTAAATTGGCTTATTTGGGTTTATGACCTCACACCACTTGAGGTCATATGACGGATTCGGGGATGTGACAATGCTCACTCGTGATGATCTTTTAGTGTTGCCCCAATGCTATACCGTGCTGCTGTAGTTGTGCAGATAACAGGCATACGTGGTGATACTAGCATACACATAGCCATGAATATTGTTCATAGGTGATTCTAAAAGAATATCATTACCGTTCGAAATGATTAAAAGATTATAGCCATTTTCTTAGTTGGCTCCTAACATTAAAACACACTGTCTAAGAAATTGGGGACATGGTTATTTGCCATGGTCATGCTATCAGGTCACACACACCAACAAAGGCGCTCTCTTTCTGATGTACAATTCTTTTCTTCAAATTTACTGATTCATTTGAATGTGCTTCTGATGACAGGACATTAGTTGTTTAAGCAGGGGAAATTTCAGTCATAGACGACTGGTCTTCCTCATTCCACTGCTGGTCGATAGAAAGCCCGAGCCTACACTTTTACCGACCCAAGGGATTTTTAACCTCCCACACCACATAGACATGGTATGAGAGCAACCGGCCTTTGATGACGCTGTAAGTTATACACAGCGGTGGAAATCCAAATTGGCAGAGCTGGGGGCACGGGGAATCGAACCGCCGACCCTCAGATTAGGAGTCTGACCTAGAAAAAAAGTCAGACACTCTAAGCACTCCGCCACAGAGAACGCCAATTAGTTTTAAACCTCAAATAACTTAGGTGCTACCCATGCAAGGCGCTCATCTTAGATCTTTCCCCGTCATTCATTACTTCTTGTTGTCCAATATGATAACTTAAAATGCTTTGTTTGTTGGGGTTTTACATCCTGGCAACATCTAAGGACATATCAGGATGGGTGCAGACTTGTGACAGTGTTCACTCATGACGACTTTATAGTGCAGGGCACGTGTAAATAATGTTGCCCGTCAATCACACACTCACCTCCACTTCAGGCTTAGCACCATTGTTCAAGTATCCTTAACCTCCAGTGAAATATACTTTTAAATGTTTTTTATTCTGAAAAACTTTATTTTTAAAATATATATTTGTTTAAACATGCCTTTTCCAGAAACCGAACATGCCGCGAATTAACAAGTTCATCAAAGTAACCTGCATGATATTTACGGCGTGATATGTACAAGCATTTAGCCTGTACATATACAGTAAAACCTCTCTAAATCGACCGATCGTGGGACCGACTTTAAGTAGTCCATCTAGGGAGGTGTCTAGAAAGTTAGAATATCCTTACAATGGTATTGTTGGGACCCAAATAAAGCGATCGATATAGGGGAGGGGGTCGATCTGTGGAGGGGTCGGCATAGAGAGGTTTTACTGTATACTTATAATTTCTGTTCATTTATATGTACTTCATTCATTTCCAATGGACACATGGTCAATTTGACAACCACGATACACCCTCCTCAGTATTCCACTCTTCCCACCCCTCCTCAATTCCATACACAGGTCCACTTAAACCGCCTAAATAATCTGAGGAGTTTGGTACCAAATGGAGAAGAGTACTGTAGTTGAAGTCGAAAACCAATTGGTTATATACTGATTTCCCTAACATTTCACCCTGACATATTAAAACAATGCAGCACCAGTTAATCATGACCTGCCCTGCCCTGACCTGCCCTGACCTGCCCTGCCCTGCCCTGCCCTGCCCTGCCCTGCCCTGCCCTGCCCTGACCTGCACATACGGTGCCTTATATAGGCCATGGGTTGCTTATGGCTTATATCCTGTCTGGCCCTGACCAGTTGCTGATTGGTCCTTGGACGGCCCCTAGGTTTTTTTGTGTTTTTCTTGCTTTTTTTGTGTGACGGATTATTTAAGCTGTCTATCGCTAAAGTGCCTGTCACACTATGGCGGATTGATCAACGGACAGAACCGGACAAAGAATATTATAGTCCGGTGTTATTCGGACTTGAAATGTATCGATTATGTAACGGATGGTAACGGACGGGTAACAAACGGTAACGGATGGGTAACAGACGGTAACGGATGGTAACGGTTGATAACGTATCTAGCGATCAACGGACAATTCAGAATACAAAAAGAACTACAACGAACGGCAACGGACGTGTAATGGATATATAACGGACGGAAACGGACAGTAACGGATATGTAACGGACGGGGACGGACGGGAACGGACGGGAACGGACGTTAATTGGCGGAACGGACGGGTAACGGACGGGAACGGACGGGAACGGATGGGCAACGGGCAGTAACGGATAATAACCGCATAGGTCAGTCTGCGCAATCCATTACAAGTTTTGTGCATGCTCAAAACTTGTAACGGGTCGGGCCGGATATCAACAGATATTAATGGATATCAACGGATATGCAATGGACACAAACCGGACTTTGCTGGATATCAATGGACTTTGTTCGGTTTCTTTCCGTTTCCCCAATCCGGTGAGGTGTGACAGAGCCTTAAAGAGCAATAGTCTCATTTTGGTAGTTGCTTTGTCAGATAGGCCCAGCCTTGGTGGTGGACTGCTGTGGCTTGATCCAGGCTTGGTGCTGGCTTGGCGGGGCAGGGTCTGAGGTTGCCCTTATCCCTGGCTTGCCCCTAGCCTGCCCTTTTTTGCCTAACACTGTGCTTCCCTTGGCCTGTTCCTGGCGTGACCCTGGCCAGCTCCTAAACGAATCATCGCTTGTTCCTGGGTGGTTATTGCTTGGCTCTGCCACTATCCTTGTCTGTCCCTGGATTCACCCACCCTGACTTGACCCTGATTTGACCCTAGGCACTCCCCGCCTTGCCCTGGGCCTACCCCTCGCTTGTACGTGGCATGTTCTGGTCTCTCCTTGGCTTGGCCCCCGAACTGCTCCTCGTTTTGCATCTGGGATGTCTCAATTTTGGTTCTGGGCTACCCACTACTTGGCTCTGTGCTGTACCTTCTTTGGTTCTGTACCATCCCCTGGCTGAAGCTTGAGTTTGGGCTTGAACTTGCTAGAACTCGTGAAGGTAATCTATATGTTGACAGTGCGTTTTATTGTTGAAATCAAAGCAAAGACAATTGCGTAGACCAAGCCAGTATGTGCCATGAACTGCCTAGTAAATTCCCGCTGCTTCTCAACTGTTAGGCTTACTGAAATGAATCATGGAGAAGAGTGACATCTCTGATGTGTCCACCCCCGGAATGAGAGACTGATTAAGGCGGGACGTGGTCTGCATGGGCAGCAGACCAGAGAACCGTACTCACTGACAGCTTCCGGCCCACATTTAATTCACCAAAGTGAAGCTGCATGGTCCGATAAAAACATAACATTTTCAAAACCAAAACATTTATCTAGATTTGATTCTATGTATCTAACTTAGATACTGGTGCACTTATTACACATTTGTCACCACATAGAAGGGAATACTGTGGCAATTTAATAGAACCTGTTGCCGCAGAAGCCTATGGTGTCAGAGTTTTTGCCGTGCTTGCCAAAATTACTTTTGCATGTTTGCACTTCAAATTTTTGTTAAGTTAGCCATTTATAAAGAAATTACTTCAGCCCTAACATAAAGTAGGTCAATGTATTTATTTAGTTAAATGACAGAACCTCATAACCATCGGACAATGCATCTTTAAAACAGTCTTTTCCAAACATTGCTTGACTGTGTTTTGTTGGTACGACTGCCAGGTCCCATCCTCTGTTTCATTTGTTGCCTTTCTAGGTTTTCTTTCTATTCTGATTTAAGAAATATTCATCTGAGGAGGAAAAACATATCGAAATATCAACGGAACTGAAGTTAGCATTCACTTTGCTCTCACACTTACAGTTTTGACCAATCAGCATGTGTGTTACATTGCAGCTTGGTTCAAAGGCTGTATGTAGTCCATTTGCCAATAATGAGAACCTATGAATGGGGAAGTTATTTAAGAGTGGGGGGGGGGATGCTGCTATGGGCAAGTGCTATTGAATCTGCACTTTTAAATTAGATTTCCACAAAGCATTGCTGTGAAGTGAGCTGATCCCCCACCAAGTTAGTACCGGAGGCGGTGGCCCAATCGGTAGAGCGCAGCATTCCCGTGCGGAAGGTCGGGAGTTGGAATCGCAGCTGAGTCAAACAAATGACTTACATAATTAATACTTGTATCTACCTAGCCTGGCACTCGACATTAAAGCTGCATAGTCCGATGAAGCATCAAATTTTCAAAACCAAAATAAGTATCTCAATTTGATGCTACATATCTAACTTAAATACTGGTGCACTTGTTAAACACTTGTCACCACATAGAAGGGAATACCGAGGCAATTTAATAGAACCTATTACTGCAGAAACCTATGGTGTCAGAGTTTTGGCATGCTTGCCAAAATTAATTTTGCTTGTTTGCACTTCAAATATCTTAAAAGTTAGCTATTTAAAATAAAAGTTACTTCACGTGAAAGTACGGTAGATTATAATGATCACCATAATATGTTTATCTCAGAAAATTACAGAAACTCAAAACCCATCGGACTATGCAACTTTAATAGGATAGGACAAGGACTGGTTAGCACAGTATCAGGATACAGTGACTGGGATATCAGGCTATGGTGCTGGTGGCCTGGTCTCCCAGTGGGGCAACTCTATAACGTTGTCCCGAGTGCACACTAGCACAAGTCGGTGTTCATCCTGATATAACCGGAGATGTTGCTAGGACATAAAACAGCGAACAAACCACTTCGTTAGTTAATCTATTGCTGTCAGATGGTTAGTTGGTGATGGAAATGGGAGGATTCTAAATTACTGGAATAATGTATAAGTGTTCAAGTGATTAATTTATTAGTACTCAGCAAAACAGTGGCTTCTCTGAATGTGAAAACGGGATACTAGTTTTACTCTCTCTCCTCGATCATTATTATTACTCTGATCATAAACCCGCCAAAGACAGTGCTCCCTTCTGTGTCATAATGCAATGAGAACCAAGCGCACAACATCCGGTAAAAATAACGTCAGTGAGATTCACTTCATTAATTAACACTCAAACTGTATCCAATATTTAGCACAACTTTACCTTCCAGAACTAGCTATGAAATTCTCGCGATATTTATTAAGAGAAAGCCGTAATAATTTACATAAATCGCTGTTGAAAGACTAATACTGTG
This sequence comes from Branchipolynoe longqiensis, assembly GCA_030323885.1. Classification (NCBI taxonomy): domain Eukaryota; kingdom Metazoa; phylum Annelida; class Polychaeta; order Phyllodocida; family Polynoidae; genus Branchipolynoe; species Branchipolynoe longqiensis. Next base: position 23,388,294 of record CM059201.1, on the reverse strand, counting down.
ATTGGCTGTGTTTATAAAAGTACAGCCGGTACCTCAGGGGCCAAATGTATGAGGGCGGGTTAGGTCTCGTAACCCACGCGTCGTACGGATTTCCCGGGTTAGCGGCCAAACTGTCAATGTATGTGCACGGGTTAGGCTACCGCCTCGAGGGTTAACGTCACCTTCACTAACCCCAAGTTGAGCCTGGGTTAACGTGCAGGTTAGGGACCGATTCGGGCCAAATCTATTCAATGCGACCATATTTAACAGAATTACATACTCAAATCGTGAAATTTAATTAAATTAACCCTAAATTCGAAGCGTTATTAAGGCTACCGCCGCGTTGGCGGCGATATTAATAGTTATATTTTCGAATCGACCAAGGTACAGTAAACAAACCGCCGGCGCCGCCAGTATGGAACGCGATGTCGATGCGGCGGTTGCGGCGATTTGTTTACATTACATTCGTCGATTCAAAAATATAACTATTAATATCGCCGCCAATGCGGCGGTAGCCTTAATAACACTTTGAATTTAGGGTTAATTTAATGAAATTTCACGATTTGAGTAAGTAATTCTGTTAAATATGGTCGCATTTAATATATTTGAGCCTAATATATGGCTACAAACACAGAGGGATTTCCCAAATCTATAAATAACTGAAATGTTAGCTAACCCGCACGCGCTTTGGTCACATACATCCCCCGTGACACATATATTAACGACGACAATAGATACCCTGCCGGCCGCCCTTAACTCCACAGCCGATAAATTGTGCTTCATACATTTAGCCCCAGGTCTCTAACTGATGCAGCCGCAAAGAGGAGACAAGGAGAGAAACATATGCTTCACCGTTTAATCCCTTACTTCACCCACTGTGGCATAGACAGATCCAAGTGACCCGCCCCCTGACCAGCCAAGTTGCAGGTAACCTCTCATGGTGGGGGGTGGCCACTAGCCAGTCGCAGAAGGGGGCGGTCCACCGAGGGACGGCCTCTGGCTAGCCTGCTGCCACCTGTCGCCATGCATGGACACTAGGCAGCAGCATCGTCCCTACTGCCATCGTGTGGTGGTGACGCTCATGTACAGACTACTCATCATCATCATGCTGTTAGTCGCGATGCGACAAAGACTGCTTTCATTACTTGACTGCCGCTCTCCATTTAGTTCTCTGCTGTGAGAGTGATGTCCATGAGTCAGTCTTAATGTCTCTCAGCTTCAGTACAGTACAGATTAGTACTGAACTATAATTGAAACAGTGAGTAGTGAATTATTACTGCGCAAAAAAGGTGAAGGACAGAGACTGAGTTTTGGGTGTTTCGTCCTACCAACATCTGATGTCATATGCAGGTATACTGACTGATGACAGTATACAGGTTCATAGTGCTGTCCCCAGTGTGAAGCCATTCCGCTGACACTATGCACCAATATCACACTCAGTCACAGTATCAGAGATGCCAACATTGAGTGACCAAAAATAGGAATATTTTGACATTTTATAGAAAGAGTTTTGGTGTGGCAACACACAGCATGACAATCGGACATATATCATGACATGGTATAATCATAAAATATATATACGTATATATAATTATATTATATAATTGTTTATACAAGTCCCACCATGTTTCCCACCATGTGTCTATGTGTCATTTTCTAGGCTCTGCATGCGCAAAGATGTCGCTCCAGGATTTGAAGGTCTGATCTAGGGAGCCGACTTGGATCTGCTTGATGTTTTTAAGCTGCTGTAACTAGCTGATTTTGCCTTTCATATTAGTTGATTTTTTTAGGTGGGTGAGAGTGAAAATCGGGAGCTTTGCACATGGAATCGCAATATCGGAAGAATGTAGCCAAAATCGGAATAGCAGAAACAGAAAATTATCGGATTATGCAACTAAAATCGTACAAGCCACATGAATTTAGTCAGAGTAAATGTAGAAGAGGAAATTAACGATAGCTCTCTTCATATATAGTTTCATAGATAGGTCTGATGAGCCATATATAAATCTCCCCGTCCCCCTCCTCCTACACAATAAATTAATAGGTCCCGACTCGAAACATATACTTAGTTTGTTCAGCATAGCGACACATTATCTACAACATAGGCGGCCACAACCAGACGGAAGTGCTCAGTGCGCATGACCAAGAATTCTGCGCCTGGATACAGCAGGATGGAGTGATCACTTACCTATTGTCTCAGTGGAGACGCAGCCGGATACGCTTGGCAGCCGAGCCACCTGTGATCAGAAAGGCGAACTAATGTTAGCAACAAAGTAGTGCCTTATCCCGTACAGTCCAAAATAAGGAATAAGTTGTGGAAATATATCGATTTGTAGATAAATATGCACGACATGCACAGTGATTCTCAGTAAAGATTTAGTCTCAAGCTCGTAAATATTAAAATATAAGTGTAGATATATATATTTCATTTCACATTCACTCCATGACAAAAGAATGAAGCTATTGATTGAAGGAACTTTGCGGAATGTCTAATTCACTAATTACACCACCCTCTCATGCCAACAACAACAACAAATACCCCCCAAAATACCAAAACAACCTTTAATCACAGAGAAAAAAAACAACTTGTGCTAATAATAAAATATTAAATATCATTCCATTATTGTGTTAGTTGATGTGGTTTTATTCCTCTGAATAACGTGTTAGTGCCGATATTTTTCCTGATCACAAACCTAAGGCAACCAATATCACACACAAATGGTGATTTTCTCTTTTCATTCATTTTTTAAAGACTATTTATACATAAGCGCGGTTAAATAATAATTTCAATAAATTGTAGTGCTATATAAAACGTTAGTAGTGATCGCTTTCAAATTTGATCCGCAACTGTTTACTTATTGATGTATTATGTGCAAAATGTGTAAATAACTAATCATGTATACTTAGAAGGAGCTAATGCATTGGCGCTGACATAAGATTATTCAGAAGAAGAAAAACAAAGCAAATACAATTCAGCTTAGTGCGCAATCTCATGGAAAAGGCTTACTCCACCCCCGTGAAGCTACTTGTATAAATGTAGCGATCTATGGCAGAACATAAAGGAGGCGATAATTAATTTACTCTGCCAGAAAAGCTATAAAGAGCAGGAAAGCCTGTAGCTCCATCAGAGGTCGTTCGGGTGAAGATTGGTCTCATCACGAACGCCGACGCTGCCTAAATTAGCCCCACAAAATTAGGGGCTGGTCTAGCAAAATATATCGAAGCACTAAAACGAGCTTGATTGTTGCTATATTGATATATAGCTTCTACACGATAGAGGGTAATAGTTTTTCAACTAGATATATATGCAGGATAATTACCTTTGTGTTTTAGATGTGAGTGTTTGTTTATTTGGAAAGTAAACCTGAATATTGTATGGTATGCGTATGGATATAGCCAGTTATTGTGTTTCTATGACAACCGCCATACCCTTTTTTTTTTCCTTGAAGATTTATACTGCCTATCATGGATAATTCTGAATACACTTGTTTTCACCATTAGACAGTTTGTCGGTAGAAAGCCTGAGTCTACACTTTTACCGACCCAAGGGATTTTTAATCTCCCACACCACATAGACATGATATGAGAGCAACTGGCCTTTGATATTGCCGTAAGGTGTACACAGCGGTGGAAATCCAAATTGGCAGAGGTGGGGGCATGGGTAATCGAACCACCAACCTTCAGATTAGAAGTCCGACCTAGAAAAAAGTCAGACACTCTAACCTCTCCACCACAGAGAACACCAAACAATGCCTAAACAATACCTAAACAATGTTTTTTGAATAATGATGGTGTGTGTATATAAGGATAGGTGATGGACTTTCCTAAGCATAGTCCCAGTTGATCTGAACACATAGTGACGTCACATCCATTCAAATGTCCAGGAAATGTATGGTTAAAGATGATTGATTCCTCACACAAACAATTGCTATATCTTAAAGTTGCATAGTCCAACAAAATTATTGAACCCTGGGGCCGTATGATGAAAAGGTGCTAGCACTCCTATCCCGGGGATGGTGACTATCCCGGGGATGGTGACTATCCCCGGGAGAGTGCCTATAGCGATATAGCGAATATAGCGAATGGTAGACAGGAAGTGTGAACACTTATTTGTCTCTCATTTTTTGTTGTTGGTACATTAGTTGTCCCAAGCAGGGGAAATCCCAGTCACAGACGACTGGTCTTCCCCACTCCACTGCTGGTCGATAGAAAGCCGGAGCCTACAGTTTTACCGACCAAAGGGATTTTTAACCTCCCACACCACATAGACATGGTATGAGAGCAACCAGCCTTTGATGACGCTGTAAGTTATACACAGCGGTGGAAATCCAAATTGGCAGAGCTGGGGGCATGGGGAATCGAACCGCCGATCCTCAGATTAGGAGTCTGACCTAGAAAAAAGTCAGACACTCTAACCACTCCGCCACAGAGAACACCACATTCCTCATTTATGCCAGAGTTAGAGCTATTCCGGCGAGGACAGCTGTGGATTTTGCATTGCTTCTTATCAAATTCTGTCAAATGTTGTTGTTTATGAGCGTGACTTAATAATAATAGAGTGCTAAAATTGAAGAAAAAACACCAGAGAGTGAGTGACAGTCACGGTCAACATCGCAACATGTCAATAGAACAACAACGACCATAACAAAAAAAGTACAGATTGACTAGCCACTGCTTCAAATCAAATTCTGTTATTTATGAGCATGACTATTCACTGCTTCCCATTATGGAGCAGTCACACTACGACGTGTATTCCGGCATGCCGCGAACGCGCTTAAATATATTCAACGCGTCGAGAAACGTCAAACTTTTCGGCGAGTTTTGAGAAAACTTGGCGCGTTATTCTGGCGCGGTGCCAACGTGTTTCCGCCGGTGGAAAAACAATGCCGCTTGACCCAATTTCGCCAGGTTCCCACGCTACGCAAAGTTTCGCTTGCACAAAACTTTCGGCGCTGGGCGACGCGCGCCGACGCGTTGGTTCAGACCTACCTGTCACTCAAAGTGTACCGACGTGTACCGACGCGCCGGTAACGCGTTTATAACGCGTTTGTAACGGGTCTCGACGCGTCCCGACGTTTCGCCCAAAAACCCAACACGTTGCCACGCGTTGTCCAACGCCGGGCCAACACGTCGTAGTGTGACTGCTCCATTAAATTTTGTTAGTAAGGAGCATGAGAGTGAAACCTCAAATCTAAAAATAGCTGCGCAGATAGCTATCTCCGCCACCATTCGCGCTCATGCATACGACTTGAACCACATCACTATCCTCGCGATAGCTATCCTAGGGACAGTGTATATCACTGGGATCAGCTTCGTTATGCACACTGCCCTGGTACCCTTCAGTTCGACCTTACCTGGACCTGTTTGACTATAATGCAGTCGATCCTATGGGTCCCTTTTACCCACACATCCAGTTATTTATACAGTACGAAATCCAGTTTTACACCTTAATCACATTAATAAAACTTACCTTGAAATTTACATGAAAATCTACTTTGTGTCAAATGACAGCAAAAGTTATCTCCGATGCTATTTTGGAGTGGTTTAATTTTGTATGCAGATATTGCAGGTATTGCAATACCTCAGGGCGTTTGACGCCCCTGCCTTGCAGAGTTGTAAACCACTGCTTTGTAGTACAGGTTCTTGACAGAACTGAAGGCTAAGGGAGCAAACCCTAAACAGAAAACCATGTCACTGTGGCAGCATTAAGGGTGGTTGATGTATGGAACTCCCAACATCTCCCGACCAGCCACTGCAGGGACAAATAGTTTGGCGCCTGTCTGGACATGCTCTTGCCGGTGTGAAACCTATATTTGCTCCCCGAGAGAGTGCCGCTGGTAACTTGCATAAGCCAGCAGCACTTCAACACTTTTGCAGGCAGCTTTCATGAAATGTAAAGCAGTATTTGTCGGATCGCGACCAACAGCATGATGATGATGATAATTTTGTATCAAATTACGGAAAAATCACAAAGATAGCTAAATTTAAAGAGGCGATAATTTAGATCTAAATGAATGATTTTTCTAAATCTAAAACCACTTAAATCACACAGGTGTAATTAGTCACAGAGTAATGCAATTGACACTAAATGGAAAACCCTGCTTTTCTGAAATATACGATTAGTATTACTAGTATTAGATTTGGTATTTTTTGGACCATTTCCCCTATAGTTTTTATGCTGGTTTCATTTGATATGTTCTTGCCAATGCCGTCAGGTGGCGTGCAGGTGGAGGAAAATCGGCCATTATGCCTCGTTCTGATGAAAGGGTTCATCACTGTAGCAACTGTGTGTTCACCGGGTTATGGGGTTAATAATACACGGCCACCGAGCCGACATTATACCCCTTCTATGGGCGAACAAACAATGCAGCGTGCCACCTAGATGTGTGTATCCATGGCAACAAGTGGGATTATCTCGACCTGTGCCTATTCATATACACCGACCTCAGGTAAGAGCGATGGACCTCCAGATACGTGAGGGTTGGGGTAGGGTGAATAACAATATTAACATAGGAAGTAGGTTTATAGTTTGTTATCCGACAGATGAGGCTTAACAATTATTAATGTTTCCGGTTGCCGACCGACCCTGTTGTTAGAACCCCCCGACGAAATTTGTTCTTGATATCCTTGATCACTTTACAAAAGCGAGTCTGTAGGGACAGCTCGGCTAAAAGGTGATGACATTTTTTCTTGACATCCTTAATCACTTTACAAAAGCGAGTCTGCAGGGACAGCTCAGCTAAAAGGTGATGACATTTTTTTCTTTACATCCTTATTCACTTTACAAAAGCCGCCTCGGTCTTTTTTTCCTACTCGGAGATTTTTTTTTTTAATCGCACTTTTAAGTTGAGACATGATATTGGTTTAAAGCAAAAAGAGGAAAATAAACATGCACCAGCAGGTCTAGTTTGAATGCTATATATATTACTCATCTACACAGAGCTTGAGAAGTATTATATTAGGTGACCCCAGTTTAAATTTCAGATTTGAGAACTGGAAGTACAGTTTTTGCAGTGTGCGGTGTGACAAACAATCTAACACAATTCTTTTTTTTGTAAAACTACCGAACCAAAGATAAATTCCCCTGCAACTGGAAACATAAATAATTTTCTCTTTGGCCTGACTTTGTTATTAAACCAAACCCAGCTATATTTTGCAGGGCTTGGCCAGGTGTTGGCCGTTGTGGGTTCCAACAGTTTAAACAGACAAACATGTGCGGACAGATTACCAGCGCTCGTATGCTATTTTGAGGATGGAGTGTTTTCTGCTCTGTTGAAGGCCACCAGTGTCTGTCAGTTGAAGCCATTGGAATATAGTTCCATAGGAAGCAATTAAACAAATCGGTGCATGCGCAATGACAAAAGTTGAAAGGCATCCATTAATCCATATAGGTGTAGGTATGCACGATAGTGTCTGGGAATGGGAGGCTTGCGATTTCAAATGGTTCCCTGTCTTCAGCACATGTCCTATTTGAAATCATTATAGTCCCCCCCCACCCCACTTTCTTTTAGCTCAACTATTTCTAAACATATATATACAACCATATCTTTCAATAAATAATATCGCCCATGATAAATAATGTTGTTTAAATGTGCTTACTGGTGATATGTCAGCAAGCTTAAGTTGATTGATTGATTGATTGGTGGTTGCTTTACGCCGAGTCTGCAGAATAGGCCATATTCACAGTGAGAAATGTTAGTGTTTTGTTCAAACCATCGCTTTTACATGTAAAAGCAGACAATCAATTATGTGCCTATAGACACTCATTAAATTAGAAAGCTCACAATCATATATTTGTCATCAAGGGAAACAAATTCCCATAGAAAAAGAAAAGTTTTATTAATAATTGATAGAATTTATTTTGTAAACTATACGAGGTGGTACACTCCAGCTGCCCTCAAGCTTAAGTTGAAGTTCACAGCCATGCCTCATTAGACACCAAGCACGATTCAGGAGATGCAGTGTGGAGGGGGGGGGGGTTGTAGGGAGTGACAACAAGCAGATGAATCTAATTGCAGAGAGCAACCAACAAAAAATAATAAAATCTCATTTCAATGGGAATAACCTAGCGCGAGTGTTGAGGCGCGTTTTGTCACACAACACACCTGCACACATCCTCACGCACCCACCTCACCTACTTCTCTTCCAGGTTTATCTCAGCTATCTTTTATTTAGTTTTTCTTCTTCCGCTTTCTCATGCCATCTTTTAGCTCGCTGCTGTTCATCATATCGCGGAAGTTTATCCTCCATGACTGCGTCCCAGTCTCCTTCTCCTTCTTCTTATTCTCTTCCTCCTTCTTCTTCTTCTTCTTCTTCTTCTTCTCTCCTCCCCCCCCCCCCTCCACACCATTTCCTCATTTCTATCTCCTCCCTCTTCCCACACACACACTCCCACCGTTAGCCTAGAACCGAGGACACCGCCTGCTACGCCCGGATGATCGCCCCATAGAGCCCACTGTCATCCCCACCCTCCCCTATTATCACACACCAGCCTCGACCTGATCACTCACAACATAGCCTCGTCGAGATTACTGCCACAGCCTCGAAGCTGATCCCCACTCGCGCACAGCCTCGTTCTCATTCTGATCGCTCTGATCGCTCATACCGCCGCGTCTCCGGTGAAAAGGCCAGGCGAGCGGGAACCGGAAGTCAGCTCACGTGTGCACATACACATGCGCACAGTCCTCCAATGGGGTCTGGCAGGGTGCGGGTGAGCATAAAAGAGGTGTACAGACGCGTTGCTGTCAGGTCACGTGATAATGGGTTGAATAAGTAAGGGGGGGGATCAAGGTCAAGGTGTGGGTGACTACTGGTGAGCATGCCGAGTGTGTTTGGAGACCGCGTGCCAATACACGGAGAGTGTAGGCAATAGAGGAGAACGTGGGGTGTTGATGTTGGAAAATGTGTTGGGCGAGTGGAGTCCAGCTCATTGGACAGCTTGAATGGAACGCGCAACTTGCATTCAGGTCTCCATTATTCAGACTGCCAAATCACTGCTTTCAGTGACCGCTTTACAAGTAGCGCTCTAGCCAAGCACCAGCAGGCCATATGCGTCTGTGTTCCGGGTGGAATAGTTGGCTGGTTGGTGGAGATTTACATCCTGGCAACATCTAAGGTCATATCAGGAAAGGTACCAATTTGTGACAGTGCACACTCATGGTGATTTTCTAGTGCTGCTCAACTGGAAAATCAGGCCACTGATTGTAATATTGATATCCCACTCAGTGACATTATCCTGAGATTGAGCTAACCAGTCCTTGCCCTATCCTATTAATGTCAAGCACCAGGCCAGGAAGCAACAGTATACATTTTATAGTCATTGGTTTGACTCGACTGGGAACCGAACTCCCGATATCCCCCACGAGAGGCTCACGCCCTACCTATTCAGCCACTGTGTCTGGTGGTAGCTGGGGTATAGTGCTACAATCCAGATACATGATACGTGATTCCATCGCTGCACCCATAGCGATTCCTGGGGTGTAGCTCTGGAATCACGTGCAGGTTCGTGTTGAAGGCACCGGGCATGGTGGCCTAATCGGTAGAGCACGGGCCTCCTGTGCGGAAGGTCAGGAGTTTGGTTCCCGGTCGAGTCAAACCAATAACTTAAAAGTTTATACTTGTTGCTTCCTAGCCTGGCGCTTGGCATTAATAGCATAGCACAATGACTGGTTAGGTCAGTGTCAGGATAATATGACTGAGTAGGATATCGGGTGATGGTGCTGGCAGTCTGATTTATCAGTGGGTCACCACTATAAAGTCACCATGATTGTGGACTGTCATCAGTTGGTACCCATCCTGATATGACCTTAGATGTTGCTAGGACGTAAACCAACAACAAACAAACTCATGTTGAAGGAGTTGATGTGCATAACAGATATGACAACAGACTCTACTGCCATGCATCCATCCATCATAGCGGTCAGAACGAGGCTCAACTGTTTTAGGCATCTTCGGCGTCCCAACCAAAACGCGCCGTTCTCTGCGCACTTCCGCCGCGCAGCCCTCCGTTAGCGATCACGTGATCCTTCTCGACAAATGGAAATCGAGCCAGCAGAGCCAGAGAGGTACATTCTGCAAAGTTCCGGCAGCCGGCCAACTGACCACTGCTTGAGTACGCATGCGCGGAAGCGCTTGACTCGTTGCTCTATAATAGAGTGAGGCTGGGATATATATGGAGAACTGCCTTGTTTTCTCCATGCACATTACTTTATTTAATTAATTGTTGTTACATTGCTCGATTAAGTAAAAGAAATTTAAATTGCGGAAAAGAGGAAAAACCGAAAAACGCTATCTGGGCCAAAATGAAACCATGCCTATCACATCTGAGCAGAAGCTGTCATCATTCGAATAATTAAATCCATTTTGTTGCAGAAGCTGCCACAAACCCTATATAATTCCATACTCAATATGAAATTCATAGACTTTAACTAGAAAGCACAATACTAAATTATATTTGACAGACAACACTTAAAATGAATTATACTA